>CM062268.1:31534117-31551617 GCA_031216635.1 Dissostichus eleginoides | reverse complement strand
CACACCTGGCACATACACACACACACGCAGAACAATTTGACACATTTCCCGCTCTTATGTGCCCATCCCCCCACATGGATCACACCTGGCACACGCAATACATGTTCAGTGTCTGTTCTTTGTATATTTACTGCAGTTGTTCATGTATACCAGTAGTCTGATACAATATTTACAGTTTGAAAGGGTGTTAAATTAAATTTGGTGATGATTAATGGTTTTTGTGTTAATGTAATAGCAGTTAAAACAGGACCGGTCAAATTTGACCGCGAACACCAAAGTAAGGGGGGGGAAACGAAGGCAATAGGAGGGTTAAAAGGTATTGTCAAAATTGTACCCCCCGGCAGAAAAGATTCCCTGTCAGTGCTTTACAATCATATATTGTTTCTGGATTCATATTACTAAGGCAAGAGTATGCCCTTTACTTCTGTAATTGTCAAAGCTTGTGTTAATTTTAACTCCTTCATATACAATTGTACGATTTAATCTAGGAATGAATCATATTCTAAGATCATCATCTGTTTGTAGCGTCTCTTTTCTTTGAGAACCACACATCTCAAAACAAAATAACATTTGGAGATACATAGCAGTCAGACAAATGTAGTGTAAAGTAAAAGAATAATGTCACCTCTGAAAGACCCAAGTAAAGTACAAATTCCAAGTACAATACTACAGTAAATGCATTTAGTCACATTCAAACACTGGTCTGAACAGAACTGACTAAGGTTTCCAGAAAATGTTTAGAGAGCAGTGTGTCCTATATTCCTCAGTATTGCATCATCAAATCAAATCTCCTGTTTGCAGACACACACACACACCCACACACACACATTCACAGTGTGGTGTCCAAAGCTTGTGTGTCCGCTGGATCTCTCCGGCACCAGAAAGAGGAAACAGAGAGAAACTAGGTGATGGGATGGAAAGGAGTTGGTGGGGATTAAAGCAGAAAAGAAAGCTGTCAGATTTCAAAGAGAAAGGGAGGTCCTGCTCCGAAAACAGACAGGAAGAGGGCTGGAAGTCAGGTGGGATGGTTTGGAAATAGGACTGGGAGCCGGATCAGAGATGCAATAAAAAGACACGAGTATTCAAGGGTAGACAAGATGAACCTCAAGAAAATGTAAGTTGTATATCAAAAGAACCGTGAAAGGCTTTGAAGCGCAGCAGTGTACTGGCAAGTGATGTGATATTGACAAACTGCTTAAACATGGATTGCTCTCGAGAGTGCTGTTTCAAGAGTTGAACTTCAGTGGAAAGTCTTTGAAACAAAATCCCTCTCTCCATCGTGCCGCCGCGGCTCCAAGCAGACTTTCAGTTCACTCGTTTGTACGCTCGTCTCCCAGGAGGAGCGACAGCGTGTTGACACTTTAATTGGAGGGCTAAAGGCTTGAATGCTAATCAAATACACCGGTGGAAAACATATATTATATGCATGTAAACACAAATGCACACCTAACAATTAGTCATCAACAAATATGTTCTCTGCATATTTCTGTGTCCTGTACAGTATGGTATTTCTTGGATAGATGTTTGTTATCCATAACATTCATCTGTTTGCAACTTATATATATCAATATTCCAATTACTTGTATATAGACTATTCTGCACTATTTCTATTTTATTTTATTTACTTGCACTATTATCTGTTTATTGGGTTGCACTGTTGGAGGAGCCTGTGACCTAAGATTGTCATTGTCATAACTACACTGTAGCTATGTACAAATGACAATAAAAGCCTTGAATCCTTGAATCCTTGAATCCTTATTAGATATGTATTTCATAGTATCATGCATTATTTTGCTGTTATTATAGTTTTCACCTCATGGTATAATTTGAGCAACGTTACTTATATGTATTGGTCTTTTAATGGTGAAATCTTAAAGGAGAGAGGTTTGTATCAGTTTGAAGCGTCAACAAAACCCCGATATCTTCTTGAAAACAGAATTTCCGAGACAACAGAAGCCGCACAAACCAAAAGCAACTTCGTCTCTCAAGCATCCGCGCTTCTCTTGTCAGACGAGGATAAGGTCGACTGGACATTCTGGTAAATATCTTTCAAGAGAACTTACATTACATTTCATTTGTTAGACGCTTTTATCCAAAGCGACTTACATACATTCAGTACTGTGGACAATCCCCACAGGAGCAATTTGGGGTGAAGTGTCTTCAGGGACACAACGACATGCTGACTGCAGTGGGACTCAAACTTGCTACCCCCTGATTCAAAGTCCAGCACTCTATCCATGAGTCACAGCCGCCCTTACAAATTGTTCAATTTTTTCGCTCCTTTTCTAACGAACAAAGGATTGAGTTGCGCCGTTAACCCCGCTTGCCCTTCCTCTCTCTGCCAGTTCGGTAACTCATCAAATGACAGAAAAAGCTAAAAGCCTAGAAAAAAAATCTCATTACAAAGACTATTTCCCTCATCTGTGTGGTTCAGTGAGGAAGCAGATTGCATTTCAGTACTTCATTAATAAATGAGTATGTGAACAATGGCAGAATGATGGCTCCATTGTCTTGCAGCCAAAGTCTGAGGCACTCTAAAGGCCAGAAGCAAGATACTCATTATGCTGCCTTTTCAGCTCCAAAGTCGGCATGAATAACAGTGTAACTCACTGAAAGAAACTCAACTTCAGTTTACCGATAAAACTTTGCTACTTGAGTCCTTATCTTAGACAAACTTTGTTCTGTCTCCTTTTTCCTATCAACCCTTCAAAAACAGAAATCAAAAACAGGAACTCTTGTCTGTCATCTTTGAGGAAATGAAGCATCTGCTGTGGACAGTGTTCAGTCTCAGGGAGGATAAAGGGCACCTCTTCAACCCCAGAATGCACTGGGGCTGGATGAAATCTGACAGGTGGAAATTATCTGAGAAAAGATGAAAACAGAGTGTGAAGGAAGTGAGGGCTTGTTCTGGGTCAACATACGAGCACAAATACTAAAAGGGAGAGAAGGAGCTGAGTGGCAGTGGGAGGAAAGCTCGGACAGACTGATTAAAGGAACCTGTCAGACATTTTGTGGAAATTATTCGTTTTTCTGATGGCCCATCTCTCTTGAAAAAATACTTCTATCTGGTAGGTTTTAATCAGAGTTTTAAGCAACACATTTGAAGTCTAGGATTTGCCTGAAACGCCTCCATTGGACTCTTTTGTTTACCTCTGTAACATAATGACATCATGTAACACCCCCTTTTGGCTAGCGCTCCAACACATTGTACGTGATAGGCTAAGGGGCGGGACATCTCTAAGCAGTTGACCAATCACAACAGAGCCGGCCAGCTAACCAATCAGAGCAGACGGGGCTCTGGTTCCAGACAGAGGGTGAAAAGAGGTGCTGCAGCACAGGCAGTGTGAGAAAAATAAAGAGCTTTTTGAACATTAAAGCCTGGAGAATGTCCCAGTAGAGACACTACATACTGATATGAACCTGAAAACGTCCTCTTTGACAAATAGACAATGACTGTAACCCTCACTTTTATCCTCGCTACTCATCACTTATCAAATGTACACACATTCATCCCATCTGTGAGCCACACAACATATTTTACCTTTCAAACCCTTGTTATTCCTTTTGTCTTTATTGAACATATCTACACACTGCGCTATGCTCACTGCTAAACCTGCTAATGAGATAATTTTTATAATTAGCTTGAGATCTGTTTCCAATCACACAGACAGTAAGGGAGTAACTAATCACAGCACATTAGACAGACTTTATGTTTACTCATATATTTTACTTTGCTTTCTGGCAGTGAGCGACGCCACAATATCACCCGCTGCTTTCTGAGTAATGGGAAGCTGTCGGACTCTCTGAAGAAAGCCAAGGTCAGAGATAATTGATTTTATAGTAATGCAGAAAGAGGTACAGTTTGCTAATGCGGTGGAATTAGCATTCAGAGACGTTGTTTGTTCAGACATCAGAGGAGACAGCAGGAACAGGCGGAGTCCGGCTGTCAGTCTGACTTCTCATCTGCTGTGAATGATGCAGGGGGAAATAAAAAGTAAAAATCCTCCACTCTTCAGAGTATGAGAGAAGACAAACTATGAACATATGACACATCAGAGCTAAAACATAAATGCTATCCTTTATGTAGAGTGATTTTAAATGTAGATGAATGAGGTATTGCAATTACTAACAGCCTGTAAGATATGTATCACAAAAGTCTTACAATATAAAATGATTGTTACTTTGTTTATTACATGATTACTTCCATTACTTATGGTTTAGCTTCCAGATTAAATTATAGGTTAGGCCTACAAGAAAGTGTAGTTTTACAAAAGCTGTTTTAGTTTAATACATGCAAGTATTTTTGTTTAATAAATCAGGTGTCCAACTACCGTGTTGGTGTTTTGACTTTTGAAGTGTTGTAATGTGTATGCATGTGCTTCGTAAAATATATCGTTCTTTATTATAAAATTACAACTTTCCTGGTAATCACCTTTTTCTAATAACAGTAATGGGGCGAAGCCTGCGAGCTAGTTCAGGCAGTCAACTCGAGCACTTATGCTGCATTCATACATAACGCCCCTTGCCACTCTACAGCCAACCAAACAGAGTCTCCTTAATATGCCGCTCTATTTAACCTGCCAGATCTCTCTCTATGCTTTGCTTGCTGCTGCTATTGCTGCAGCTACTTCCACGTCGCTGCTGCTTGCCTGCCCCACCACCACCCCAGCTTCCACCCCAGCTTCCACCTGTAGGCTCGGGGGGTTAGTTATTTAATCATCACTCATCGTGCTATGTATATCTGTGGAGTGATGAGGCCCGAGCCTAGACGCCAAACTCAACTATATGCTGCTTCTAATAAACATGTTAAAGAAACACTTGAGTTGTCTGACAGAAATCTGATTCTGTCTTTTTTATGTAGCTGCAGGGGAATAGTTCCTTTTTTTGGTAATAAAAAAACACATCAACGGGGCTTTTAAGCAGAAGCATTGACGCAGGATTGACACGTGAATAAACTCAGTGGCGTGACACGACATCACACAATGTGACGTGGGTGTCTGCGTCTTTGTGAGCTGGCAATAGAAATTCAGGATTGAGTAACAACCGGGTAACCTGTGTCAAAAAATGGCGCCCGGCACCACTTCTGTCCATTAACCTTGTTAACCCGGCACTTCTGAAGCCTACTCAGTACAGTGGAAGAATTCTCCGATAAAAGCCACTCAATGTAATCACCTGTAACCTGAGCCTCTGATCTGGTATCACTCATTTTACACCGACGCAGCCATTCCATAACTGAGGAGACTAGCTTCTATCCAGACTCCATTGCTAAGGCACTTTTAAAACATGTGTAATATATATATCTTTCTCATTGTGACAATCTCACCAATGAGGGATGACCTCTTTGTTAAAAAGCTCTTATAGGTAGACTACATACTCTACTGAATGCTCCAGGCAAGTCGACCTTGGTATTGTGTCTTTTATCTTTTATAATTCTGGCATTGGCATTTACAGTAAAAGCCGGCAGGAAGTGACAATAGAGTCTCAAAAGAGTCTCAAACGTGTGGCCGTTATGCAAGAAATACAGGAAGTGGAAGGGTCGAAATGAACTAGTTCTGTCAGGGTTACGGAAAAGGTAGGACCCAAATGCAGAATACAAAAAGGGAAAAAGGTCTATGAACAAAAAACGAGCTTTATTACCAAAGCTGGAGAACAAAACATGGCATGAAACTCACAGGTAACGCACGGTAGCATGGAGGGAGACAGGAAAGACAAACAATGAACCGACAGGGGAACACAGGGAAAGACAAGACTAAATACAGGAAGGGGTAATCACGAGACGAGAAACAGCCGGGCAGGGGAGCTGAAACACAAGGGCAACAGCTGAACACAATCAGACAATCAGACACACCAGGGAAACTAACGACAGGGAGAAGGACCAGACAAGAGACAGGGAGAACAGAACAATCAAAACAAACCCCAAAACTCAACACACAACACCCAAATCGTGACAAGTTCGTACCCTATGTTGTACGAATATGTCAGAAGAAAAAAAAGGTGAATCACTGTTTCAAACATTTCAACTTAAAGTCAGATTAAAAGCACTTAAGGACACTTTAAGATTGTTGATTTCCCAAATTATGAGAGGTTGTCACAGCACACAACTGATGCCTTTTAAGGGTATGGATGATGGGCTGTTCGAAGGCCATCCATTTATAAGCACTGGAGTTTGCATACCATCACAGAACATCAAATAATTTGGCTTTTTTTGAAACCATACCCATGACTGAGTAATCTTAACACAGGTTGTTGACATGCAAAAACAGTTTCCATACATGTTTAACTAACTACTTATAATTAAAATTGGCTAACAATGTTTAAAAACTATTTAAATGTTTGTAGCATTGTCCAATATCCACAATATCCTTCTCGACAGGGCTGTTCTTGAACAATTTAAGACCTAAGTTTACCAACTTCAAGCATCACTTTAACACTTTTCTGCATAGTTACATCTACATCCCTCCAGGAACAGCTGTCACTGGATCGGAAAAATTGCAATTGATGGCTGACTGAGCTGGTGTTGGCACTTGTCAACTAATAAATACATATGTTGTGACAGACTAGACACGAGCATATGTTCCAGAAGAGTTTTATTCACACACATGAATTAAAAATAGGCTTATTTATAGCAGAAAGCCTTAGATGTTCTTCAAAGAGTGCTTCCTTGATGTTGCTCTGAAGCCTCTACCTGTTTGTATCAACTTCCTCTTGTATTTCCTTTGTTTCTACGGGTTATACGCCTACACTTTGTGAGACATATATGGATAAAACAATGAGGCTACCATTACTGGTGCGTTTCACTCTTCCTGACACGCTGTCTGTGCGATTTTGAAGCTTGTAGCCGCAGTGATGGCTGATGTCAGTCTGAGAAAGCGTTAAAGAACAGCAGTGTCACTTTTCCTGTAGTTTCACACCGGTGAGTGTTGCACAATGTTCAGCAGTCCGATATGATTACTGAACAAGTCTGGAGTGATGTCAGAGAGCAGCAGGGAGATACTGTTTTTACTGTGCTTGATTATTTGTAAAGTATCTTCATATTTATTTCAAGGGGCTCTTATGTTCCCTTTCCTGTAGTATGTTATACAGGTGTTGATGCATGTAAAGGGTCTGCACATGCTAAAATCCCAACATTCACACAAGAGGCAGTTTCTATCCCACACACTCCCCCCACCTCCCTGAAACGCCTCCATTGGACTCCTTTGTTTACTTCCGTAATATAATGACATCACTACGTAAGCACCTTTTGAACATTAAGCATGTCCAGGTAGAGGCACAAGGTACAAATATGAAACTTAAAATTATCATAATAGTGCCCCTTTAAACAACATGTTGACATACTTTGGGCAGGTACCAATGGAATATTCATGTTTTTGAATAACAACACATATATATTTCCTAAATTTAACATGTTCGGTTTTTATATATGTGCTACCAAAATGTAATTCAAGTGGAGAAAGATAAATACTTAAGTACAAGTAGCAATACCAAATAGTAAAAGTACTTTGTTACAGGTTAAAGTCCTGCATTTCCAATCTTTCTTAAGTAAAAGTACAAAAGTATCAGCATCGAAATATACTTAAACTGACTCAAGTACTCGTTAAATGTAATGTCAGAATCCTATGCGTATATTCAATTATTAGATTATGATTATTGATGCATTTTTGTCTATAAGAGCTGGAAAAGTAATAATTGTAATTACTTTATATACTGCTTCTGGATATTGTAACCTATGATATACGTATATTGTTGTAGCTAGTAATATGAATTTGTGAATTAACTTAAGCTGTCAGATACATTTAGTGGAGTAAAACATACAGTACTGGCTTCCAAAATGTAGTGGAGTAAAAGCATCAAGTAGCATTACATGATAAATGCCAAACATTGACTTTCTGTGTTAAATGTACTGTAATTAAAACCTGGCTCGCCAAACTAATGAGGCTTGACCGTGACCCGTGCACTGCCTTGTCACTCCGCCATGGCAATTTGTTGGGAGAAGTTCAGTTAGTGGATAACTGTCTGTGAACTGTGTCTGCCTGGCTGGACACGCTACTTTAAGGGGTGAAGAGAAGCAGCTGCAGTGTGTGTGGGTTTGTCAGTGGGTTTGTTCGGGTAGCTTAAAAAGGTTGCACAGGGAGGTAGGTGAGACACAAATAAAAAAATATGTGGGAAGTGATGTTGAGAGGAAACCAGAGAGAAATGACAACTGATAGAAATGCCCGCATGACAGCGAGACAGAGTGGTGATGCTAATGTTCATTAATCATTTAGTGAGAAATCTCTCTCAGTACCCTCACTTAGGAAAATCCAGGAATACCCGCTGTGTGTGCATGTGTGTGTGTGTGTGTGTGTGTGTGTGTGTCGCTGTCAGTCTACGCAGAGCCAGAGGACATGTGCTGGTCAGCCAGTTACCCTCCCTACTGTCTCATCATTTTCTCTCTTTCTCCCTGTAGGGTGGCCATTACAGCGAGTCCCCTCAGGCCATGCCACACACGCACACACAGGAGCAAACAATGGGAAATTGACTGAGTAAGCATTCACACATGCAGGCTTGCACACAAACACTTCATCCATCCATCCAGCTCGAGGGCCTTGGTGAGTGGGCCACAGCGCAGCAGCCCCATGCTAAGGCCTTGGCCACATTAGCATCCTGGCGGGAGATATTTAGAGTGTTCCCGCCAACAGCCTGCAGCTAACGTCCTCCCACCAGAGCTGGCACCCTTTACAAGAGCTGGAATGGTCACAAAGGGGGAACAATCTAATCCCGTTTGACTCTTTTTTTCGCAGTGTCCTCACCCACCGAGGGGCTTATTTAGGCCACTTTAAATAAATATGAGTCCTGTAGGTGATGCACGCTCACTAGGATTTATTGGATTAAATGGTTGCAGCAAAGAGCAGGGTTAACGCTATAAGAAAAAGAAGCTGTGATGCAGCAGTTACAGTACATGAAGCCAATTTAAACCCCTTCACAGTGATCTCACATGACAGCCTTATATCCTTAGTGTAAGTGCACCCTGCAGCTATGCTTCCCTGTGCGGTTTAGCACCTGCGTCATCGTTCACTGCCTCTATTCGGTCGGAGTGAGCCCGCCTCCCCCACTTAGCTATGATCATTCTCCAGTTGACAGTCATTTGAAATGTACCGTACCTGCGTAGGGGACGGGAGCGTCTTTGTCCAAGGCGACCAGCGGAGGATCCAGCAGAACCACCTCAGTGTTCTCAGTGATCACCCCGTGGTACGATGTCTCAATCCACGGCTTGTGTTTGTTCACTGTGGAGACAAAGGACAGTGTGAGAAGTCAGGGAAATACTCAATGGAATTGTGAGTTTTTGGGGGGTTTCCCCTGTAGTGTGTTAAATAGGTTTGTGTGCATGTAAATGGTCTGCAAAGGCACAAATTCCCTCCAGAGGAAGTTTCTCTCCCACACACTCTCCCCCCCCCTACCTGAAACGCCTCTATTTGACTCCTTTGTTTACTTCTGTATAATGTATTTAGTTAGCCATGTTTATATGTAATTTATTTTAAGTACTAGATTGGGCTAACTTGTGTTTTATATTGTGGATTATTTATATAAAGGTTTATACTGTAAATTCACTATTTATGGGATTTCTTTTGTATTCTATTATTCCATTTTTACAATGCCTTTCTAACATGCTGCTATGACAAAACAATTTCCCGATTTAGGATCATTCAACTAAATCTAATCTAATCAGAATCAGAAGTTAAATATATGCTTTATTTAACCAGGTAATAGTATAAGTGCTTTATTCGTCCCACAATGGGGCAATGTACAATGTTACAGCAAAGGGACAGTCACAAAAGGCAACAATTACCACACGTTAATAAAACAATCAAATAAGTACACATATAATCTAATCTAATTTCACCTGAGAAACTATCCAAGGATTGATATTTAAGTTTGACATACACATCCAAATACACCGCAGAAACAAACATGCCCTTGTCATGCTCTTCCTGTCATAACTCCTCCAGTAGTGTCGGTTTCTGGGACACATTCTCATTAAGCTAATCCCCCCCCAAACAACATCTCCCTATTGTTCCTTTTTCTTCCTCCAAACATGCCCTGCTAGCTCGGTGCCATGCTTGATCAATGACCACCACTGAGCTGCCAGCAGAAAACAGAATCCAAGGCCAAGTCAAAACAAAGTTCACCAGCTGAGGGGCCTGATTAAGGACCATAATTGAGTAACGGCCCCTTGGGCTGTGCGCGGCACCGCGCCGACCCACTTGCTATTTGTTTACCATCCTAAAAAGAAAAAAAAGAAGAACAACTGAGACCCTGAAGTACTTCTTAGTGTTGCTTAGCTGCGCCAGAAAGAAAGCTGGAAATTATATTTTTTCTGCTTTATGTTCACTGTCAAGTTGCCGGACTGAAAATGACACAAAGCAAGGCAGTCATTTGTTGTCCTCTGAAAAACTATGCGTTAAAAAGAACACAAATAATGTGGTTTATAATGGGGAAAGAAACGCATTATGCAACAATTACCTTCCATTCAGCAAAAGGAAAGTGGACTCTTTTGAAGTGCTAATCAAGAAACCATTGCAGACCACCTAAATTATTCACTGAATGTCAGTAAAAGCTACTTGGCAGTGCTGAAATGTTTACTTTCCAAACAACCAAGACAGAATAATGTTACCAGACATTATATTCTATAATTTGAGTACACAAAAACACTTGCAGCTTTCACATTTTCTCAAGAACTGCTCATCAAAACATCCAAAAAAGTGTGAAGTCGAACTGAAATGCACTTCCAGTTTTCTGTTCAGTTAAGATAAGATAGTACTTTATTGATCCCAATTTCAGAAATGTTTGCATTGCAGCAGCATAAAGAGACATGGCGACGTAATGGAGGAAGGCTGTCAATGAAAGAATAGAAAACTCTGGGTTTTATGGTTGAAAAGAAATGCGGGACACTTACTTCAATAAATACGCTGATTTGTACAATAAAACTTCCCCTATTTCCAACAACTTGTATACAGACTCTTATTGTACTATTTCACTATTTCACTTTTTTTACTATTTTTCTTTTTGTATTTACTATTTAATATTTACTTGAACTATTTTGTCTGTGTATCTGTTTTATTGTGTTGCACTGTTGGAGGAGCCTGTGACCTAAGATTTTCATTGCCATAACTACACTGTAGCTATGTTCGTATGACCAATAAAAGTCTTGAATCTATTTGTGTTGTGCAATGGTGGGGCTAAAGCATATACTGTATACAAATATGTTCTATAATGTAACTGCAGGATGATAAAAGTATATTTCCACCCATTAAGAATGATATGTTCAGTCCCCTCTACGTCTTGTGGTTTTATCCCTCAGAAAACTAAACAACAACTTTAGCAGTCACAGAACACACTTTAACTATAATAAAATAAAGAGGCGCTTTCACACCGCAGTACTTTTCCCACTTTAGTTCCGATATAGTTCCGAAATGTTGCGTTCACACCAAAAAAATCCGGGACTAAAATTTGTTCATGAGAACCTTTTAACCCCCTTTCCCGTCCCTAGAGAGCAGGTACTTTCGTGGGAGAAAAAGGTTCCTATTTCTGATGGCGGATTGCAAACCACGCCCCGTAAAACTCCCAAAAAGTTTTGTGAAGCCGCCATTTTATTATCCTCGCATTAGCATTATTAGCATTAGCATTAGCCCAGCGCACAAACACAGAGAGACTAACTTATGGCAACACAAAAGAAAACATGGGAGCGGTGGAGATGAGGAGGTGTCGGCGTTCTGGCGATTCACTCGGAAGGCTTCAGTAGAAGCTGCTGGAAGTCCCAGCAGCTTCTACTGAAGCCAGTCCCCAACTTCGGGGACTTCCGGCCGGGGACTTCGGGTGGCAGTATACGCCGTGAAGTGGTTTGCGGCCTGCCAGTAAACCCAAAGCAGAAGAAGAAGAAGTGACGGCAGCAGCTTCATTTGACTAATCCTCCCTCAGGGACTTATTCTGGTGTGAATTTATTCATGAGAACTAAAGAGTTATCATGAACTAAGTTCTGATGAACCTTTGTGGGAAAAGTACTGCGGTGTGAAAGCGCCTAATGTGAAGCTACAAAATGAAGGTCCATCATTGATTGACTTTAGCACAAGTTGTGTATTTATGTTTTTGAGGACTGAAGAAGCTATGAGAGCTGGGGAAAACATGCTAACATTACATCGATGCATATTCATGAGCGTCAGCGCAGAATGCATGGCTCACGGCTGAAGCAGTCAGAGGAGATCGTTCACACTGGCAGAGAGATGGGGACACATTAGTATATTAGGATGTGATAAATATGAATGACTTTGCGACATCCGTGAGGGGTAAAATAACTCTGGATTTCAACTTTAAATGCCAAACTATGTCATTTTGGGAACGAATAGCTTGCTGACGCTGCTGTGCAGAAAATGCAAGGGAGACGTGGGTCATACCTGCCTGTCTCTGAGACAAACCTGTGTTCTGCAAAGCGTGATGCATGTAAAGACTAATTAGCACACTGGTATTATCTCATGCTCTTGAATTATACAGCAACAATCATACATTTTCAGCAGGAAATGAAGGGCATTAGAGAAGCATAGAAAGGGAAGGCAGGTGAAAAACACTCTCCTCCAACTTGGGACAAGTGCACGACCCCAGTAAATGTGTAATACAGGATATAACAAGATTTGAGCACACTGCGTGACAGCTAATGAGCAGTCTGGAGAACAAAAGAGACGTGTCCTAAAATTTATATCAAATCCTCTCACAGCTCAGGAGCCATATTGACCTTTAAATCCTTCGTGTTGCCGTGTGTATGTCGCTCACCGTGACTACTGAGCAGTGTCCCGCTGACCTAAATGTTATCCGTACTGCCAAAAAAGGTTTTATTTTAAGACGCAGGTAAGAGAATGGGCTGCAAAAATGATACAGGAGTTAAAATGGATGCTTTCTCTATAGGATACACAACACACAAAGCGAGTGGCAATAGAACTTCACAATATTGACTTGACATCAGTACACTAAAGGGTCATTTGTTACTGCAAATGTATAACGCACTTTAATTAAAATGAAGATCATCTTGAGCTATACAGCCTTATGAATATTAAAGTGTACTCCAGTGATAAAGTATTGCATTAACCTTTTGCATTGACCCTTTGGTAATCTTTGGATACAATTTACCCTGAACATGATTTGGGTTTAAAAATCTAATTAAAAGGAAAGAAAAATACTGGCAATCCTTCACAACAATATACATAGCATATTCAATTAATGTTCACAAATACGCAGCTAGATCACATTTAACAATGAAAGAGTAATTGGGTTTTTTTTCGTAATGAAGTAAAAATGCATGTAAAAAATATACACTATTATAAAGACTTTGGATGCATATTTATTCTAAATGAAATAATGAAATTGTTTGTTTTCGTCAGACACTCCCTACCTGCTAAACCAAATCTTCTGAACTCAATATCCTCAATTGTACAAAATAACACTGATAACATTTATAATCATGATAATTTGATCATTTTCCTTCAAATCACATAACATGACCTGCCAGAATGTTCCAAAATGGTTCATTCTTATAGCACAAAACGATAGAGCTACATCAATGACACAGCAGTTAAAACAGAGTCTTTCCTCTATAAGATACACAACACATATAGCGAAAGTGGCAGACAACAGAACATCACACTTGTATCTGATGATCCCACGCTGCTGACCCGTGATTTCACCGCTACAGAAGATGGAGTGCATCTCTCCATCAGTCATCCAGGCCTATCTGAGGGTTAATGGTGTCTCAAAGCCTTGTGTGTGTGGGATCGAATGGTTTTTCACCAGGACTGATGAGGACATTAAAGGAGCGTCCACCTCCAGTAATCGCTGCAGTGTCTCGATGGGGGTGCCACCTACATTTCAACCCAACCCTCCCACAACCAACCCTACAAATCTGCTGCTCATCAGATCACCGGTGAGAAATACCAGGCTGTCTTAATAGGATTGGGGTCCATGTATTGACAGTTTGAGATGTCATTAACGGAGAATGGATGGATACACTTCTTTCAAATAATGCAGGTTACCAGAGGTGAAAGAAGGGTGGAGGGGGAGGTAAGGGGGTGGAGGAATGAACATGCCACACCATCAGTTGCACAGATTCCCAGAGGAAACATTGCATTTGTGATGGAACCGATG
The DNA here is from genome assembly GCA_031216635.1 of Dissostichus eleginoides. Taxonomy (NCBI): domain Eukaryota; kingdom Metazoa; phylum Chordata; class Actinopteri; order Perciformes; family Nototheniidae; genus Dissostichus; species Dissostichus eleginoides. Next base: position 31,537,451 of record CM062268.1, on the reverse strand, counting down.
GCTGCTAGTGCTAATGCCTTGACACTAAGGCACAATTTCTAAACCGACCTTAAAGGCCCAGACACACCAACCCGATTTTGGCCGTCGGTGAGCGTCAGGCCGACGAGGAGCGTCGACACGCCCTACTCAGATTGGTGTGTCCCGCACCGTCGTGTCTTTTCAGCCGTGCCGACGCCTTTTCGGCCGAAAACCCGCCAATTCAACATCGGCCAAAGGCAGTCGGCAAAATAAATCACTCTGATTGGCTGTTCAGCTAGCGAATCAGTGCATGAGAAGCGAAATGGAAGTGAGGGACCCAAACAAACTATTAAGAAGGCAAATCTGCAGCTCTCGACACAGGTTCGGCAAAGCCCCATGAGCTTCTCGCTGTAGAGTGAAAATGGAACGCACACGCTATTTGTTGTTTGTTTTATATCACGCAGTCTGTTCTTCTTCTCTCGGTTATCACGCAGTCTGTCTTCAGGTTGTTGCCTCTTTTGAATGACGAATACACACTACCGCCGCCTGCTGGTAAGGAGAGTTATTGCCACTCACGCATGCACAGTTCGTACGTGCTTCTTGGCCGTCGGCTGAAGTCTTTGCGGTGTGTTCCAGTGCGACACATGGCCAAGACGCAGAGACGCGAGGCGACACAACAGTCGGGGGTCCGTCTGTGTCAGTTCTTTGGTGTCAGCTTGGTGTGTCCGGGCCTTTACACGTTAACCCTCCAAGAAAGAGTGAACTGGTCAGTAGTCTCACTCTCAGCGGATGAGGCTCCTTTTATTTTAAGGTGGACGTGTGAATACAGCAGAAAGCTCCAGGAACAAGCTCCCCTTTCTCTGGCAGAAACAAGAACTGTCCTTATTATTCGTAGCAATGGTATATAATCAACATCTCTCTGAAGAAAATGTATAAAAAATACTTGATGTACATCAGCTGTGGTTTTGCAACATACCCTGTAAATATACAAAATGTAACAAACTAATTAACGGTTTTCTAGACTAGAAATTCTTAGTAAAGACATTTAAATACAACGTAACCTTAAAGTTGTTAACATGTTGCTTTACATCATTCAATGTCTTGTTTGTGCAGATCACTATTAAATGTTTGCACAGAACTATTTGTACACAGCGTGTTTCATGAAGGACAGACTTCCTGTTGGAGGTTTGAATAACTTCCTGTTTGAGGTTTGAATAACGTCCTGTTTGGGGTTTGATCACATCCTGGAGGAAGGTTGAATAACTTCCTGTTGGAGGGTTGAATAACTTCCTGTTGGAGGGTTGAATAACTTCCTGTTGGAGGGATGAATGACTTCCTGTTGGAGGGTTGAATAACTTCCTGTTGGAGGGTTGAATAACTTCCTGTTGGAGGGTTTAATCACTTCATGTCGAAGGGTTGAAAAACGTCCTGTTGGGGGTGTGATAGCTTCCAGTCCCCATTAGTTGGTCTGTAACAGCACTTAATGTGGACGAACCTCCACTCAAATTTGCTAACAGAGTATAATTGGGGAGGGAGAGGGTGTAAGGGATGGTTTTAAGTGAGCCAAAGTGATAAGCTACATAGTCCTCTATGGCAACTTGAATCAAACGAAATAATCCTTTGATCGACACGAAGGTAACATGACACCCCCCACAGCCAAATTAGTTTGCATCATTTCACTGGTAGAGTCAGAGAGGACCAAATCTCAGAGGTTGCTCTCTTTGCAAAGTCTTCAAGCTTTAGTGCCAACAACACACACCAATGAGGAAAAGTGGCCGTTTGGCATTTTTTGATTGAACCGTGCGGTGCTCAACGACTCAGCCTCCAGCCTTCAGATAGCCTCTAATAGGATGTGTGCTTAAAAAAAAGAATCAGCAAACACACACGCACACATTGTAAAGAAAAAAAAAAGCAGCTGCTCTCCAAGTGACCCCAATTTTTAAAGGCAAACACCTTCAATGTCTACTAAAAGCACTCAGTAAATGGCATGCAGTGACCTCGCTTTGTGAACGGAGAGAGGTCGAATTGCCAACGTCTTGTGAAAACTCGAGGCTGTTTGTCTGAACATGACAAGCTGAGATGCAAGAGCTTTGACATCTTCAGGACTGAACGGCAATCAAAGACAACATTTACTGTTTGAGATGTTAACAATCTGATAAAACCGCTCAAACGAGAGTGTTTTGTTCGCTTTTTCTAACCTGAGCCAGGCTTCAAATACCATGACCTTTGGCCCCGTGTCACACAGAGGAACGGCAGCGGGGGGGAATTATGTTAACTGGCTTCAGAGGAAACTGAACAACATATTATTATTTAGCATAACTCACCAAAAAGACTGTAAACGGACATTTATAATTCTTTATTTATTTATTAAATTATTCTTTTACATTTTATCTTTCATCAACACCACAGCAGCTTGTTTATCCATTCAGTGCACAACTTTTAATACAGAAGTGTGTGTCCATTTATCAATAACAATAATTATAATTATAGTAACAATAATAGAAATGAATAAATAACAGTACGGATAAAATAGGTATTAAAATACATATTAAAAAACAATAATAAACTATATCTTAATAATAACTCAAAGTAGTGGTGCATGTATGCGGTTGTCCTTAGCAAATATATCCACTAATGTGCTTTAAACCTTCATTTTATTCCTTGTTTCCACCTTTTTCTGCTTCCAGCTGTTTCACCCACCTTGTAAATACAGCAACTAAATGAATGAATTGTTGTTATAATAACCCCCTTGTAATTGTCTCTCTTTTCACAAATCAGTGGAGTTAGAGGCCCCAGGATTATTTTTGTTTCTTAAAATCTATTTAATTACAGGGGGGCTGAGGGGTGCAGTTATTAAAGCGGTACAGGCTAATATAATCAGTGTGTGTGACAGCGCTGAAGCTCGGCTGCCCTTTCCTGACGCTGCCGGTCAGACGGACTATCTGCCTGCCGCCATTTCACTGCCAATTAAGCCGACAGTCGTGGATTTGACTTGAGGCTCAGAGGCGCAATAACAGCTGATTAATCTCTGACCGAGCAGCATCACTGTGCCGCTGGGTTTCACCTCCTAACAGGCCGGGAATACCACAATCTGAACGGGACCCCGGGGGGGACAGGGGGAGGAAGAGAAACAGTTGTAATTAAAAAGAGCTGTGTAGGAAATTAAACTCTGATTGATAAGGTCAATAAAATGGGCTGTGATGAATACATCTGCATAATGAAAAGTAAACGTTGCAGAGACAGCCATTACTGCGACCAACAGGCAATTACAGCAGGGAGCGAAGAGATGCCCATCAACGGGTCACTAGAGGCGTGTTCACACCGGAGTACTTTTACCCGTAATTTTCCCGTTTAGTTCCGTTGGTGCCTGGAATTT
>CM062268.1:31204117-31529117 GCA_031216635.1 Dissostichus eleginoides | reverse complement strand
GTTGTCACATATCCACATTTTTGACTATGAAAACCAAAGAAATTAAATGAAATAGAGAGAGGAAAAAAAGCTAGAAAATAAAGATATATACCAATATAAAAGAGAGGGAACTTAAGACGTAGAAATATGAATATCAAATAGCCCCAGGTAAACACTTGTGCTGATTCAAACCACTTCTACTCTCCTGACACGCAGTGAGAGTCTCTCATGTATCGATGGCCTACACAGTGTGAGCTGTGCGTGCGTGCGTGCGTGCGTGCGTGCGTGCGTGCGTGCGTGCGTGCGTCGTGCGTGCGTGCGTGCGTGCGTGCGTGCGTGCGTGCGTGTGTGTGTGTGTGTGTGTGTGTTAGTGAACAAGGAGTTAGGGTATACTGTAAGAGCCATATTTCCAGGTCTTTTTGATCCGCGCAGAATTTTGTTCTGGCCGTTTCTGTGGAGCCTCAGGCTAACTGTGAAACAGGGGGTTGAAAACACTATGAGCAAATAAAAGTATCCGTGGTGTAATCCTTTTAGAACGGCTGGGCTTTTGAAGTGAAGGCCACCGTCTTATAGAACATGAGGTGCACTATGCACAGTAATCTGCTTTAAGATGTGAGTGTGTGTGTGTGTGTGTGTGTGTGTGTGTGTGTGTGTGTGTGTGTGTGTGTGTGTGTGTGTGTGTGTGTGTGTGTGTGTGTGTGTGTGTGTGTGTGTGTGTGTGTGAAGCACTACCCCAGAGAAGCCACACTTTACACCTATCCAGCAGCTTGACCTTGGGAACAATTTTTCCCCACGTCTGTTCTTATATACGGTACATTTAGCGGAATTCATCAGGATTTTTTCCTTTTCTCTTTCTATTGATCTTTCCTTTTCCTCCACTTTCAATTTCTTCTCTACACGCCTTCATCACTCAAATACATCCAATCAAACGCTCACTTTTATCTGGTCAGTCACTCTGTTCATCTAAAACGATTCTATACCACGGACACACGCTTCTTTGCTCCCACACACACACACACACTTATTGAAGCTCTACACAGCACTTAGTCCCCGGTGCTCCTAAGAGTGTGTGTTCGTGATTCCTCCTGGCAGTCCATTTCATTTTGCCTCTCTCCATCTTTCTCATATCGCTCTAAAAATCGAAGGCAAGTCGGCAAGGACGTGTGATGAGAGGAAGAGAGACTCCCTACTGGGACTGTCTTTGGACCTCTGCTTCAGACACACACACACACGCACACACACACACACACACACACTGGTGAACTGGTTCATCTCACCTCTTCCTGGAGGGATGGAAAGAGAGAGTCTGCAAACTGAAACTTCCCTGAATGCCATTTATTTCCCATTATATCAAACTCAAACGACCACTAAAACGTGCGTGCATTGGACTGTAATATGAGACTGAATGATCTGACCGTCACCGGACATGGATCATCATCTGACAATCAGCAGTTTTGTTTAGCAGTTAGTCGATCAGTGCGTCTCTGATGATAACTGTAGAGTAGGAACGGACGTATGTTAGACATTGTGTGCTGTGGGTTCGATCCCCAGCCCCTGCCGTCAACATGTCTTTGTTTCATTGGGCAAGGTACTTAACCCCAAGTTGCTCCCAGTGGCCAATGATGCGTGAGTGTGAGCTTCCTTGAGCAAATGGCACATTGCTCTGTATGAATGAGGTGTGAATAGCTGAATGATGACTTATAAAAGCTCTATGAGGGGTCGTAAAGACTGGATAAAGCACTGGATCAAGATTCACTAGATTCCCTAGCACAAAAGAGGAAATAAAGTAAAACAAAAATAAACCGAAAAACATCAGAATTGATATTGCCATCGGACAAATTGTTATAGGCATCAGTAATGGCAGAGCAATTTACAATCAGAGCAATCCTACTGCACGTCAGTGTCATGATTCATGTTAAGGGAGGAATAAAGTTACATCTTGACTGTTTTATTATTGCACTTACTTTGCTGGACTCACATCGGAAAGTTAAAGACAAATCGTACAGGAAAGATAGTATTTGTTTTCATTATATGCACTTTTCGAACTTGTCAAACCCTGGACCTTACCCATAATGCAAGTCGACCACCGAGTTCAGTGTGAGCTGTTGGTATGTTTTGCTAGTAGCAACTAATGTACAGTAGCTTCAGGCTAGCCTCCAGCAGATTGAGGAGCAGCTCACAGAAGTGTGCTAACTCACCTCTATCTAACTCTCCCTGTAGTGACATCACTTGAGGCAGACGTCTCACATATCTCTCTGGAGACTCACAAGGCTTTAAACAACTTCCCTCACATGTGCAGAAGTACTTCACCATACCTGTAAACAGACTTTAATGTGTTAAATCAAAGGAGATCATGTCTACCTTGTAACAAAAGTGTATAGGCAACCCGTTCTTACACACACACACTACAATACACTTGAACTAAACACACTGTACATCCTGTATTATGTGATTTCTGCTCCTTAATATCTCCTTAACAGCCCTGAGGACCATTTGTAATGAAAAAGTATGTAAGAATGCCATTAAATAGCTTCCTCTAGTCAGAGAGAAAAATGGATGAACTGCGAACAAAAGGACTTTAGAGTTTCATTACATAGAAAAACACACAGCTGGCTAATGGAAATAAAATCCTTGTCTTTTATTCCAGACAAAAACAGAAGGGATTATAATGAAAAAATGTGAAGGGCTGAAATTGGTTAAGAGCGCGTTATGACACAGAACTCGAAACTCAAAGTGAAGGCCTGTCTCTACTTGAACTCAAGTGCAAAATGCTGTTATTATCACCAATAACAATGATTGCCAGTGTTACAAATAACATACAAAACATAATGGCAATGTTTCAGAGACTTAATATACTGCATTAAACAGCCCTAGTGACCATCAATAATGAATAAGTGGATAAAGACCACACCAATAGCTTCCTCTAATCAAAGGAAATTGATGGACAAAGGGGAAATGGACTCTGGAGATTATAAAAGTGGAAAAACACAACCGGAAACAAAGCATGTTTTCTCCAGGCAAGGCTGCATTATTAAGCACGTTTTTGCATCGTACATCACAATGCACTGGATCTTTAAACCTAAATCTGGTTTTTCACCTGTCCAGCACAGCCTCTCTCTCCCTACAGAGCTACACATCATGAAGCCTTGTCTGTGAACTGTGGGAGCAGAAAAAGCCTGGAAGGCAGCGATGAACATGAAAGGGAAAAGGTGCTCCCAACACCATGCACCATATCTGAGAAATATGTTGCCGATCACACACTTAAAATGTCTCTTTCTCTCTCTCTCTCTCTCTCTCTCTCTCTCTCTCTCTCTCTCTCTCTCTCTCTCTCTCTCTCTCTCTCTCTCTCTCTCTCTCTCTCTCTCTCTCTCTCTCTCTCTCTCTCTCTCTCTCTCTCTCTCTCTCTCTCTCTCTCTCTCTCTCTCTCTCTCTCTCTCTCTCTCTCTCTCTCTCTCACATAAACACTGAAGCAGCAGCCAATCAGATGTGGTGCTGTTGGACGTTCTTCGGACACATCTGACACACTGACAGCTGCTCTCCTATCTGAGGCGGATGAAGGCAGGAGGAGAGTTATCGCTTCCCAGAACTCTGATCATTTTGACACACATCAAGGATCTCTTCATGCTGCTTGTGTGTGTTTTAAGCAGTAAAAAGTAGGCCCTTATGACACAGCATTTTTGTCTGTAAGAGCCACTTAGGTACATTTATATTCAAGATAAGATATTTATGCTGGCATGACAGATTGCATATTTTTGGAATATCATTTTAATTAATACCAGCGTTTTTGTACAGTGTTGCACGTATATATTGATACTGTTGGACTATACCAAAGAAATGTTTCTGTTTTGTATTCTTCTGTACAAAAAAGGATAAGAGCCACAACTTTAGTTTCAGATCTGAAGTGATTTTATATATTTTTATATTATATAGTTCTGACTTCTGAGATTGAAGTCATAATTCTGAGATTTTCAGAAAAATGTCTGAATTATTTTCACACAATTCTTTCTCCTCAGAATTCAAAATCTTTTCTCCACACTAAAACGACAAAAAAATGTTGGTATGATCTTAAAAAGAAGTTCAAATGTGCCCCTTATCCTCTTCTGTACTTCTGCTATAAAGTGACATATGTCCTTATTTACAACAGGTGATAGTGTATTACGACAGCTTTCAGTGCGCCTGTCTAAAGTTACATTTTTTAATTATTTTTAATTAATGATTGATTGATTGATTGATTGAAATGATATGTTATTTTGCTGACGCTTTAACAAACGTACAAACACTTCAGTACTAGACATACGGGAGAGATTGGGGGTTAAGTATCGTGCCCAACAACACTTGGTATCATACTACTGACCCTCTGATTGGTGGATCGGAGCATTAGAGTCTGCTACTGACTCATTAAGCCTGTAGTGGACCGAGTGAGATGTCCTTTGAATGGAAATCACCTGCTGTGACGCTGCAATTCATTTTAAATAAACCCTTTTTCAAGTTTGACCTGCCTCCCAGGAGCACGTTGGGTCTCACAAAAGGTTAGAAATGATATGAAACATGAGTCCGAACTAAGAAATCCTTGCAGACTTATATACACTTGGTGCATTGTATAACTGGTCACTAACACTACAGAAAGATGATTGCAGTTCTGGTAAAAAAACGAATCCAAAAACACCAAACACAATAGCAGCAAACGAGCGAACCACTTGTACACATGTTTTTACAGGAAACGCAGACAAACAATAATTGTGCCATTCCTCCCACTGACTGGCGCTCTTTATTTAACAGTCAAAGCCTGCACCTCTTTTCACAACACACTGGCACTCTACCAAGTGCTAGAGAAATCAGTCGCTTAGAAAAAAACCAGCATTACAATATCCTCTCAACCTCTTCTTAACCCAACCAAAGCTCAAGTGGCGATTATTTATTTTCATTATACTGAAGCGAATGAGAGAAGAAAAAAACAGTTAGTGCACATAATTACATGAAGAAGTTGCACTTTGTTGTTCTGTACAGGAAATTAATTCAGATGGAATACATGAGGGGGGTTCAGGAGTTGAAGCCTGGCATCTGTTTGTGTTGTATTGTACTGTAGGCAGTCTGAAAAGGCACCTGTCGTGTATTACGATGTAAAACAAGCCTCTACCATTTCAACGCACTGAGGCAAAAGCATGTCTTTTTCAGCCTTGAGATCCGTTCATTTATACAGCAGCGGTAAACACAATTGACGTTAGCCAGAAAGGGAAAATCTGAGTAATCGGCAGAGGTGGGAAGTAGTGAAGTACAAATAGTTTGTTACTGTACTTAAGTACATTTTTCTGGTATCAGTACTTTACTCCATACTTATTTTTCTGACGACTTTTTCTGTTACATTTTGAACACAAACACCTGTACTTTCTACTTCTTACATTTTCCAAACAGGCTGGTTCCTTTAGTTTGAATGTGTGTTTGGTGGCGTGATCATTATTATTTAGAGTCATTGCGTGCCTATTGATTTGAACACGATCCGTGTATCCATCATTTCCTGGTCTTCTCTAAAGAAGAGGGACCAATGAAAACGTTGTCATGTTGCCGTTGTTCAGCATGGAAACATTCATTAGCTAACAATGACATTATTGTTCTATTAATATAAAGGGAGGTCAGGTACTCTTTAAAACAGCTGGTAGTTATGGGTACTTTTTACTTAAGTACATTTCAAAGCCCTCTTTACTTTTACTTGAGTAAAGAAGTTTAGTCAGTACTTCTACTTTTACCAGAGTATTTTTAAACACGAGTATCTCTACTTCTACTTGAGTAAAGGATGTGTGTATGCCATCTCTGATGATCAGGGGTCAGTATGTACGATGATTTGAGCTGGTTATGTTGAGTTTTTGGCCTTGACTGGAAACAAAGAGGCTCGTCAACAGCCAGTGGAGCAACAACTGCTCGCAAAAAAACAAAACCTGCAGACAGAGACACCACAAGATTTGTAAATGTAAAAACTCAATTTGAATCTGCTACCAATTGTCAGCAGCGTTTTTCAGCTGTTAGAATGAAAGCAGCAATGAACTGGAGACAACCTTGGAGGGTTCGTTCACTGCCTGTCTGATGCCGTCTCTCTGGGGAATAATGCTTTTTCCTGGAGCCAGCGATGCAAACAACTGCACACACAATTACTCTGAATACACACATGTACACACATTTAAATAATAAGCACATGTTTTGCCTCGCACATACAGCACACGCATGAACATGAATAATTCTGATGTTAGAGATTAATCAGATGGAAAAGATAAAACACTTCACAGTGTTTAACAGACAATGTACAGAGCAAAACAAAGAGACACTAACACATATAGACGATTATAAAAGCACCCTAATCAGAAATAGGTCCCCACAAGGATAGTAATGCTAGGACACACACACACACACACACTCAAACACACACAAAGAGAAATTAGTGGGGCTGTCAACCTTTGAGAGGATAACATAATCCATCAATACGGCTTCAGAAAAACAACATATTTACTTTGTGGAGGAAACACAGTGGACGGTGTGGACAGGTTCTGCCCGCAGGACGAAGCCCTCTTCACTTCAGAGTCCTTCTGAGAGAAGGAACAATGAGAAGACTCTCCATGATTGACCTCATGTCACTCTGACGGATATTTACTGCCTCAGGAGTGAACTGTATCCCCACCTTGACTGCTGCTTTCCAATGAATCTGTCACTGTTGAAGCTTTCACAAACAGATACCAAAGAATCGCTTCATCAAAGAGCTTCAACTTATTATTGGACTTCTTTAGTTTGTCCTATAGCCTGCTACCATTCAACAAATAAATCAGGAATAAATTCAAATTGATAATTTGAATAATAAATGTTTTTAAAGAGAATAGTAAAAAAGGGAAACATAAGCAGTAAAAACTCAATCACCAAATATTTCTTACGAATAAATCAGGAATAAATTACATTTCATAATTGAGATAGAAATCGAATAAAGTGGGGTTATGAAAAAATGAAAACACTAACATATCAACAGTTGGATTCAAGCGGATTGAAACACAGTTATAATATGGGATTACTTTTAAACAATACTTTGTGTATAACCATTTTAGTTGGTTATGTGTTTGAATTCATTTGTGAAGATTTGTTTTCACTTGGACATAAAAGTAATCTTTTCCTCTGCTGTCGAATATCGTTAGACTGACACTCCTATGCAGGAAGAAAAGAACAACTTAAAAGTCCAAGGAAGTCAACTCTCATTATGTGTATAAAAAGTCCCGCTCACACTGCCTGACCCAATGTTCTCTTTCTTTTCTTTGCTTTGTTTCCACTTGAGATTTAAATTCCCCTCTTTGCTTTTCACGACTCCCAGATTGTACAAAAATCAATTGCCTGCAATGAAGTAAGAACTCTCCGACTCCATTAGAGCCGTCTCGCTCCGATCCTCATGGCGTTGATTTGAATGGCTCTACTTTGGGTTACACCCTTCTCAACCTGGCTGCAATTATTTTGCCCCGGCGGTGGCAGGTCAACAAAGGCAATTACATCCCAGCCGCTTCAGGGGAGCAATTTTCAACACCGAAAGAAATAGAAATAACTTTATTTGAATAGCTTTGATTATTGAAAGTTCTTCCCTACTGCCAGGTTGAGCAGCTTATTCATTTGCTTCCATAGAAACCATGAACCTATTTAAATCACAATAGACGAGTCAAGTTATAACTAAGTATATTCTAAATAGGTAAGAACTCCTTGAAAGGAACACAGTAAGGGTATGGGTCAGCGGTACATTCCCCAACCCTTGCATTCAAGATGTTAAGGTGTCCTTGGGGAAGATACTTAACCTACTGTCAGTCTATGGTATTGAAGTGTATTTAACCCTCCTATTGTCTTCGTTTCCCCCCCCTTACTTCGGTGTTCGCGGTCAAATTTGACTGGTCCTGTTTTAACTGCTATTACATTAAAACAAAAACCATTAATCATCACCAAATTTCATTTAACACCCTTTCAAACTGTAAATATTGTATCAGACTACTGGTATACATGAACAACTGCAGTAAATATACAAAGAACAGACACTGAACATGTATTGCGTGTGCCAGGTGTGATCCATGTGGGGGGATGGGCACATAAGAGCGGGAAATGTATCAAATTGTTCTGTGTGTGTTTTGTGTGTGCCAGGTGTGATTCACAGGGGGGGATTGGGCACATAATGGGGGGGGACACATCTAGAGTATGTGTACGTGTGTTTTATCTGATCCGGATGGTTACTAATTCCTTTTCTTTATGGTGGTCATTTTTGACCGGGAACACCATGGGTGTTTCAAAGTTGACTAAATCATCCAAAATTCAATGAAAGTGGTGATCAGCAATTTATATGTTGAAATGTCTACTGTGAAGGATATCATAAAGCCTGAATGCAATCGAATGTAAAACAAAAAAGTTATGATTGATGAAAGTAGGAAATCGGTCAGATTTGACCCGAAGACAACAGGAGGGTTAAGTCAAATGTATTTGTATGTATAACACGAACACTAAAAGAGTGGATCACATCAGTCCAGTTTCTGAAGTCTTTACACTGGCTTCCAGTCTGTTAAAGAATTGATTTTAAAGTACTGCTGCTGGTTTTTAAAGCACTGAATGGTTTTGGACCAAATTATTTTAACGATCTCCTGCATAACTATGAACCATCCAGGAGTCTCAGGTCCTCTGGGACGGGTCTGCTCTCTGTTCCAAGAGTCAGAACTAAACATGGAGAAGCAGCGTTTAGCTATGCCCCGACTATCTGGAACAAACTCCAAGAATCCTGCAGGTCCGCCGCAACTCTTACTACTTTCAAATCCAGACTGAAAACGTATCTTTTTGACGCTGCTTTTGATTGAGCTGTTCATATTCATGCTGCAGTATAGCTTTTATTCATGTATTCTATACCTGTTGTGTTTATTTTATTATCTTTGCTTTGTAATGCCTGTTTTTAAATGCCATTGTATAATGTGTTTCTGCTGTATTTCTTCCTAAATGTATTTTATTTTATTTTGTAAAGCACTTTGAATTGCCGTGTGCTGAAAGGTGCTGTATAAATAAACTTGCCTTGCCTATGTAATGTCTACAGATAACCCCAACCCAACTCCACACATAAAGGAAAAAAGCGTAAACCAAAATCAAATGAACCCAAAGATTGATCACACTAATGGACTGAACTGCAGACAGCTCATCATGTTATTCATCAGTCACAATCAATGGAAAATGTCAGCGTTGAGAGTGTGGATCTGATACCGTGAAACAACACAAGACTCGGTTGACAAAGTGCCGAGAACATGTGTATTACTTAGAAAAGCTACTGTTTAGTAATCAGCTGCCGAGTGCCTGTGTTGTCAAGTGAATGATAAATTGACCTGGGAACCACGAGGGAAACCAAACCTATTGTGCTATAATCAACCTAAATGATATTTGGTTATGAAAAATGGCTTTAATCTAGAGCTAGAGTCTGCATAATGGAGCAGAACCACGCGTAGCATGAGGCTTTGGTGTGGTGACGCTTCCACCTGACAGTGTCATGGCTGCTGAGGAAGATGAACGCCTCGCAGAAATAATTAAGCTTCTTGAAATGTGCAAATTGTAGATTTAGAGCACATAACGCTTTTGGCCGGCACCATTGCAACACATTAGTCTAGTTGCACGCTCAGTGTCCTATTGTGAACCCGGAAATGTTGAGAACACAAACGTTTTATGATAGAAACGTATGGTATGGGTCCCCAGCACATAGAAACTGACAGATCCTAACATGCATATGTTGGGCTATTTGCACAATTAGCATTTATGATGATGAACTAGCATGCAGACAATAGCTAAAAAATGGCTTGGCCAATTTGGCCAATTTTGGGTGGATTTGGAGGTTAGTGAGGATGTTGAATACATTTTTGCCATTTTGAAGATCAAAAATGGCCATTTTTAGTCCCCTAAATCTATAAAATCGACCCAAACTTACTCAAAACCAGCCCACCAAGAGTACAAATATGGCCACTTTCTGGTTAAAACTGACATTTCTTATCCTGAAAATGTCAAAAATGTATTCAACATCCTCAATAACCTCCAAAACCACACCAAAATTGACCAAATAGGCCAAGACATTTTGTTGCTATTGGTTGCATATGCTTATTAACTCTCCTGTTAACCTCGTCGTCAATTTGACCCCATTCAATGTATAACGTATCTAAAAAAATGGTTCACATTATTTGTTTTGCTTAGTATTTCATGACTTTTCCTAATTTAGTGAGGACTAATGGGTAAACATAAAATGAACATGAAGATCTTTTTTAAATGTCCTGTACGCACTTTGTACGCATCGGTGTTCCTTGGGGTCAAATTGACCCCAGAGGATAAAGGGTGTAAAGTGAATCTGAGGATAACAGGAGGGTAAAAGCGAATTAACGCAATGTATGCTAATTGTGCAAATTGCCCAACATATGCAAGTTAACATCCGGCAGTTTCTATGTGCTGGGGACCCGAAACGTACATTTCTAACATAAAACTTGGGGGTACTCAACATGTAGCGGCTTACATGTAAGAAGTTTGCGTACTCAGGATACTAAATAAGGTAACTGTACTCGATAATAATAATCATGTAAAAAAAACGATGACCAGATTACTGTTACATAAAAAAATGTTTGATACTAGCAGGATTACATTGTTTGAATACTATTTAAAATAAAGATTAGTATACTGTAGGTAGACGTACTGAATGCATTTTCTTTATGGTTTATATTTAGGCTACTTTAATTCTTCTTCATTTTAAATTCATTTATTTTTTAATGCAATAGGTGGACATCTGATTTATTAAATGAAAATACATAATTTGTTTTACAGCATATGTAAACTGTAATTGTTCCTACATTTTTTTTATATGAAATATCTTAGGTTACATTGTTATATACACTTAAGAAAAAAACATCTGATTGATATTGAATTTCTCTTGTTTTGTTTTGCATTGCATTTTATATTGAGCTAATCCAAAAGTAATCAGGTGACTTTTATATTTGGATAAGACAATGCTTGACATGTAACTAGTTATTGTAACAGATTACATTTTTAAAGTCCCAGCCCTGCCTGTCGTAACATGACCATGAACTCCAACACAAACCTGTGTCTCACCCTCGTAACGATGTTTACAGTCGACCCTATAACGACAGAGCGCGGGATAACCTGTGCTGATGACCTTGGTGGGAATAAAAGGAAGTCCTTGCCCGTTGCAGGAGTATCCATCACACGACAAAAGCCATTCCACCGGCAGCTCTGTAACCATTTTTACAGCCGGTGCCATAACACGGTCACGGTTCGCTGTGTTCCCTGGTCTGGGTCTGGCCCGGCTTGACACATCTGTTCCTGTCCGCAGAGTGAAGAGCAGCTCCATCAGTATTCTCGGTGAGCTCCGGTCCCTATGAATATTTGAGTTGCTCGCAAACTCGCCACCGAGGGCAGCATAAAGATACTGGCTGCAGTTCAAAGGCCTCTTAGCATCAAAAGGAATACAGGGCTGAAGCAATTTCCGAGAAGGGTGAGACAAGGGTGGGCAACGGGGGCTAAGGTGCAGGTAAAGACCAGTTAAGATTAGTAAAAGGACTATTAAAATAAAATGGAAGACATCATAATCTTTCCCTTTATGTATTTTTCTCTTCTGTGATCTTAGGGCTGCTCTTGCTGGTGTAAATAATCAGAATCAGAATTAGAATCAAGTTTATAGCCAGTTTACACATACAAGGGATTCACTCTGGTGTATGGTGGTGCAAACAGAAACATTAGAAAATAAGCTGTTGTATTTTTAAGATAGCATTTAGCATAAAATAGAATAAAGACAAGTGTAGTACACCACATGATGACTAATCATAACAAATATGACCGATGAGTGATTATTATTCATGCTATATACTGATATGGGGCAAAGTAAGCAATCAATCCTGCAAATTAACCCTTAGTTGTTCTATATATTTATTCAGACAATGTGAGTAGAAATACAGAAATTCTGCTGTATTCTGCTCTTAAGCCCAACGGTTGCAACATTTCCCTAAAAACTTACAAAAACTTACAAAATTAGAAAACTCTTTCATTTCTGCACTACAACAACATCTGAAAGGTCAAACTAAAATGTGCTAGTGGTTTTTCTATATTTGGGCTTTACAGGGTTACATATACAAAAGAACCTAGAAAACTAACACACTTAGTACAATGAATATATAGTAATGTTCTACAGGCAGCTAATAAAGATTTACCCAAAGTCAGCAGAGTGGTTTCTGAGCTTGCAGTCACTGGTTGATATTCATCAATCATCTGGAGCAGGATAGCGTTGTCAGGTGAGGTCGTTCAGGTTAATGTGAATACAATGATCAAAGTCAGTCGGTCGGTGATTCCAGCTAAGCTCTCCTCGTATGTAAAACTGGATACATATCAGCCAATATGCAAATGGTTAGCGGGCTAGCTGCACATGATTGCTGTATCTACTCGTATCCAATCACACACACACACACACACACACACACACACACACACACACACACACACACACACAGAGTCGATTAGAGAAAGGTCAATCTTCCTTCTGTCTCCTCTGCTGTTCATACTGCCACATTCACGCGGAATATAAGCCATCTCACTCTTTCCATTCACACACACACACACACACTGACAGACTCCGGGGCTTTGGGAAGAATACATTACGCAGGAATCCAAATATCGAGTGTTGAAGCAAAAAGGTGGCTGATGCATTGTCTTAGATGTGTTTGTTTTTTCCCTGTGTGTTTGTAGAGGGACAGCAGGTGTGAAAACGATAAAAAACCCAAAGCTTCATTGACCCTCTCTCTCTCTAGTTTGTGTTGCCTGCTCACGGTTTCCTGAGCAGCAGTGATGACTTTTTCTGTTCCCAGCTATTCTCTGCCGTGAGATTAAAAAAAAATATATATTCTGTCCTTCGTTCTCGTTATGCCGGCAAAATAAATATATTACAGCGACGCATGATCGGACTGCAGTGAGGGGGAATGAAGGGATGAGTGAAGGGGAACAGAAAGAAGGGAGAGAGAAACACACTCATCCATTTTTCATGGCTCCTCGCTGCTGCTGAGAGCGAGAGAGAGAATTGGATGGAGGGAGTTTTTTTTCTTTTTGCTACAAGCTAATCTTTTCTAGGTGTCCTCGCATGTTTACTAAACTTCACAGGGAAGGCCAGATGGAGGCTGCTTTTGATTTGATGTCTGCGGCAGCTCCTTCTTCAAGGTTCTTCAGCTCGTTGTCAATTGATCAAGTCAATTGTCCGCTGAATTCAGACGTCTGCTTCTGCCTACTTGTAATTCTACCAAGCAATCACACATCGCTCCGAAACAGAGCCAACATGTGCTGTACACGATATATGTCAGCATATTTGCCTCGTAGATACACATCTTTCAGTCTACTAATCTGTAAAGCTGCTGTCAATCATTCCTTGACGAACAACCCGAGGGCGTGTTTTGTAGCAGGAAGTCGGTCATCGGTGAGCGATCGCGGTAATGGAAGCAGATAAGCAAACTATAATCCAATCAGTCCCTCATAACTGTGTTCATTAATTGTTCACACTAATCTGATTACAACAGTAGGGGCTACAGGACCTGCAGAGTGATACCATCCGATAGAAATCTCGTCATTAGTCGTTCATCCATTCTAATATTTTATCTTACAATATCTTCCTTTCGGTGCTGGCGTGTGTGTGCAAATCTGAATAACCTTTCAGATGATAATCTTTCCCCCCCATGACTCACACATTCCCGATGCTAGATTATGCTAATGCAACATTTGAGCGAGTCAATAAGAGAAAGACAGAGGGCCCTATTTTTGTGAATCGGTAATGCATGAGGCGAGATGCAGTTGGTGTAAACAACGGCCAAGTTAACAGAGAAGTTACTATGAATTGTGCGGAGACATGGTGCTAAACTAGAGACATGTTAAGTACATGTGTGGAATTAAGGGGTTGATAATAACAGTTTTTCAGGATTGGCACCAGTGATGGCTAATCCAATCAACACCCTCTTCTTAAACCCTTTAAAATTAAAGCATTGCTGCTTCTGTGATGGAGTCTCTCCTTTTGTGTCTTCTGTTGGCAGTTTAAAACATATATATACTGTACAGTCTATGTTTAAAACTAGTGACAGCATTGTGAGAAAGTTGGTCAATAACTTTGGTTTACAACGAAACATCTCAACTAAATGTTTTTGTATGGAATTTAGTACAATTGTGAGTTTTGTTAACCATAATGACTTCAAAACAATCCCATTACTTTTCATTAAGCACAATCAGGTCCAAATTACAAATTGTCTCAATATTGGCTAATACTGAATATGTACGATGAAATACTTGCAGACGCCATATCTATCAGCCTCTTTAGATTCCTTAGTCCCCCTGAACACAATTTACTGGTGCATTGAAGCAGTTAAGTGTCAGGTGTTAGCATTTAGCTCAGAGCCCCGCTGTTATAAGTAACACCTCAGAGCTGCTAGTGTAGCTGTATATTCCTATGGTCTGCTTCCACTATCATTATACTGTGCTCTCCAACAACAGATTGCTTAAAGCTTGTGTAGGTGACTGGGAGTTTAATATGTTATAGCTGCAAGTAAAATGGACAATATCCTGTCTTGAAAACTGGTTGAACCCTCATTAACCCTCATTAGTTTGTAAGATATTTAAAATGTCTCTCCCCAGCCTGTTGTTTACTTTGCATTTCTGCATTTTACATACAGTCTGACTTATTTAAACTCAAGCTACAGGCAATTCATTAAATGCAGCACACAACTGCAGAGTGTGGTGTTGATTCTCAGTGTGATTCAGAGCACAAGCAAAGGAGTCAAAGCTAATAAAAATGTCTTTATAAAACTAAAACATAAAAAAACACCTCATTTAAATGCAGCACCCATTTCACTGTCACAACCCTCCCGTCCTTGCGCTATGCCAGGTGCACATGGCACCGAAATACCAAAAGAACAGGCAATTGAGTTTCAAGGTCACCAAAATGCCAACACGCTCTAAATCTGCAGTGTTAGTGGAGCTAGTCAAGGTATGGAAAGCGATCAGAAGAGACACTGACTGATGTGTGTTTAATGCAAACCAACGTGTCTATCTGCTGTTTGTGGTGTTTCACAGAGCAACAGTATCTGTCTGCCCATGCATCACCCCTGTAAGCCGTGGTATTTGTGTGCACATGCACGCCTCTAAATGTGGATGAGAGAGTAGTTTAATTATAGTCTGATTACGCCTCAACATCTTCCCCTCATCCCTCTCTTCCCCCACCCACTTGCTTGCTTTTTCCTACTTCCACCGCTTTTCATATTACAAGGCCTCTTGTTCCTTTTTAATGAGATGCATTAAAATGGATAGAATACCCCCCCCCACCCTCACCTTTATTTCTCCCCCTGAGTTCATTGCGTTACCGACAGTGTAATATCCATATTGTCCTGCACTTGTTATTCTGCAGGCGTCGCACCTGCAAAAGATCCACACTGCGCTACGTACGACCCCCCCAAGGAGATTGAACAGAAGATAATCACTAGTTAAAGGAAACTATTTGTGAAGGTACTGAATGAAAGGTACACTTAAAGTCTAAGTAGCGTAATTATTGTTGGAGTTATTACCGTGACGCAGAGAGACAAACACTCACAGTGAGGAGCAAACCTTTCAAGGTACTTTAAGGGACTTTCATTACGATCCGAAGGATAATGCAGAGAAATTACCTTGTGTAATCGAACCATTGCACCCTGACTAGGCTGTAACAACCTTGAACATTTGAAGCCATAGAGAGTTGTTTTCTAACCTGTGAGATTCAAGCCCCGGCCACACGAGGAC
Source organism: Dissostichus eleginoides (assembly GCA_031216635.1). Lineage (NCBI taxonomy): Eukaryota > Metazoa > Chordata > Actinopteri > Perciformes > Nototheniidae > Dissostichus > Dissostichus eleginoides. The sequence goes on along the minus strand of CM062268.1, from coordinate 31,513,316 downwards.
GATAACGGTTGTATCTGCTACAGTTCACTATCAGATAGATGGTTCGGCCACACGAGGCCGACATGGAAACGCAGAAAACGATAACGATAACGGGTCCCAGGGTGGGTAGATCTGCAAACGAAACGCTCTGGGGGGGCAAACGGCTCCGTGTTTACCCAATACGATCATTTCCTGATAACGATGACGCAATAGCCCCGCCTCTCCCCACCTCTCCTGCTCACAGATCAGCTGCTGGGCTGTCAGAAGAGGGGGAGGAAAAGAGAGGCTCCGTTTTTTATTCTTATATTATTATATAGAGTCGTTATCAATTTGTTTTAAAGCTCAATAAATAACAAAGAAGACCTCTGACCGGCTCTTTTCTAATTTTGTCCGGAAGATTTAAACTTTAACGGACATGTTGACCGTAAAAAAAATCTAACTGAAACTCTGCCGCACGGTCCCCTCGTCCCTTGGAAGAGGCGGAGAGGTGGGTGTTTTTCATCTGCTGGTGGACTACCGGAGAGATTTACAGCAGGAGCACACGCTTGCCTCGGGGAGGGAGAAAAAGAGCCAGAGCGTCAACAGCGGAGAATAAACAGAAGGGCAACCATGGCAACCATGCGCGGGAAGTCTTCTTCGCTGCTTTTGTGGCAGGAGTACAGCGCCACTTACAGGCCTGGCATATGTACTACAGCGTCTCCAGCTCTTTCATTAGTTATCTCAAGACCTTAGCTCAAGTTTTAATCTCCTCTAATCCTCGAACAAACAAATGAGTTTCACTGACACAACGAGATTCGATATGCCTGTTAGTTTAGGAAACTCCCCACTTCCTTGACATCCCTGCAACTGCGTCAGGTATTTGATATTTTAAAAGGCTTTGTTTGCTCTTCATTCACCAGCTTGCAAGCCGCCAGCTCGTCAAATATGACGGTGTTTACCTTAGCGGGGATGAGGAGAGACAGGTGTGGATGAGCGGCTCCCTGAGTGATTAAGTGCAATGTGATTTCCCTTCCAAATGAGCTGAGATTTGATGTCTATATACAGCGAGACTTGTGTGTTTGTTTTATTTGAATGTATATGTAAGCCAGAAAAGTTAGTCAGGCACGTCAAGGATTCCTGAAAGTCACCTAAATGCTCGCTTGCCAGTTTTCTGGAGATGGTGTGGGAGATATGTGACGCTGACAGACGGTGCCCGATGTTGTGATTCGAGAAAAAGTCCCGTCTTATCTGCAGGTATTTTTCTATGAAGGAAACAAACACCTCATCCTTTTTCTCCTTTTTTTTTATCATTTCTCTTGCGCCCCTTCTTGCCCCTTCTCATCTTTAATATCTCTCTCTTTCTCAGTAGACATTCCACGCTGTCAGCCAATTCCTGCCTATCTGCGGCCCAAAAGTGGCTTTGCTTAGCTGATTCGACTGATAAGAGACTGAATGCCTGCTGTCCACATAGGAGAGGAGGAGAGGGAAAAGAGGGAAGGAAGGGCAGGAAGGGAATAGAGAAAGATGGTGAAATTGACAAAGGATGAGAATAACAGTTATTATTTTTACGTTATTTATATAAAGCCGGCTAGGTTGGTGTTTTGTGACATTACGAGCCACTTCTAGAACTCAAGTGTGTACACATTATGTTCCGGGGATGTTTTAAGGAGCCCCTGTGAGGTACTTCACTAGTCAGAAAAAGGAGAACTACTCCATAAAAAGGCTTTTCTTTTTCCTCCACAGTCATGGGCTGCTGATACTATATCAGTGGAGGAAGATGAATCATTTGCATTTACATCAAATGGTGATGAGGGGAGTGGTGGAGGCAGTGGGGGAGAGAATGAGGGAGGGTTGAGGTCAAGTTGTACTTCATAGAGGAGACACTAATCCCCTCTAGGGGAAAGAAAGGGAGCTACCCTGGAAAGAGTGGAGCTGGAGGAGGGGTGAGGAGAGGGGCGAGATGAACACAGTGGAACAGACTTAACTGCTGGCAACGATACAGCTCTGGAGCAGATGTGAGAAGGGAGTGAGGATGGAAACACACATGCAGCTTGTGTTTCACTTGGCCATGCGCACATATAGACACACACATACACACACACACAGTAGAGTGAGGGTAAGAGTCAGAGGTCAGAAATAATGTATGAAGATGAGAAGTGAAAACTCTGATGCCAAGTCTACACTGATAGAGTGGTGAAGTGAGGACGTATTTGCACATGTTGTTGGCATCACAAGGGCTTCCTCGAAAAAAAAACAATGTGATTTTTCCATTGGATCTTAGAATATTGCAGAAAATAAGGTCTGTGGCAAACACTTGTTTGTGATTAGGATTTGTTCAGCAGGAAAATATCTACATATTTAATATTTGAAAGGTTATTGCAATTCATAACGTTAGGCTATTTAGACACAACAGCACGGTCACATGACTTCACGTCAACATCGCTAAGCTAAAATTGTCTCTTTTAGCCACTTGTTAGCAAACCCTGTTTTTAATACACATAGAAGCGTCAGACACTCACCAGTGGGGTATTTATTGACGTTTAATGTCATAGAACAAAACATGAATATATTTTAAGCTTGTGTTTACCACAGATCTTGTTGTAGGCATCTAACCGTCAACACATTCAAAAAAACCTTGACCTTAATACCAAGGACCAAATCCCTCAATGGTGTGATATTTTAGGGGTTGACCTTTGAAGCTTTCACAAAATATTGACACAATGAGATAAATACTCATAATGTAGATACAATAACTTAATTGTCAAAGAAAAAGTCTAGTACATTTAGAAAAATACATGACTTTACTGTAATGCAGCCTTGAAGAAAAATACTTATCTTAGGATATAACAATAGTAAGGCATTATCTGATCCCATTTAACAATATATAAATAAATATCAATATATTTCCCAGCATTACCACGAACCCGCCTCCAAAGCCTTGTGCAAATTTGGGCCTCACAACTCCCTAAAATGCATCGCACTACATCGTGAGACGAGCATTTTAAGATTTATTCAATCTAGAAAGCTTTCTTAAAAATCTGATTTCTTGAGATGGGAAAATGCCAGCTCACGGTGAATGGCAAGCTTAAAAAAACATAGTTTCCGAATGTATCCTCATCATTGTGAAGATGTTCAATTTATTGAAAGAGATGTAGCTTTCTGCTTTGAACTGCAACCCTGAGTCTGCCTCCTGTGTGCTTGTTGCCAACGCAGTTTACCACAGTGTTTGTACACAACCTCTGGTGGAGCAAAGATCACACAAACACACACTTACACCCCTCGCAGAGCAGGACCAGTGTGCACACTGTGAGCAGTCTGTGCCCTTTGCTTTAGGCACCCTGCTGTGCTACACAGAGCCCGATGCCCTTTTCCCTCCCTGTGTCCCCCACTGCTCACACATGCTGATCTCTTTAATGACTGCCAAGAGATCAGATCTTTATTTATCAGACAGACTGCCGAATAAACAGCATCGGCTGTCTTTACTGAGTGTTTGAGGATCAAATCCCCGGCCCGCAGTGATAGATTATTACAAACGCTTGAATCTCCAATCAAACATGACCCTGCTGAGAGACATCAAGCAACAGTTAATGCTGTTCAAAGGTATTGATGGACTAGAAAATCCATATTGAACATTGGTTCAGGCTAAAAAAGTAAAGTAACTCAGTAGAATATTAAAAGAAAGGATCATTTTTTCAAGTTAAGCTTCTACAATGGCCCTGATCCGTCATCCTAACATACATTGCCATTGTTGCTCATACATACATTTCACTATGAGTCTCTGTGTGTGTGTGAAAGCGGGGTGAAGGTCTATGAAATGTAATTATAGGCCAGTCACACTGACATCAGCGATGTGGCAATCGTTTCCACGTTACCGCTTTGTGAACGTCCCACGGAGCATTGTGCATACTACTGAGGCTCTATGTGATCACCATAGAGACCAGGATACAAATAAAGACAAGTCATTGATTTGGCATTAATTAAAAAGAAATTATGTTCACATCGTCGTCATCGTCTTCCTTCACATCCTACCTCTTCATGATCATCAAGTATAACTGGAAGCTGGTTCCAAATGCTTTCCAATATGTACTGCTCATACTGCACAATATTGTAAACCCTAAGTAAAATATAATGAATAATTGCAACTTTGAAACATAATAAAACCCTGGTACAAAGATAATTTCTACTACATATTTTGCCTCCATACACAAGACTAAGCGATAGACCATTTCTTCCAAAACCTGAGTAAGATGTGCCACCAGGAAGTCATATTGTCGGTGATCTTCGTAGATAGTGCCACCAGGAAGTCAAAAACATATTGTCTTTGATCTTCTTAGATATCAACACAAAACCAAGGGGAAAAAATCTATTCTCTATCTATTGGCTTGGTCTTGGGCTCTTTGTATCCCAGTTTGAATCTCTACGAATGGGAGTCACCGCCTCCAAGTCTGAGGATATTGTTCTGATGAAAAATGGTGGACTGCTCGGAAAGTGAGCTGATTTCCCAAATAAATCTCGGGGCTGCTGAGGCTCAGGGGGGATTAAGGCGTCTACCATTCAGAGGGTCAGGGGTACAATCCCCTGCAGTCAACATATCCAATTGACTTTGGGCAATAGGCAACACTTAACCCTAAACTGCTCCTGTAGGCGTGAGTAAAGAATTGAATTGCATGTAAGTTGCTTTTGATCAATGTAACGGGAGGAAACTTGGGGTTTTGTCACAAGTGAAGGTAAAAAGAAGAGTGAGCATTGGTCGGGCATCAGCAGTAATGTTGGCGTTGTACCAGATTGTTGGGGGCAAAGAAGGGGATGCTCTTGATATACCATGTCTACCTTAACTCCGGATGTGTGAGAATCTTGGAAACCTGGTAAAGGACTCAGACATATGGCAGAAGCACAAAGTCGAATTGTAAATGGACTGCTTATCCAGTCTATATATACATATATAAGTCAGCATTCACCCAGGCTGAACTGTCTCCCCTCTCTCCCACCTCTCCCCCTGCCCCCATTGGACTTTAACACCCCACACACACTCAGACACTCAAATCCAACACCAGACACTTTTTACGCTGCTATTGACAATCTTGCACTAATGTACATTCCCAAAGATATTGAAGTGACTGTTATTTTGTATATATTGATTGTTGTGCGTTCATCTTAATGTGTGCATATGTATACATGTGTCTGTTGATTGTGTATATATCGGATATACATATTTTATACATATGATATTTTTATATATATATTTGTATTTTTTTTTATTCGGGATTGTGGGAAACGGTATTTCGATCTCTCTGTGCACACAAACTGAAAGATTGACAATAAAGTTGACTTTGACTTGACTTTATATAGAGTCAGAGGTTGCCATTCAAGCGCCACCTGATCAGGATGACCAACATTCACACACCATTGGGACAAATTGGAGGTTAGGTACAGTATCTCGCCAAAGGACACGTTGACATGTTGACCGTAGGGGGCTGGAAACAAACCACCGACCCTGTAACAAACAGATCGTGTTGAGGTGGAGCTTTCAAGTGCATGTCTTATAAGGGTTGGGTATACATATACAAATATATCTCATCTTTCTTGAGGATGCCTCAGAAGGAACTGAAAGATGCTGAGGAAGTTTGGACTATCTTTCTCAGCCTTATGCCAATAGATAAGCAGCAGAGAATGGATGGATGTCTCCTACAATGCTACAGATGGAGACTGAGGCTAAGTTGCCTTCATGTCTTCTCATTTTCATTACGCTGCTGCCTATCAACCAATTAGGTTGTGACTAATCAATTAAAATCCAATCATTGTCAAGCACCATAACCAATCAGCTTCATGATGGAAGGTCTAAATATCAGTGCAATGTCTCTGCCTGTTTCTGAGGAGATAATAATAAAAGAAGAAGGAGAAAACAGAGAGGTTGCTCCCAAGGACTGGTAGAAATGTACCCGGGCTAATGACAGAAGATAAGAATCAAGGCTGAAAGCAACCTTGATGAATATGGTAATGAAGCTACACAAGGATTCAAGGATAATTTGTTGTCATTGAACATGCAACCTAATGCAGATAAAACCTGTTCTGCTTCAAAAAGCACACAAGCTTTATTCTCTCACATGCTTTAAAATATATGTTCTCTTTCACATTTTTACCTTATGTAATGATGCCCAGATTTCTCAGCAACGCACTTAAATAAGGAAGCTAATGGTTTCAATGACAGTGTTAAAGATCAGAGTTTCTAGCAGCACACGGATCCCTGAATATGCCTCTAAGGAGCAACTTAATGTCTTAAATAAGTGAAAACACACAAAAGAAAAGTCAAGATGAAAAGAGTTCACAAAGAAACTACTTTGCCATTGTTCTCCGTACATAGAGCGGAATCCCTCTCGGAGCCGGGGCTGCTTTGATTGTTCTTAACGAGATTAACGTTTCGAGGAACCCTAACGAGGCTGCGCTGTTAATGAAGGCAGATCAGATAAGAGCAACGCAGAGAAGATTAGAAAGGAGACAAATACACGAGGGAGGGAGGGTTAGGATGAGAAATAAGTAGAAGTGGGAGTCTGTAGCGGACTTTTTCGCTATTTTTAAGAGCCAAAATATGTGTATTTGGATGTAGGGGATGTTCAGTATGCTCAGTCTCGGCTTTAGCATTTACTTAATGACATGTTTGGGAGGACCCATTGAAGCAGTACGCTGTGAAGTGCTCAGAAAAGGAGCATTTATGAGTGTGTGTGTGTGTGTGTGTGTGTGTGTGTGTGTGTGTGTGTGTGTGTGTGTGTATCATTAGACCTGGTGAAAGAGTATATTAGGTGGGTGGGAGTGGTGAAGGTAATCCCCTCGATACCTCTGCTGCAGAACCAAATCACTTTCTCTCGCCTTCCGTCTCTCCTCCCCTCATCCCTCTATCATTGTGTCTTATCACTGCAGCATCCTAATGATGATGAAGCTGTGGACTCCGTAAAGAAGTCAGAAGAGCATTACCTATGTTGCACACACACATGCGCACACACACGCGCACACACTCATACCCTAATGTTTCTGGGGTGAGGCAGTGGGTTCATGCTTTAGCTATCAGCACTGCCTAGTAGCTCAGTAAGAGCATCAGTGATTGGTGTGGTGTGTAATCTGTGTTTGTGTGCCGTGTGTGTGTGTGTGTGTGTGTGTGTGTGTGTGTGTGTGTGTGTGTGTGTGTGTGTGTGTGTGTGTGTGTGTGTGTGTGTGTGTGTGTGTGTGTGTGTGTGTGTGTGTGTGTGTGTGTGTGTGTGTGTGTGTGTGTGTGTGTGAGCACTGGGGTCTTCCTGGCTAGCTACATATATACATATCCCAATGTAAAAGAAAACGCAGAGGTCAAGTCATAAGTTCTGCCTCGTTGTGTATTATACATTCTGGAATAATGCAGGCTCTGCCCACCCCATGATGTTAATGTGATTTGCATTGTGAGACACAGTCCTGGTAAATCACTGTGTGCAACGAGCAACGACATGTTAATGACTCTATAACTTTAGGCAGACCTGACAACCCACTCATTTCAATACGCCTCTTCCACCCGACGTATACATATATTAACGCTTACAATTATTCAGCTTTATTGTCTTCCACCAAGGACAAAAGATGCTTTGGTGATAAAAAATCATTTCCAAGACAAAGGGAAGACGGAAAGCACACGTAGACGAGGAGTTGACGGATAGAAAAACAGAAGATAAGGTGTTATAATGAATATATCTGATTTTCTCTCTTTAGATGAAAAAAGGCCCTATTATGGTTTCTGGGGTTTTCCCTTTCCTGTAGTGTGTTATATAGGTTTGTGTGCATGTAAATGGTCTGCAAAGGATGAAATCCCACAAACACAGTTCCCCCCGTGCCTGAAACGCCTCCATTGGACTCTTTTGTTTACTTCCCGAAACATAGTGGGAGGCTGTGGCGCAGTGGACTAGTGCGTTGGTGTTCGGATCACGGGAGCACAGGTTCAATGAACAATAGTGACATCACTATATAACACTTGTGCTAGCGCTCCAACACATTGTGCGTGATAGGCTAAGGGGCGGGACATCTCGTGGTTGATCAATCACAACAGAGCCGGCCAGCTAACCAATCAGAGCAGACTGGGCTCTGGTTTCAGACAGAGGGTGAAAAGAGGTGCTGCAGCACAGGCAGTATGAGAAAAATAAAGAGCTTTTTGAACGTTAAAGCATGGAGACATGTCACAGGAGAGACACTAGATACTGATATACAAGACATAAAAAGATGTGTAAATGAGCATCATATATCTCCTCTTTACACTCAGTGGGAAGTACCTTATGTGTTTATACTGTTCACTTTGCATGCATCTCTGCAGCAGATGGATAAGTATGCATGAGCTCATGCAACACCTAATAAAAACAGATTTAGTCCAGACAGACACCACACACATCGGATATATCCAAACACAAAAAACAAATGCACGGTGTCAAACCTGCGCAGGCGCCACCATTGTCTCGTATTAAGAGCTATGAAATCTCATTAATGTGCATTAGTGTGTTTGAGTGGGGATTTGGGTGGTGGGAAGATTGAATTAGGAGCAGGCTCAGCATCCCCTCAAAGCAATTATTTGTCTTCCATCAGCCTATTAAAAGGCAGCAGCCAGCGAAGATTACAGTGCGAGCGAAACACTGACGGCAGAGTGTCACTTTGTGTTTGTGGTCTTTAGGAAGAGGATGGTTACAATTGTTGTCATCCTGTTGTCCCTTAATGAGTGAGGATCCAGAGAAAGTTTAGTGTGCGCAGGAGTCCAAATGCATTACAATTGGGGAATCAAATCTGCAGGTCTGTCTCTGCTAACTGTCTCTTTTTTATGCAGTGTGCGTGCGTTGCGTGCGTGCGTGCGTGCGTGCGTGCGTGCGTGCGTGCGTGCGTGCGTGCGTGCGTGCGTGCGTGCGTGCGTGCATGTGTTCTTTGTCCTCAGGTCTCCAGTGCTCGCAGTTAATTCAACTCTATCGTCCCGGGCCTGGGGGAGTCGTGCTTGGCCAAACTGAGCGCTAAGCTCATAACAGGAAAGTGTGTGTGCGTGTATGTGTGTGTGTGTGTATGTGTGTTAGAAATATACAGTAGCTTATTTTCTCTCTCTCTTTCTCTCCGCCATGCACTTCTATCACTCCCACTTCAATTACAGATCCACATATTGATTCATTCTGCTCAAATGAGGAGAATTAATCCAGTTGTGTGTATATATATATATATATGTGTGTGTGTGTGTGTGTGTGTCTGTGTGTGTGTGTGAGAAAAAGAGGTAAAATATATCTATATTCTGAGTTGTGGCTATCTCATTGTGTAAATAATCAAAACACTCTGGGTTCCTTTGAGTTTCAGCCTGTTCGTCTACAATAATATAAAACATATTTAAGTGGTGTGTGTGTGTGGTGTGTGTGTGTGTGTGTGTGTCTATCAAGGCCCATCTAGGACAGCTGGAGGCTCGCGGCGCAGCAGCAGGAGCAGCATAGTTCCATAACAATAAGCCAAAGTCATAACGCACACCCCTCTTCAAATGTCACGAAGATGATCTTCCATCACACACGGCAAACCTCACTCCTGCCCTCGAGGACACACACACACACACACCGAAGAAAGGGAGTGATCTGAATGAAGGTGAGACGGTGTTGAAAGAGAGAGAAGGTCACAGTCATAGAAAAGGCAAACAAAGGAGAAAGAGATCCGAGACACATCCAGGAAAAGGTCCTGAAAGGAAATTAAAGTACGAATTAACCGGAATAAAACTTTGGAAATCGTTTGAGAGAAGAGGAGAAGCAGACTGCTAACAGAATAAGATAAAGAGAGTTGGAAAAAACTAAAAATACAGTAAGTGCCTACACTCAACCTCAGCATTATGTGAGCAACATGTTTGCCTGTGGGGGAGAATGCATCAGTTGCTTTGAGTGCTGTTTTGGTATTTGAAATAGCCAAAACTAAAATGCATTAGTTCGCACAGAGAGGAAGCCATCAGCTCTGTGACCACTCTGACCTTTCCTTCGATGCCCAACTGCTGAGCCATCCGCAAGGCAGTAAAAACTCTGTCAGGGAACCCACTCTCGAATAGCAGGAGGCAAACAAAGCAACCATGCAGTATGTGGATACATCCGAGCTGAAAACCTTTGTATCTGCATAGGAACAAAAAATGATTCCATATATGAATCGCCTCTGATATCTACTCATCACTTTGAAATGCTGTTTTCAAATGTTACTCCCCCACCTCCTGCGCTTTTTTCCCTACCATATCCTGCAGAGACAAATCACATGTTTGTGAGAAATGGGCAAATGTGTTTGGAGGTATAGCCACAGAAATGTAAATCAACTTGTCTAGCAGCATAGCAAAATAATGCTAATCACCAGTAACCCTTGAACAGAAATGTGTGTGTGTGTGTGTGTGTGTGTGTGTGTGTGTGTGTATGTGTGTTAGAAATATACAGTAGCTTATTTTCTCTCTCTCTTTCTCTCCGCCATGCACTTCTATCACTCCCACTTCAATTACAGATCCACATATTGATTCATTCTGCTCAAATGAGGAGAATTAATCCAGTTGGGTATTGTGAGGATGCTCTGATTTGACTAAGCCAAAGAATCAAGAATATAATTAATGAAGATTAGCTCTTCTTTTATGAATAGATAATCATGGCACTCATTTCTGTCTCATATAAAAACAGAAGGAGAAGCAGAGGAAAATAATATGAGCAGTAGCTTGGAAGAATAATCAGTAAAGAAAATTTGTTTTGTTTGCTTTATGACTTTATAAGTACAGAATAAGGCTTGGTTGCTCAAGAATGCCAATATAACAATCCCACCGTGGGTGATTTCCAAACATAATTAGCAAACATCACACACAACACCACAGCTACTTTCAGCCGAAGTGACCATTTGCGTTTTTATGAGGCATTTGATTTTGTTCCAGTGCATGTAATTATGGTTTCTCTTATGAGCCATAGACAGCCATTGTTATTCAGACTTGCACACCGCATGTTCTACTGTACCCTCTCTGCATCACTGAATCGTGAAATCGACTCATCAGTAATAGGTAGGTACAGAGACGGAGAGAATGGAAGAGGAGGTAAAATAATGCGCAGAAAGATAGAAGAGTGAGAGAAATAAAGGAAAATACAAGCCGAGTGAAAGGCTTCCCGGCGAACAGGATGATAATGCAGCTTATTATGATGCACGCTTTCCTTTTGTGAAAGCAGGCTGTATTACAGAAGAAAGGGGTGAGGTACAAAGAGAGAGGGCCATGCCTCAGACGTTGCTCAGTGTATAAAAGATGGTATTGGAGGCCAGGTATTGATCGCTGTGTGCATCAGCTCAGCTCTAGAGAGTTGATCAGGTGCCTTGAAACAGGCACAGCACACACACACACACACACACACACACACACACACACACACACACACACACACACACTCAAACACCAAGCTGGCCAAAGTCAATATCAGTGAGGTATCAGTCTGAGTGCTAATGCGCTGTGGTGCTGGTGTAGGTCTGGATAAAGGGTTATTTCTCAGCAGAGATGTTATGAAATAGTATACAGATATCAGTCTATTTACATTATGTTAATACACCTACTCAAAAATGTATTGATGTGATAGCAGACATTATTAAAATAAGAAGGTTAGTTAATCATTTGTACCCAGAAAATGTCTTTAAAAACAAATAATAAATCATTATTTTTTCATTATTATTAGTAGTAGTAGTAGTAGTAGTAGTAGTAGTAGTAGTAGTAGTAGTAGTTGTCGTTGTATTAGTAGTAGTAGTAGTAGTAGTAGTAGTCGTTGTATTAGTAGTAGTAGTAGTAGTAGTAGTAGTAGTAGTCGTTGTATTAGTAGTAGTAGTAGTAGTAGTAGTCGTTGTATTAGTAGTAGTAGTAGTAGTAGTCGTTGTATTAGTAGTAGTAGTAGTAGTAGTAGTAGTAGTAGTAGTAGAAGTAGTAGTCATAGTAGTAGTAGTAGTAGTAGTAGTAGTAGTAGTAGTAGTAGTAGTAGTCGTTGTATTAGTAGTAGTAGTAGTAGTAGTAGTCGTTGTATTAGTAGTAGTAGTAGTAGTAGTAGTAGTAGTCGTTGTATTAGTAGTAGTAGTAGTAGTAGTAGTAGTAGTAGAAGTAGTAGTCATAGTAGTAGTAGTAGTAGTAGTAGTAGTAGTAGTAGTAGAAGTAGTAGTCATAGTATTAGTAGTAGTAGTAGTAGTAGTAGTAGTAGAAGTAGTAGTAGTAGTAGTAGAAGTAGTAGTAGTAGTAGTAGTAGTAGTAGTAGTAGTCGTTGTATTAGTAGTAGTAGTAGTAGTCGTTGTATTAGTAGTAGTAGTAGTAGTAGTAGTAGTAGTAGTAGTCGTTGTATTAGTAGTAGTAGTAGTAGTAGTAGTCGTTGTATTAGTAGTAGTAGTAGTAGTAGTAGTAGTAGTAGTAGTAGTAGTAGTAGTCGTGTATTAGTAGTAGTAGTAGTAGTAGTAGTAGTCGTTGTATTAGTAGTAGTAGTACTAGTAGTAGTAGTAGTAGTAGAAGTAGTAGTAGTAGTATTAGTAGTAGTAGTCGTTGTATTTGTAGTAGTAGTAGTAGTAGTAGTAGTAGTAGTAGTAGTAGTCATAGTAGTAGTAGTAGTAGTAGTAGTAGTAGTAGAAGTAGTAGTAGTAGTAGTAGTATTAGTAGTAGTAGTAGTAGTCGTAGAAGTAGTAGTAGTTGTAGTAGTCGTTGTATTAGTAGTAGTAGTAGTAGTCGTAGAAGTAGTAGTAGTAGTAGTAGTTGTTGTATTAGTAGTAGTAGTAGTAGTAGTAGTAGTAGTAGTCGTCGTCGTCATAGTAGTAGTAGTAGTAGTAGTAGTAGTAGTAGTAGTAGTAGTAGTAGTCATAGTAGTAGTAGTAGTAGTAGTAGTCATAGTAGTAGTAGTAGTAGTAGTAGTAGTAGTAGTAGTAGTAGTAGTAGTAGTAGTAGTAGTAGTAGTCATAGTAGTAGTAGTAGTAGTAGTAGTAGTAGTAGTAGTAGTAGTAGTAGTAGTAGTAGTACTAAGTAGTATTAGTTGTATAAGTTAGAATGCTTCTAACTCTTATTTTATATATTTTAGAGCTTATGTTAGGAATTTAAACTGGTCGTAATTTTCTGTCTTTTATCAACTTTTTATTGTTTTAGAAACATCTTCCCCAAAGTTTACCATCTGACAAACCTGCGCATACCTTCCAACGGTTAAATGTAGGCAATTAAAACCACTTAAAGCACCTTCAAACTTGTTTCTTGTTACTTCATAGAACGCAATAAACTCTGTTGAGCACATTTAACCACAGAAATAAAGTGATACTTAGTGAAGTCAGACCTAAAACCGGTGGAAACTTTAACCAGAAAGCTGAGTAAAACTCTGATAAAGTAAACCATGACTCAGTATTTCAGAGTCAACCTGATGTCAAACCCTCCGCAGCTCTTTCCACCTTCCTTTCTTTTTGGAGAGCCGTGGGCAGTCTTTATTTCCTTTTCATTTCACATCCATCACCGCAGCCCTAAGCAACTCAGTGAATACAATTTGATTGAAGTGATGTAATCAAACAAAGAAATGCTGATTGTACCCTATCCCCCCCTGTCAGCAACACAAAGGGAAATACAGTCATTGAGGATGATTGAGTCTATAATACATACTCGTTTCCTTGGGATACAAAAAAGATAGATATTTGCTCTGTGACTGAATCCAGAATATGTTAGAATTTGATTATAGCTGGTTTTGTGCAGCCTGTTGAAATAACTTTTTCCTTAAACTTTGCTGCAGCTATTGAACAACCTCACAAAATCAAGTGTTTAGTTATATTTATTTTAAAGCAGCATGGCATTTTTAGTTCTATTGAAACAGTTGTTGTTTCAGCTCCTATAGCGTCCAGTTCTGACGGATCCTTTTACTTATTTTTTCACATTATTCCTAAAAATCTTCTTTACTTACATCTTAGCGCTGAGTGATATGGATACAATAAAATAATACTTTATTTATTTGGCAAATGCTTTGATATCCATATAGTGAGCATTCTGTAGGGTTGACTATTTTTTGATAATTAATCGTCAGTGATAGATACTTCGAATCAGTCGGTAAAGGCAAATACTGTATCACATTACTGGCTTTAAAAAAAATACTATATATGTATACTACGATACCCAAAACACAAGATGACATTTATATAATATTGATCAGAATTAGGTTCATTGACAGGTACATTTGTACATTTGGTGAAACTGCTGGTGTTGCATTGAAACATAAACAGAGGATACAAGTTGTAATAAAGGAGAAAGTATAAAACGTATGAAAACAAATATTTAAGAGATATAATAAAATATAAAAAAAGATAAGTCAAATCAGAACCGGAAAAATATGACTATAAAAAAAAAGAAATTGAAGAGTATTATTGCCAACAAATAATTATTAAACTATTGCAACAGTAGGGATTTTTTTTTTTGAAGAAATAAAAAATATACTAAAAGTAAGTAAAGAACATTTTAGTCTACGCTGGAAAAATGAGTACAATTGCCCATAACTACTTCCCGCTAATCCCTCTTTTGAAATACAGCGGTCCCGATAATAAACCCTGCCTTTTCTGGGGTTGATACGGGAAAAGAAACTCGGGGCAGCAGGCGTTTGTCCATAATTGGAGGGAAACATATGAGAGGAGAGAGATGATCTATATCCAAATACTGCCTGTGTGCACAAAGGCCACAATGACGCTTCCGGCAGACGCACAAAGGCTTGTCTGCTGCCGGTGAACACAGACACGCACGCACACACAACACACACACACACACACACGCACACACACGCTGATGGTGCATTCAGAAAACACAAATGATATCCCGGCAGGCTCCCTCAATCCAAAAATGTCAAATATCCATGACAATGCTCGCCTTAGGAAGTGACCAATAGCACCGTCTGCAATGTCCTGATTTATAGATAAGTGTGTGTGTGTACAGTATGTGTGTGTGTGTGTGTGTGTGTGTGTGTGGTGTGTGTGTGTGTGGTGTGTGTGTGTGTGGTGTGTGTGTGGTGTGTGTGTGAGAGAGCAAGAGAAGATGGGTTAGAGAGTGGTCATCCATCAGCCGCAGTAAAGGGCTGTGGATGGTGATTATAGCACGGAGGGGGGGGGGGGATCAGTTCTCCTGATTGATCTACCTCTCCTCTTCCCAGGTCACAGTTCAAGAATGACCATTTCACACTTTCACTGGCATGAGTCCACAGCCAGAGCCATAAATCCACAGTGTGTGTGTGTGTGTGTGTGTGTGTGTGTGTGTGTGTTATTAGTATCGTGTGTGTGTGTGCCAGACGTTCTTTATTCACCCAGATTTCCGGTGGTGCTAAATAATTCAGCCACGCTGCTCTGTGCTCGAGAAATATTAGATGAAATATTGAAATTGCAACACAGAGCGCTGAAGCCATGGCACAAATAAGAAGGGGGGGGGGAGAAGAGAAGAGAGGAAAAGAAGGGATGAGATACGAAGAAACTATTTTTACAACATGGACTCTCCTAAATCCTAGACCTTCACCTCCAGAAAGGAGCCCTTAAAGAGAATATCGTACACAAAATGCAGCTTGTTTGTGCACCCGTTTTAATATATAATATGCAATCACGTAAATAGTGTTTACCATGCGGCCTCATTTTTGGGAACCCATTGAAAATGAGATGATTTATGTATGAAAACACTGTCTATGCACATAAATGAGTACATTGTGTTCTAAAAAAATGCAGCCATCGCCACTAACGCTGTTATATTACTTAGTTATGATGTTGGCTATTTTAAACCGTTATGAATGTGCACAGTGCGCTGGACTTCAAATTGAAGCCCCCTTTAAATAACAATGGAATAAAAAGATGCTACCATATTGTGTGTTATCATATCATAATCCCATCCAAGTTGTGGACTAAAGCAACAGCCGTTGAGGTTTTCGGGGGGTTGTAATATGTCTCACAAGGCTTTGCTGGAGCTCATTCAAAGCATCATGGGGGATTTGATTTGGTTGAGACTGTGGAAGCTGCTCGGCCTTTTGATTTCCTTCGTCCTCATCAGTCTCTTTGTTTATCCCCCTCTGAATCACTCTCTCTCTCTCTGCCACCCTCCATCCGTCTCACTCTCTCTTTTTCATGTTGGCATCTTGGAGTGGGCACTGTGGAAACTGCCAGATATAACCAAACCCCCTCCCCCCCCCTCAGCCTCGCCTGGCATCATCATTTTTTGCTTTTGACACATTAAACCTCAGGCAATAACACTCTCTGTGTGCCACTGTGCTTCCCTTAACTCCAAGCCATACCCCAAATCTGTTTCCCCCCCGCCTAAACACCCTTTATCTATCTTCTTCACCTGCTTTTTTCCTGCAGCTGCTGCCAGATGTTAGCCCCCTCTAAGCCTGATCCTTCCCCCCCCCTTCTCACCCCCTGCAGAACTTTCTCCCTGCCTATCAATCCTCTTATCCCTGGAATAGACAACAGCTTCACATTTACAATAACACTTATCCCCACCAGCCCCCCCCCCCTTCCTCCATCACCCTCATACCCTCTGATCAATAGCTCTCACATGGCAAACAAACAACGGCAGCAGCCAAACATTTGTCAGACTACAGTGAACAGTGGTGTTTTTCCTCACAGTCTAATGCAATGACTAATTGGATTTAGGAATTGATTTAGGGCTGGGTGGGGGATTGTCAAACAGTTTTGGAGAGAAGTGGAGAAAACTGAGGTGGCTAAAGATTGATTCTTAGATGGAGCCGTTCCCGCCCAGGAGCCACTGAAGGCAGACAACTCAAGCATGATGCTACTTGTAAAGCATTTCATAAACCCACCTTTTTCTCATACTGCCTGTGCTCTTTTCACCCTCTGTCTGAAACCAGAGCCCAGTCTGCTCTGATTGGTTAGCTGGCCGGCTCTGTTGTGATTGGTCAACCGCTTAGAGATGTCCCGCCCCTTAGCCTATCACGTACAATGTGTTACATCAGGGATTTTTCTAGAAAAATAAAGTACGAGGGGAATACTGTGGCGCTGATCTAAGAAATATCAATTCTCACGAGAACATGACGCCCGTATACAAGATGGCGCCTCGGACGTAAACAACAACGTGAAGTCGGCGCTCCGTAAAAACAAAGCTGTCTCTGCCGTCTGACGCTCTATTTGACACGATTTTCATATTTGTGGAGTATTTATACAGTTTTTGACGAACATAAAAATAGTTTCTAGCATCACTTTAACATTTTATGGGGAAAATTGGCATTTTGGTATCAGGGCGCACGCTGAAAGTAAGAGGGCACAGCGCCCCTGTTACCTGGTGCAGACAAAATCCTGTATGTAGTGATGTCACTCTGTTACATAAGTAAACTAAGGATTCCAATGGAGGCGTTTCAGGCAGGTGGAAACACTACAGGAAAAGGGAGAACCCCAAAAAAGCATAATAGGGTCTCCTTAACTTTCCATCACACCCACTTCCACAACAGATGGCCGGATGAGAAAAGTAATATTAACCTTGTTAACATAGCAACCAAGCGCTCTTCAAAGCAACAAGCTGAAACGACATACACACTTAACAGATCAAATCTACAATAAATAATTAAACCAAATAACAAGTAAGTTGGAAAAGGTGAGGTTGTTTTTAAGTGTGGGCGTTAAAAGCTTGGGATACAAATAAAATAAAAGTTTTAGTTTGCTCATTTGGCACAGGTGTTATAAAACCAGTTCCAATTATTCGTTTTTTCTACGTTGTTAACTGATGTTTTTCATTTCTACCTTGTAAGAGCGTGACTTGAAGGGTACACTCAACGTTAGTCGGAGTTTACAAATCAAAGAAGGTCAACTTTTTCAAAAGACAGAAAATAAAGGTTTTATACTTTAGTTTTCAGTATAGAGGGGAGCGGTCCGAAAATATAAGTTTTAATCACAGATCAAGGTGTGTTTAGCTCATTGGTCGTAATTCCACAGGTGAGGAGCAGCTGCACAGAAAGCCCGATCCCCCATTGTGTGGAGTTTGGTCCTCGGGGGGCGAAGCCGATGGTTGGTTGTGGAGCGGAGGTTGCGTGTGGAGGTTTGTGATGTGAGAAGTTCCTTCAGGTATGGAGGAGCGTTCCCGTGGATGCACTGATGGGTCAGTAGTGCGATCTTGTATTCGATCCTGAATGCGACAGGAAGCCAGTGGAGGGAATGAAGAACGTGTGTGATGTGGTTGTATTTTCTCACCCTCATCAGGATCCTAGCAGCACTGTTCTGTACGTATTGGAGCTTCTGAAGGCTCCCGCTAGGAGTCCCGATGAGGAGAGCGTTGCAGTAATCGAGCCTTGAGGAGACGAAGGCATGGACCAGTTGTTCAGCATCTGACAGGGAGAGTGTGGGACGGAGTTTTGCAATTTGATAAAACAATGTCTGGAAAGTAATGCTCCGTCGAAATGGTGATTCTTTTAAGGGTTTCTAAATGTAATCTAGTTGGATGCCCTGACCTCATTAGGTGAGTCATTCAAAAATTCAAGGCGTTTAAAATGTCTCCTTCATCTTTGAGTTTGAATCTTAATCCTGGAGCAACAAGATGGGAAGGATCAAAGAAATGGAGAGGAACTAAGGCACTTACTGTACAGGTCGTAATCATTACTTGGCGTAAACCCTTAAACGTAATTTTTGAAAAACTGCATAAACCAATAAGCAGGAATATTCTCTGATATATTGTTGTTTTCCTTCGTTTTAGTCTAATCCATGGTGGCTGAGTTTTAAAACAGCTGTAAACGTTAACAACAGTTTCCAGGTTGGTAAGAAACGTTCAGATCACATAAACACATCAAAACTGTGTCTCAATCCCGTTTTTCTGCATTTTAGAAACATGTCACGCCTTTTTTTCACAAGCTCTCATATTTATTCTTCACACAGCTACTTCTGTCACTTTCTGCAAGTGCAAACAAATGCAACGCGATCAAGAAAGATCTTCAGAAAGTGTGAGCTGTGTCTGTTGTAATCGTTATCGTGTCTCACCCCTCTTCCCCGGGGCATATGAAGTGTCAGCGAGAGCTTGTCTGTTGGGATGACAGGTCCAACAAACTTTGTTTCAAGCAAAGTTCTTTGAAAACTACATTTGCCTAAATAATACTTTGTTCAGTGTTCGGTCAGAATGAGTTCCACCCACTCCAATAAACCAGGGTGTTGATGGTTAAAAAATAAATGCAAAGGCTAAAACTTCAGGCCTTAAAAACTGATTCAAACAAACCAATAGGTGACAACATGGTGACTTAATCCATTTGATTTCAAACTGCAAAGTGAAGCCAATGCCTAAATTACTTATAGATTAAATGGATAAATTATTCAGTTTCTATTGAATTCTACGGCAAAAAAAAACTCTATTAAAATGTTCCTAATACGTTTATGGTCTCTGTTATTATCTCTATCTGGAGGGAACACAGGGATTTTATACTTTGAAGACCATTTACATGCAAATAAAAATCTATATAGCACACTACAGGAAAGCGAAAACCCAAAAAATCCAAATAGAGCCCCTTTAAAAAACCAAATGCAACTGCCAGCAGAGCAAACTTGAGGCTCCAAACCAATAGACACGTCATTTCCACTTATACAACCTATGGGAAATACTTACTGTATGCAACACTTATCTCTGCAGCAAGCAAGGCTTTCTCTCTGTGATCAAGTGTGCGTGAAATGAGAGTTGAAAAAAGGGAAGTCTGCGTCTATTAGTTGACAAAAGAAGTGCATGTACTGGTTGAGCCGAGTGTATATACAAGATTAAGTAGAAAAACCCTGTGTGAGTCACCGGTTTGGTCTCCTGCAGGCCTTATACCGACAGGACAGGTACACAATACATGACCTCCAGTATTGGTGAGACTCAGGAAAGGGACTTGGGAGGTCATTTGGCAGTTTCCATGGTGAAGCTGTGTCGGTCACAGCCTTCAATGGATGGCCAGACTCGAACCGCCCGTCGAGGGGCAAGTGGCTCGAATCAGACCTGGCACCGAGGCAGTGAAGTGGACATGCTGAGCGCTGCCAAAGAGGCTTAAACTCTGTGTGTGTGTGTGTGTGTGTGTGTGTGTGTGTGTGTGTGTGTGTGTGTGTGTGTGTGTGTGTGTGTGTGTGTGTGTGTGTGTGTGTGTGTGTGTGTGCGTGCGGAGGGTGTGTGTGTGTGTGTGTGTGTTAAAAGCTTGGAAGCAGTACTGTATGTGCCACCATAATAGAGCAGGAAAATATTTGAGTATGCTAAATTGTGAGAAATAAAAAGTAGATTTTAAGAAGTTTAAACTTCATACACCCGGCTGCCTGTCTTATGATTGTAAAAGAAAAAGGAGCAATTTCTACGAAGACTATCATATGTGCTTGACTACTATGTCATGTACTTTATACTTCTATCTCACTACATTTTGGAGGCAAAGGTAATGCTTTTAACTCTTTTACGTTTATTAAACACTATACAACTAGTTACTACCTACTTTCTGAATAAAAAACACATACTGTATGATCTGATGATATTATGTGATACGCTACTGTACTCTGAAAAAAGTGTCTCACATTGACAAACTACACTATTTAACTGCTCTTAAAAAGAGCCTCTGAGCTCATCGCGTTAAAGCCGGCTAGCATGGTGTTCGAAACAATAGCTATCCCCAATCAACTGAGGATGCAGGTTAAACCGAAGAGACGCAGGAGGAGAGCTGGGTCCAGATTAGTGGAGAAAGGCAGATGTTGTGTGTCCCCCCTATTATCATGGCCAACGTAAGATCCCTGGCTAATAATTGACAAGCTATCAGCGTTAGCCAGGAGTCCGACGGAGTATCGGAGTGTATTTTAATGTGGTTTACGGAAACATGCATGACTGCAGCAGGACCAATCTGACAACAACAATACCGTCCAGGGCTTCTGGACTGTACAAAATAAACGTGTTTGTTTAATTACTTTTGGTACTCTAAGTATATTTTGCTGATAATACTTCTGTACTTAAGTAACATTTGGAATTTACGACTTTTACTTGTAATTGAGTATTTTATGACCAAACTATTTCTACTTTTGCTTAGGTGCTATGGATCCATGTACTTCTTCCACCTCTGTCAATATGTGTTTCTCTGTGTGAACACTGCACCATCGGAATGAAACATCTTAACAAATCTTGCCTATAGGCACTTCTCAGATGTTACATGTCCACCAGGTCTTCTTTTATTTTCCTTTTTACTGTTCCTGATCAAATTGAGTTTGGGGTATTTCCAACTACATCTTAACAGACTGACAGTCTTGACAGTGTGTGTATGTGTGTGTGTGTGTGTGTGTGTGTGTGCGTGCGTGCGTGCGTGCGTGCGTGCGTGCGTGCGTGCGTGCGTGCGTGCGTGCGTGTGTGTATCGTACGTCTTATCTTGTTTTCTCCACCAGCTCTGGAGTCAGCAACCAAAAGCTGTCTCCATGTCTATCTGTGTAGGGTGAATGACTCTCAATCTATCTCCCAGTCGACACTCTGAGCTCACCTCTCACTGCCTGCTGACTCAGGACAAACCCAAAGTTTCATCTACTTGTTCGCCTTCCCATGTCGAAGCCTTTGTGAAACCACAATCACACAGAACACACACACACATGAGCATTTCCAGTATGTTTCTGTATCCACCCATGCTTTAAGAGCACGCTTGATACGACACAATCTGAGCCAGATCTCAGCGAACAAGACATCCATCTTTATCACTTTTTACGAGCAAGAATCCTCTCACATTCATATGTACATAAACAAGAACCCATACATTCATGCAGTGACAGAGTGATAAATAAATGCCAGGAATAAAATATATACATAGAAATGAACACCATGCTCAGATTGCTGATACACCGAGCTCCTTATCGCCTGCCTTGCTTGTAAAGAAACCCATGGGCTGATTTGCAATTCCAAAAGCGAGGCGGATGGGAGGAGGGAACAGGCATTGGGGACAGGTAGATCCTTGTTGAGGGGTTTACACAGGTTGTATTCACTCACTTACCTTATCAGCTGCCATATTAAAGCTGCTGTTTCCCCCCTCGTTCTCTCCCGCCCTCCCCTCTGAAGCTCGAGCAATCGCGGCCTTCTTGTCAGAGGGATATTGCAAACCCTGAGATGAGATGGCAGATTAATGGTTGCATCAGGAGTGTGTTTTCACCCGCCCTCCCCTGTGCAGCCCGTACTGAACAATGTGCATGTTTTCTAGACCTGATGGGGAAGCGGCGTGATAATTATACATGTTTGCAGACGGTATTATGGTCTCCAGTGAGCAGAGAGGTGGAAATGGGTTGTTAAGAGTGCACAGTTAAAAAGGCGTAGCAAAACTGGTGACATTTACATTCACTGCCGAGCTGTTCACAGGTACAACGATGATTATAGTGACTGTGTCTTATCAGCTGCTACAATGTCAAGGACATCAAATATGAAGACAGTGATGCAAATTAATATCAGCTGGAACATAACTGCATCAGAAGATGAAGGCTTGTTAAATAATGCAGATCATAACATGATTTAAGGTCCTATTAAGAGCCAAAGCCGCGGCGCTACCTCGCTGCTTTGATTCTCAGCGGACCGCTGGGGCCAGACATCACTGTCATTCTCCTTATGAAGGGTAATGGGATCAACCATTTGACCTTTTTTTATACAACGTAACTGTATTAGCATCCATGGCATCCAGCCATATCCTCATACTTAGAACAGTCTGATGTTTTATACAGAGTGGGAAGGGTTGACGTTAAACTAGGAAGGAGCTCCAGCTTTGATTTTATCAAGCTGTTTTAAAAATTGTAAAAAAAGAAAACCAAGAATGTATGTAATGGTATCTAAGGCTTTATTTTAACACCTAACCTGGTCATATTTACTGAAATGGGATGTGGCTTTTGCCCCTTTATACCCTTGTGTTTCCACAGATGTTTACACATTGAGCTGCACTGACTCGGTTAATTAACAGCTAATTGGGCTTAGCTGACTAGCATGCTACAGCTAATAGAGAACAAATATAAGTGTGCTACCAAAACCTTTTAGGGGGTAACATTTTAATCCAGAGTTACGTTAGGCTTGTGCAGTTTGTAGACATAGATGGTTGACTATTCAAATGTGGGTCACAGGGTGTATCCAACAGAGAAGTTGCTTACCAAATCAGTTAATACAAGTACCATTTCACCCCTACTCATAATGAAACATGAAGCTGTATGTAGCTTTCAGCTTGCTGCCTTATTTGATACAAATTCCCAGGTGGAAGAAAGTAAACTTGATTTAGTCTCCCAAGTATTGTCCTAAGCACACGTCTACAAAAGTACGTACTTTTTTCATCATGTCAATTTTGCTATGTGCTTATGATTCTAAAATGTGCCATCTTGCAGCGTGATGATAGCACACACACACCTATTGTACTACAAGTCTGTTAATATGGGTCATGTTTGTCTCTTGGAGGTGCATTTGTCTCAATATTTCAGCTTGCTGCCTTATTTGATACAAATTCCCAGGTGGAAGGACTTGATTTAGCGGCTGCTTTAGCAAAACAATGATCTTGAAGCCTCTAAAACAAACAGAAATACAACTCAAATTGAATCGTCTTTTCTTCTTAAGATGCTCCTGCCTTGCACAGGTGCACAGTTGTTTTTAGATATTTTAAGTTCAATTGTGCGTTAAAGTAATGTAAATTTCAGCTCAGATATAAAAGTGTATATTCACCGCCCAGGGAGCTAATCTGAAATGATTCTGAACTCGTCTGCTCCACTCTTCACCTCGCAGGGCCTTGATAGAGTGCAGCATGCGAATGTGTTGACACTCTGTGTAGCCGTGCAGAGAAATCCCAATCACAGTCGACACACACACACACACACACACACACACACATACACACACACACACACACACACACACAAGACACGGCGACTCCTCATGACTACAAACGGCTGATACTGCGAGACTGTCAACACTGCAGTGAGCCAGGCATGAAAACACACACGGTGTCACCAATTTGCAAAGACTGACAGACGCAAACAATCTTTCCAATACCTGAAGGCAAGATATTCAGTACATATGAAGTTGTGAGGCAGAATAAAGCAGGGATTGGACTGACAGCATCAACACCCATTCTGATTCCTATACAGTACGCATCAACACACACTTTTAACAGCCAGCTTAAGCGTAGTTTCAACTATACTTCTTTAGGATTGTAGGCCAATAAAATGTGATGCAACAACAATCCAGGGACTTAGTGGAGGAAAAATGATTGTGTGTTCTGGCAGAGTGGAGAAAGCTTTTTGAAAACATCATTTAGAAAATCATGTGAATAAACTCAAAAAAATTGATACAAAAAAAAAAGGAGGGGTCTGAGCTCATGCGGACCCGGCAGCTACTGTCTAAACTAAATACTGCCGTGATGAAACGCCATATCATGGATTATCAAGGATTATTTCTGAAACAGTATGGAGCTCAAAGGCTTTCTCTCTTGCCGGTTATACCACAAGGTGAGTTCCTTTTTATTTCCTGCTTCTTCACACACATGCTCTCCAGTACAGGTTAGCTCTGAGTGTTAACGATGCTAATGTAAACATGCACCGACCATATTACGTCTAAAACAGTTGGGCATTGTTTCTGATAGCAACTTTCTGATAGTGCCGTGGGTCCACATTTCCGATATTACGTCATATCGGACGCAAATCTGGATCAGCTCCATTGTAGCCCCGTTTTTAGAGATTTGGGTACGGAGGAAAAGAGAGAGGGTTTTATTTTCTGACGCGGCGTGAGTTCCCCGACACACCGGGGACACATATTTATGTATAAAAGAAATCAAAAAGTGCATTTTGCATGATAGGTCCCCTTTAATGTTTGAAGTCCTTGACACTCGCGGTTTATGAGATGGAAAAAACACACTTATTTATGAAAAGGAATATGTACGTTACACTGGTCTATCAAAAGAAGTCTTATCAAAAAGGAATATATATATAAATGTTCCACTCTTTTCGATCAAAAGGAGTACATCCTTTGTTATAACATAATGTAAACTTGTAGCACATGAAGCACTATCTGAAGATGTACTTATGTTTACACATACTGTTGAGAGGCGCTTGTTTAACCCCAGAGAAGAAAAAAGGCCAATAATAAAAGAAAACACAAAGGTCAAATGAGCATATTATAAACCCACCAAAACATATATTTTAACAGTTAAATTAACCAAAATGCAATGCAATTTTTTCCCCCAAAGTATTATCCTAAGCACACATTTACAAAGAACGTACTTTTTCATCATGGCAATTTTGCTTTGCACTTCTGTGATGATAACACAGACAAGACTATTGTACTACAAGTCTGTTACTACGGGTCATGTTTGTCTCATATATGGAGGTACATTTGTCTCAATATTATTTGAGTAAACAGATCAATAATCCGTGTGCAAAAGAAGAATCTATAAATATAAAACACCTTCCACAAATGCAAAAAAAGATGTGTAAACTCAGCAATAAAATGTTGATCTGCAAATACGCAAATAGAATCCACAAATACAAAGAAAAATCTGTGACAATTATAAATAAGTTACAAAAGAAAGAAAAGCATTTGTGAAAATCTATCTAACATTTACAACTTGCGATCATCGTTAGCGTGGATCTCAAGTCTCTTACAAGGCTTTTACACCCACAGAGTTTGAGACAGACTTTCCACCGGATAATAAGTAGAGTGGGAGGTTCAGAGCTTTATATAATCCTCATGTTATAATAAAATATACACATTTTTAACACCTTTTTCTAACTTTCCGTAACCTGACACTGAGAGACACCGTGCTAACACAGATTTTAACCCTTAGATGCCCGAGTGACTGGACCCTACACTCTTCCACAAGTCGGTCAAAAAGGACCCGTATTAGAATAATATGTGTTTTTATACCATTTTTGTCATTTTGGTTAAGAAAAATCACTTGTATAATATTTAGTATTATATTTTGGTTCACACTACAAATATTTTATATTTAATTTTTGACTATAATTTTAGAAATGTTTTTTACATTTTGAAAAAGATCTCCTCTATTCTGAGACCCTCACAGTATTCCAGTCACTTTTCAAAACTCATCTCTTCTCTTCTTGTCTACTCATAGCCCACCCCCCATCAATCCATGCCGGTTGATCAAGTTTGATAGTCCTATACCCCCCATCCTAACCTTCCCTTATATTGTAAAGCGATGTTGAGTCCTTGAAAAGCCCTATACAAATATAATGTATTATTATTATTATTATTATTATTATACTGACAGGTATCAGATCTGGCTGTGTAAAATAATCTTCCTGAGAGGTGTCACTTGTGATGTCGTCTGTGTAGTCTACAGTGAATGTATTCCTGACAGCAACAGGTGATTAGAATCAAAGGTTCCCATAGGATCCCATAGAAAATGCATGCGGGTCATTTTTGACCCACTTATGGAAGCTTGGGGTAGAAATACAAAAACTACAATTTCTTAAAATGTATAAAATTTAAATTTAAATTTGAATGGCATGATATCCAAAACATGTTTTGTGAGGAATAGCTGGAATATGAAATGATACAAAAATGTAATTACAAAGATACTTCAAGAAAACCACCTCACCGGGTCAAAAAAGACCCACTTATGCATCTAAGGGTTAAAAAGGCGGCTACTTTAATTCAGCCTAAAAACGGTTTGCAGAGTGACTTCAGGTGCCTCAATTACTTTCCCCGTGCTAAATGAAGTTTTATCACTCCTAGCCAGGTGCAGCTGCGGTTCCTCACCCACTATCCAACAAGAGGACAATTTATGTTAATGGTCAAATATGTGCAATTAAAAGCTTGTTGGGAGCCACAAGAAGAAGATGGAGATTTCCAGCCTATTTTTCTCACAATATGAACACAGACACACATTAAACCAGAGCGGGGACATTTCTGATTAGCATAGACTGATGACATGACTAAATCATAGGCTAAAGCTTGCCGCCGGCCTCCTGGCCATAAACAGAAATGCCAGCTGGGGGTTAAAAATAAATTGACTGTCTTGTTATTTCCCTAACTGGGCACAAGTGGCAGTGCTTTGTGAGGCCAGTCATCTTGGCATGCGTTAAATTAGTCCTATTGACAGCGACTTTACCCGCTCCAATCACCGCAGGCACAACTTTGGAAAGGCTTGTAGTTGCGATTACATATTGGGAAATAAGGGAAAGAAAACAGGACTCTGGAGGGGCGACACAGCAACCATGCTTTAACATAACTGCCCTGCCAGCGGCCCTTGTTTCTGCTTCTTCTTCAATTAGAACAACATGCAACTCTCACTCCTACTAGCGCTGTAAATTAGTGCTGCCTCGTGCCAAAAAAACTGCTGCCCAAAGCTCCAAGTTCACTGAAATAGTACACGTTCATTAGCAGAGGTGGGAAGTAGTGGAGTACAAATACTTTGTTACTGTACTTAAGTACATTTTTCTGGTATCAGTACTTTACTCCACTACTTATTTTTCTGATGACTTTTTACTTTTACTTCTTACATTTTGAACCCAAATACCTGCACTTTCTACTTCTTACATTTTCCAAACAGGCTGGTTCCTTTAGTTTGAATGTGTGTTTGGTGGCGTGATCATTATTATTTAGAGTCATTGCGTGCCTATTGATTTGAACACGATCCGTGTATCCATCATTTCCTGGTCTTCTCTAAAGAAGAGGGACCAATGAAAACGTTGTCATGTTGCCGTTGTTCAGCATGGAAACATTCATTAGCTAACAATGACATTATTGTTCTATTAATATAAAGGGAGGTCAGGTACTCTTTAAAACAGCTGCTAGTTATGGGTACTTTTTACTTAAGTACATTTCAAAGCCTCTTTACTTTGACTTGAGTAAAGAAGTTTAGTCAGTACTTCTACTTTTACCAGTATTTTTAAACATGAGTATCTGTACTTCTACTTGAGTAAAGGATGTGTGTACTTTTACCATCTCTTTTCATTTGTAGAGTTTCTTCTGCACAATATTTTTGAGATTATATCCAAACAGATAAGCTAAGAGATTCTAATGAGACCATGTAAGACCATCAGTTTCTCCCAGACATGCAACATGCACTTTCCAAAATGGCCGACCGTAACCAAACTAAAAAGGCAGCAGCGGCTACCGCGCCACTTTGCCAAGTGTGAACAGTCCATTTCACACCCCCAATCGGCGTGATTAACAAACTGCGGGTGGTAGACTTTGATAACGCCGCAGTGCATGATGGGAGAGAGAACCTCTAACACGGTTTAAAAGGCGGAAAGAGGGGAGGAAATAGAGACTGAATTGGCCAGGAAGAGGAGAGGCTTCTGAAGGTAAAAGGCAAGCTGTAAAAGCTGTTCTCAAGGCTTTTAGAGCCGTGTTATTTGGAATACTTAGCCCAACATGATCCGCACTGGAGAGTGTGTTGCTGACAGAAACTCCATCCGCCACAGCCGAGGGAAAGTAATGGGCGGCATTAACAACAAAGGCCCTCAAGGTTTTGAAGATGTGAGCGGAGAGAGGCTAGTGCTCTCTGTGTATGTGTGTTATGACCTTGAGGACATACATTAAGTGTACTCAAAAACCATGTGATTTTATCCATATTTGTTCACATGTACATGCAGAAAAACAGGCGCAGACACTCAAAGCCGGTGTTGTTTTCACACGTTTCGGCTGCCGCAGTGCCTTTCCTCCAGAGATTTTCATATTTCGAAGTGAATATCTGTTTGACCTGTCGGATCGCCAGACAACTGCATAATGTTTAGCGATGAAGAGAAACCATGACAGGGAGCGGTGTTAAAGAGTATGTCCTCTCCTCTCGTGTCTCCTTCCCTCCTGGCCGTTTAGGGCGGCTGGTTATATTTTTAGTCGCTTGTTTACAGCTGTCAAGGTGCATTCTGGCTCTGACACGATCCTCCAGCCTCTCCAGTGTGAGCGTGTCTTCATGTGTCACCTCATCACGGCTCATCCCGATATGAGCAGAATGACAGGAGGGATTTTCATGGCTGCAGCCAGGATTATTGGATATTTAAGCCCTTTTCTCATATACACTTTTATAATTTCTGGAGAACACACTATTTGGAGTTTTTTCTTTCACACATGTAGCACACAACAGGAGGTTATCAATGTCAGACACATTCTCACTCACTAGAAATACTAGTGCTTTGTTTGGAAAAAAGGGGGCTGTAAAGCGTGCAGAAGGCACAAAATCATGTGGATTACATCGTGGGCATGTAGCCGGTTCTCAATTTGTTCAAAGTTCCTTTAATTAACTTGAGGATTTGGACTTGGGCACATACTGTATTGTGCATTTACACCTAAAGAGAAGCAATTTCTGACTTGCTTACTTGCACGAGTTTGACAGCAAAATGATTTGCTTTTACTCGCGTCACTCAAACTAAGATAAGATAGTGCTTTATTGATCTCAATTTGAGAAATGTTTGTGTTGCAGCAGCATAAAA
The DNA here is from genome assembly GCA_031216635.1 of Dissostichus eleginoides. NCBI lineage: Eukaryota > Metazoa > Chordata > Actinopteri > Perciformes > Nototheniidae > Dissostichus > Dissostichus eleginoides. The sequence continues at coordinate 31,484,003 of CM062268.1, read as the reverse complement.
GACATGGCATTGTACAATACAAATTCAAAATTCATTAGACTAGAAATAAACAAGAAAGTAGAAAATAAACATGTTGAATTTACAAATGAACACTAGTCTCACCAGAGAGGAGTAGGGACTCATCTCTACAGCATGTTAATTCAAAGACACCAACAGAAAAAACACATCTTGCTGTTTCTTGCATTTTTTTGAAAGTCCCAGATATTTCGAGAAACCAAACATTGTTGTCTCTGGGTGAAATCATCCTGGGACACACAGCTCAGTGAAAGTCAATCTTGTTTACTACCCTATGGTATGAACCCAAAATTACCATAATACGTTTCCGTGATTTCATCGCAATGAATGTATCAAAAGGATGCCGAATTAACAACACGATGAAAACGTTGTAATGAATGCTTTGTCAGGTCTGTCTGCATGACAACAAGCACAACACTTTTAAAATGCTAGTGTTATGAATGGAGATTGGATCATTTGAGTTATAAGGTCTTTTTTTATCATATTGTTTTGCTATTTTCAACCTTGAAAATATTAAGTATTTAGTGAATTGTACAGTTTCCTTGGGAGTCCTGAAAGGCGCCCCAAATAAAATGCATTATTATTATTAATACTCGTCTATCTGCATCGACTAATTGCAGCGTTGAAAAATTGGCTTTGTGCCCGATGTAAACCATAAGAGGGAGAAGTTCCCAAATATTGATGTCTCTCCATGGGCCTCTCTTCCTCTTCACACTGGGATGTTTGTTTTCTTCTGGACCAGCCTCACCAGAAATGTCTTTAAAACGCCCGATCACTTGCCATGAATACCCCGGAGAACCAGCGGATATATCCACATCGGCTCTCTGGGATATAACACAGACTTTGCACCCGGCAGCTGGAAGGATAAAGTCTGTTTGATGTCTGGTCTGAACGAATCGGACATTTGCGTTCTTACATACAGCTCCTCCAGGGTAATGTGTGGAAAAGTTCAGGGTCTCAGTAAATATGTGGAAGAGGCTTGGGTTTGAACTTCTCCAGCTACAGTGTGACTCCCAAAAACACATTATTATATCATCATAATAATGACCCACGAGGGTATCCTCTCCTTATCTTGTTTTTCTTTTTCTCTCCAGTTCCATTCTTTCGGCCCCTGTAGTCATTATCTAAATTGTCTTTTCCACAGCACACCAGCTGCAGCAGCGTGACTATAGGTCTCACAGGAGGAATATCACACAGCGTGTCACCTTATAACACCGCATCATAAAAATTATTAATACATACATAAATAAGCCACCCAGGGAGTGCTGGCATTAGCATTAGATGAAGTGGAGTCTGTTTCACTTCCCAGGAGGCAGGTGACATTGCAACTCATTTGCGTTGTTTACTAAAGCAAGGCAGGGGCACTTTACAATCACCTGCAGCAGCGTAATGTATGCACAAGTGTAGGGAACATGATGTGGATTGTTCCAAGCATCTCCTTAACGGGGTAATTGAGCGCTGAAGGCCGCTACACGTAGACTCGCTCAAACCACTAAATATATTGTTGGAAAATGGCAACAACTTCCTCTAATTATATACATAGACACACACACAAATAATATGACAGCCCGGGATAATGAAATACAGCTCAATCTCCTCATGTTAGATCCGGCTCCAGATTGTTTTGTTGTCATGCTCAAACCAGTAAATATATCTTTCAAAATGGCAACACTTTTCTCTAATTATATAAATACACAAAAACAAAATGACAGCCACCTGAAGCTCAGGATAATGAAATCCGTTTAAAAACAGCTCAATCTCCTCATGTTAGATCCGGCTCCAGATTGATGGTTTGCTAAATCTGATCAGCTAGACTACAGCTCATTTATCTCGACTGTCGGACGCCTCGCCATTCCTCAAATTTACAGCCCCAGCTTTCATTAGATTTCTATGAAAACCCAAAAAGAATATGAGTGATGCGCACAATAAAGTGTCACAGGCACTTAAGTCAGACTTATTCTCCGGGCGGCAACAGTTCCTGCCTTTATCTTCTCACGTATTGTTATGATGTTTCTTGCAGTTCATTCGTCTGCCTCCCTCCCGATCGTTGACCGTGTCTCTTCCCGTCCTTGAATCAGGACGACGATTATATTAGTTTATTGAGCTTCACTCCATTTTCAAAGCTGATACTGCTGAATGGGTCTCTGAATAACGTAGATGAAATAGAGAGGGGAACATGAGCATTGAAAAAAGGGAAATTACAGGAATATCGAAATGGACTCAGTCTGATCAGGACATGTGACACCGCTCTGAAACTGGCACATTTCCATTTTAGAGACTGTATTAAATGATACGTTTTACTTAAGTATTAATAAAATAATCAAACATGCAATTAGTAAATGATTAAGGTTAATGCATGTGTTACCTGTTACAGAATTATTCAACCTAAGCATGTTGTTTTCCTAAAACTCCTAAAATTGTGTTAACAATTGGATCACATGACTACTACAGTTTACACTAATTGTTTCGGTGGCATGCAGCTGTTTCAACAACAAGCTCTAAAACCGTACACGACCTACCGACCAACATACATCAGACAGACAATGTTGAACATAGGAAACATTCAGCAGCTAAAGACCCAGGTGTTGTTGGTTGGTGGAGACCAAAACGGAGCTAAAAGAGAGGGATAATTGGACTTATGTTCTAAAAATACACTAAAATATGCTGCCAAATAAATGCCAATGTTGTTTAATGTCTGCTGGTTATGTAAAGGAGTGACTGTTTCCTAACAATTGCTAAAAAACAAACATATTTTGGGTTTTTTAGAAGTCACACACTTATTTGGTTTAAGCATTGGATGAAGACACAGAAATTATAATAAAGCACTGTTTTTAAACCAAATGAAAACACATTTCATATTTTGAATGTTCACTGATTGATGCATGATGAAATAAATATGTCTTTGGCCAAAAGGTCACACAGAAATGAAAAGTATGTTATCATACAATAGCAAGGTTTTTTATGTTTTAGTTCAAAAAGACTAGACGAATGTGAGAAAACTCAAATAAGAAAACTCCACTTTGTGATTGTACTATATGTTCAACACCAATCACAAATGTAATGTGCTTTGTTATAAATATGCAAATTCATTTGAATTGAACTAGATGTGTTTGATAAGACACAACTTCTAAATCATGCCACCCATTTAAAATCTGATTTGTGGCAATTCTCAGAAAGTTGTGAAAATAATCAGTGAGATAAAACAGTGTTAATTACATTTTCTTGAGCTGTTAAAGAGTGGCTGGAGATTACAAAACGAATTAACGCAACATCTTTCATGCTGAGCACAAGAATATATTTTCTTAGGTTATTTTTGGGTGACTTTTTCTTCAGTTCCCAGAAGGCATCACTACTTTTTGTCAACCATAACGCATCCTCTGTTGCACATAGGCCGCTTGTGAATATGATGCATGTAATGCTGAGATGACAGTATGGAGGATTTATCTGCATATTCCTCTGGAGTCAGCAAAGAGGCAGAGACTCAGGGTCACATCCTCCAAGGACTTTAACAAAATGATACAATGTGCAGGGGTAACAAAATACCCATGTGACTGTCTGTCTTCAAATCAGTTTTGGAAGATGTACTCCAATGTTTTACCTAAAGAGCCCCTTTTCTGTAGTGTGTTATATAGGTTTTTGTGCATGTAAATGGTCTGCAAAGGCTCAAATCCCTGTGTTCTTCCAGAGGGAGTTTCTCTCACACACACCCTGCCTGAAACGCCTCCATTAGACTCCTTTGTTTACTTCCTGAACATATTGACATCACTATATAACACTCTCATTTCTATTGGCTTGCGCTACAACACATTGTACGTGATAGGCTAAGGTGTGGGACATCTCTAAGCGGTTGACCAATCACAACAGAGCCGGCAAGCTAACCAATCAGAGCAGACTGGGCTCTGGTTTCAGACAGAGGGTGAAAAGAGGTGCTGCAGCACAGGCAGTATGAGAAAAATAAAGAGCTTTTTGAACATTAAAGCATGGAGACATGTCCCAGTAGAGACACTACATACTGATATACACCTGAACATCAGCAGGAGAGGACTCTTTAAAGTAGAGACACTACATACTGATATGAACCTGACAATGAAATAAACTAAAGCTGTTTGATATATGTAGCGGAGTAAAAAGTACAATCCTGACTTCCAAATTGTAGTGGAGTTGAATAAAGTAGCATCAAATGAAAATACTCAGTGAAAAAATTGTACTTAAGAAGAGTTTCTGAGTAACTGAACTAACCCTTACCCTTCACATTCGCATTACCCTCCTTACTGAGCCCAAATAAGTCCTCCCTACCCAAAGGCCCTTTGTGTCTGAGATGGAGCTTTTTGTACTTTCTCTACTTTGAAAAACAGACCGTACCATCAAAAAAAAAACAGCATGCTATGTGTTTGTGTTGACAACGTTTCTATCTACCACCCACAGCCCGGCAGCCTGGTATCGTATTGGCAAGGTCGCGTTCCCCTTCACTGCACTCTTGTGAAAGATAAGGCGTCAAAACAAAACGGACTACATCGTAACAAACACAGAAACCGTTAACACGGCAAGGGGATCAATGCCGACCCGGCACGAGGAGGCACAGAGAGGGAGAGAAAGGAGATTGCATTCTGGGAGATGGATAATAGGAGACGTCAGGATAATCCAGCAACAACGATAGCCAGCCTCCCCAGAGGAGGAGAGCAGGGGACAGTGGAGTGGAGAAAAAGTCAAATAAACCTATTTTTTCTGTACTTTTTCTTTTATCACCTGCCTCCCCACCATCGCCGAGTCAATCCACAATGGAGAGAGTAAGCAGATTAGCTTGTTCGCCCATCAGAAAAGGGATTACATTTACCCATTTCCTCTGTCAGGGAAAGTTGAAGCGAGAGGAAAATGTGTCGTGGAGAAAACATTTTTTTTGACGAATCCACGAGTGATTGAGGTTTCACGAAAAGAGGCTTTTCTGTGTCCCTGTCAAATTTACTTGGCGTGGAGCCAGATTCGCTCATGGGGAACATCAAAACAACCAGCGCCAGATAGACAATATGATCCCTGGAAGCTCCGAGAGGGATTTGTTGTTCTTCATCCTGCCGTAAGCTTAAATTGTTCTTTTTAATAGCTCTAAGAGAATTCAAGCTTGTTTTTCAAAAATCCATAATGAAGTGATGTATAGCTCCTAACAAAAACACGGAGAGAATAGTTATTGAGACATTAAAACAGAATAGGCACTTGGTTCTCTGTTAAATTATAGTATATATGAGGAATCACATGTACAAGTTAATTTACTCGGAAACTCTTCTTAAATTACACTTTTTAAGGTAATTTCACTGAGTATTTTTATTTTATATTTCTACTCCACCACAATTTGGAAGTCAGGATTGTACTTTTTACTCCATTACATATATCTAACAGTTCATATCAGTATGTAGTGTCTCTACTGGGACATGTCTCCATGCTTTAATGTTCAAAAAGCTCTTTATTTTTCTCATACTGCCTGTGCTGCAGCACCTCTTTTCACCCTCTGTCTGAAACCAGAGCCCAGTCTGCTCTGATTGGTTAGCTGGCCGGCTCTGTTGTGATTGGTCAACCGCTTAGAGATGTCCCGCCCCTTAGCCTATTACGTATAATGTGTTGGAGCGCTAGCCAATAGAAGCGTGCGTGTGACAAAGTGAGGTCGCTATATGTTCTGGAAGTAAACAAAGAAGTCCAATGGAGGCTTTTCAGACAGGGGGGGGGGGGGGGGGAGTTTGTGGGAGAGAAACTCCTTCTAGAGGTAACACAGGGATTTTAGCCTTTACAGACCATTTACATGCACTGAAACCAGTATAACACACTACAGGAAAGAGAAAACCAAAAACACGGAGAGAATAATTCATCTAAAAAAACAACATGTTAATGAGAATATTGCCATTGTAAATTAGTCACACTTCTCTGTGGAATTGATAATGTTCAACAAAAGGGTTTAGACATTTTTTTCCACTTCCCTTCACTCTTCATAAAAAGCACATATGGGTTTTTGTTGAATACGTTCACCTCAATCGGCTTGTCTCAAATCATCACGTTAAAATAGTCTCAAAGTCAGCCGATCCTCCTGTGAGTTCTGCACACGTTCTGCTTGAAAATGAGCCCCTGTTCTTTTTCTGCCTTTGATGTTAACAAGCCTTGTTAATTGCCGCGGTGAAAGAAGTTGGGTCCTGTGCCTACTAAAATGATTATCCGGCCCTTACCAAGATTGATTCCCCCCCCCAAAAAAACAGAGTACATTTCTGGGGAGGTCTCTTTGATGTAGCTGAGAACTTGGAGTGGGTAATAAAGAGGCTTATTGATGCCGCTTGGCTGTGCGTCAGCGGGTTGAATGGATGGTAGTGCTGCTGTTTGAATTGCAATGATTTTGCTGGACAAGAGGCGAAAAATACGATCACGGAGCGAAATATGATGGAAAATGACATCTTTGAAAAGGGATCAATTTAGAAAAACGCACATGCTGTACAGTAGTGATTTTCAAGAGAACGCGCAGATATATTAGACAGCTGCCATGTGAATGGACCCGGCAGAGAGAGAGTGATTCAGTTCAGCAGGGATCAGCTCAGACTATAGGAGTGGAAATAACCATTTCATTTTCAAATAATACATCCATTTTATTTTCCAGGAAATGATTTTGCAGATTGATTTGTTTATTTATATATTGTTCCTATTATTCATTTATGTATTTACTTGTTTATTCATTCATTCAGATAAAGGATGAGTCCTAGTTGTCAGAAATGTTTGTACTGAGTTGAGATGAGCAGGGGAAGAACAGCTAGCCTGTCTCTGTCTAAAAATACCAGCATCCACCCACCAACACCTGAGTAATTACCATTTATATCTTCTTTGTTTAATCTGTACACACATGAAAAGCACTTTCTTTAGGTTGTGAACAGGCTTACTGTATGTGGCGATTATTTCATTTGGCTGCAATAACCTCCTGCAGACTTATAACAACAATGTCCTATTTCCCAGCATGAAGGACTAAATGTTGCTTCAAAGCCTTCTCTGAAATGCTAAGGACTTCTTTTGTTCCCTAAAGATGGTCAAACACTGGAATCAGATTATAAAATATGCATCATGTGTGCGAGTGACTTACATTAATGTTGCTGAAGTCCTGGTAAACAAAAAGCGGAGACATAACTGCCAAGGGAGTTACATTTTCATTAAAAAAATAATATATTTGTTGTAAATAAATCCCTACTTCACATAAGTATCATGATGACATATATCATGACAGCTCTTGCTCTACTGTTCCAAATAAAACAACCACCAACAGTATAAACAAATCACAGGTCTAAATAAAACATGAACACAGCTGTATTCAATACCAGCTATGATCTGTGAACCTTGCAGAAGTTTTCTTCGATTTTAACTCCAGGAGAAACTCCCACTGAACATTATTTGTTGTTCAGAGTGCGCCCGCACAAATGCAGCATCCAGTGATATCAAAACGAAAATATCTCCCAACAGGGGGAACAAAGACTTGAAATCCACAGATCTCTAAGACCAAACAAAACATAGTACAGGGAGATGAAGGGAAACAAAGGCGAGCACGGTAATAACACAAAGGAGCGGGAACAAATGGAGACAGATGAGAGTAAAGCTTCTCTCTGTCATCACGCAGGCTGACACCATCAGCAGCTGAAGGACAACACACACACACACACACACTAAAAGGTGTATTCAAATATCCTGGTCTCCTTTGAAATGTGACCTCAGCATGCAGGGGTAGGCCAATTTTCTACCATTTCATTCTCTCAACATAATCTTACTTCAGTGATGATGAGCACCTATCTCCATTTTATGAGGAAGAAAGTAGGTTTGAAATGATCTCGCAAATTCTCTCCTTTCATCTTTCATGCAGTTATGTTGACAGTTTTTGTACGGGCAGAAAAAAGTCCAGAATGAAATGTACTTAAAATGTACTATATATATGTACAAATGATATCACTTTCCTGTCATTCTGCCTTACAATGGGCCCTGTAATGCAAATATTCAGATTCATGTTTGTATCTAGTGTCTCTACTGGGACATGTCTCCATGCTTTAACGTTCAAAAAGCTCTTTATTTCTCTCATACTGCCTGTGATGCAGCACCTCTTTTCACCCTCTGTCTGAAACCAGAGCCCAGTCTGCTCTGATTGGTTAGCTGGCCGGCTCTGTTGTGATTGGTCAACCGCTTAGAGATGTCCCGCCCCTTAGCCTATCACGTATAATGTATTGGAGCACTAGCCAATAGAAGCACGAGTGTTACAGGTTGCTAAACCTTTCAAATGTTTTAATTCCAGTAAAAAATACCTTAATTGCATGCACAGATCTTGTGAAACAACGTCATTTCAACGTTATTAAAAAAATGAATTGAATGTTATCTGGAATTGGAAAACTTTCCCCAGTATCACCATTAATTTCTGCCGACAGGATTGATTTGTTTGTGTTGTAGTGACATGAGGAGCCGACTTGAAGCACATAGAAAACATCAGCAGTGTCAGCAGGCCCAATTGCCCAATGACCACAATTACTCCTCTCACATCTTTAAATACAGCTGAACGGTTTAATGGCCTGGGAGAAAGTCCAGCCCCGCTTCTCTGAGGATTAAACTAGAGGTAGAGTCGAAGGAAACAAATATACAGCAGCCGAAATATGCTTTTAGGGACAGAACGATGTCTCTTTAGAGTCAACGTTTTCTTCAGCAGACAAAGAAAGTCTGTTTTTACTGTTAGCAGCTGGTTTGGAAGACCTATCACTACCACTGTGAACACTATTGCTCTCCTGCTGCTCCTTCTTCTCCTCCTCCCTGAGTTTGGTGTCAGGAAAACACTCTGGAGAGCGATGCTCTGGATAAACATACAACAACAAGTGTTCTGAATGCGCAAACAATGCAGTTCAGGTCTCACAGGATTTGTATTGTAAGGTTACATGCTCCGTAATTGCGCTCTGTGCCCATGTTTTACTGCACTCTTCTGACCTTTAAAACTGCCGCAGAAATATTCCTTCAATGCAACACATGTAGCAGTCATCTCTGACTCACTGACAACGTCCAGACCCATTCAGAAGTGTTATATGTAAGGTGTATTATTAAAGGCGGCGGGCCTCACTAGGTATCATTAAATGAGTCATGAACATTGATAACTGTGCAAGTTCTCTTGTACTTATTGGACAACCTGTAATGTCAATGCTGAAGCCATATATGAATGGATGGATGGACTGATGGATTTATTTTTCTGGTTTCTTTTGAACAAACCGAAGCAGAAGTGTTTTTTTTTAGCATTATTAAATGGGCTACTGCAACACCAAGAAAAAAGAGAGCTACCAAGAGAGATAAAACAAATCTGTCAACAAGAAATGAAAGTAAAAGGTTATAATTCAGGGACCGGTGCTTTATCAACACTCGCCTCTGAAAGTCAGAGATCAGAGACAGTGGTCCTCATTGTAAGTCACTCAGAGCTGTAAGGGCAAACAGGACCCAGGGCCAGCAAAATGACAGCCGACTCAGGATCAAACACTTTAAATATGAGGCAAAGTTCCATCTCTTTAAAGGGCCCGTCGATTGCAATCTTAATTAAAAAGCCTCCCTCTCTCTTTGCCTGTGTCTCTTTGTGTTTATACAGCGCTCCCTCTGCTCGTCTGCAGGAGCCACGGCTGCATTTCAGGACAAGCTGGAGTGATTGATGGCCGAGATACTGGGAAATGAATTGCTGATTTAAGCTGTGGGCAAGACAGGTTGGAGGGAAGAGAAGTGTGTGTGTGTGTGTGTGTGTGTGTGTGTGTGTGTGTGTGTGTGTGTGTGTGTGTGTGTGTGTGTGTGTGTGTCTGTGTGTGTGTGTGTGTGTGTGTAGGGAACAGCAGCTCAGACAGCACGAGGCAATGACACGGCGCCACATGCCAGGTTTATCTGGGGCAGCACGGATTCACACCTCTCACCATGAAGCATTCACACATTCTCACACATTCTCACACATATCTGGCACCTCCTGACGAGCGTGTCTCGAGAGCGGACGGGGAGATAACGTGACAGATCCCCATCTGAGGAAATGCCACACACACAAACACACACAAAAACACACACACACACACAAACAAGTCATCCTGACCCTATGGCCCAATTCCAAACCATCCCCTACAGCACCTACCTCACTCACTTCCTCTCCATTTGTGCATTCACGTGGAGCATCCAAGGCCTTTCCAAACCAACTTTATGAGATTGGAAGTTATTAAACCCTCTTACAGGAAGTCTGCATCCGTCTTAATTGACCAGCTGCCCTACCTGACCAGGTACAATGCTGCTTTGCAGTTAATAAACATCAGATTTAAAAACAAAGAGAAATTCACAAAAAACAAATGCCACTAAAGATCTCTGGATTTGTATAATACATTTTCTTTTTTCATCAGGGAGTTGCTCATTAGATACCATAATTATGAGGGAGGAGAGTGGATCCCGAAGCTTTCCGTTGTAGTTACATCTTTAAACCCAATTATGCCTTTCGGGGTTTTCCCTTTCCTGTAGTGTATGATATAGGTTTTAGTGCATGTAAATGGTCTGCAAAGGCTAAAATCCCTGTCTTCCTCTAGAGGGATCTTCTCTCCCACCCTCCCACCCTGCCTGAAATGCTTCCATTGGACTCCTTTGTTTACTTCTGTACCATAGTGTCATCACTATAACACTTGTGCTTCTATTGGCTAGCGCTCCGATACATTATACGTGATAAGGCTAAGGGGCGGGACATCTTTAAACGGTTGACCAATCACAACAGAGCCGGCCAGCTAACCAATCAGAGCAGACTGGGCTCTGGTTTCAGACAGAGGGTGAAAAGAGGTGCTGCAGCACAGGTATGAGAAAAATACTGAGCTTTTTGAACTTTAAAGCATGGAGACATGTCACAGTATTTACACTAAATACTAATATGAACCTGATAATGATCAGAATATGTCTCTTTAAAGAAGGAGCCTCCTTCAACTCAGAGTGAAACTACAGACAGAGTTCACTCAGACGATGTAAGAGTGGGTTTTGTAATTGGCCCTTCGAAACAGGTCCACCAGTCACAGATCAAACTTCCACCAGGTTTGTGGAAGTTTTGCGGCAAACACAGACAGGATTCATCCTCAAATAAAATGTGATGGTTTCTACCCCTGAGCTGTCAGCTAACATCACTCAGGAATCACTCAGGTCATAAAATCACAGATATGCGAGAGAGAAAAGCTTACTTCTGTTCCAGGCCACAGCAGGAGGGTTATTGCTTATACCTGAGAGAACAGCCGGAGACTGTACTGCAGGAAATCAAGTTTTAATATGAAATGAAATCTCTTAGTTTCTTTCTGTTTGAGGAAGCATTAACTGGATGACACATTTAACACACTTCAAATGCACGCCTCCAGAATTTCCATCTCCTCTATTTGGAGTGTAAGAATCCCATTTGTGCAGAATTGACTGAGTGCTTTTGCAAAGGCTGCCTCACACAGATGAGACGGAGAGCAAAGAAAGACGTGGATAACACAAAGTCTAAAGCCAAAGAGCAGGAATGTGTGGGCATCACTGGCAGAAATGATTTACATCCCACATTTTTCTGGCTCCTCTTTAGGTGTAAATAGGTTGCAGGCATTTTTTTTGTTACAGAGGTGGTGGGAGGCAAAACATAAAAAAATACTGACGATTGTACAGCTCCAGCAAAAGCAAGCATCAGCACAACTCTGGATGCTGGCTAGCAAACGGCAACGAGCCTCCAGAACAAACAATAATCAACCTGTGCCTTTCTCCATTTCAGCCGAGAGCCCATCGAGGAGCGGGGAAATAAGCGAGAGTGATAGAATGGAGAGAAAATTAGAGAAGGAGTGAGAGATAACAAGGTGTTTATGGAAGACGCCTCTCTGCTATGCTCCCCCCAGCTCACATTAGGGTAAACAGAGCGCTGAGCTGAAAGCAGCTCGCAGGGAAACGCTCCGCTGATAATGGCCGTGATGGGAGACGATGATAGCAATCACAGTAACCACAATAATCACGGCCAATTCTGCTGGAATTTTTGAAGCATTTTCAGTTGTGTGTATGTGTGTGTGTGTGTGTGTGTTTTTCGACGTGTGTGTCCATAGTTTGCAGTGTGTAATAGACCCGAGAGAATCATTGTTGCAGTAATGGCCCACTGTCCTTCTCCCAGATGGAACCAGACGATACCAGAACCTGATGGACTGGTCAGCAAAATAACCAGTGAACAGGCAAACCAATGGCTTCACTACAATCCACATGGCTATTGCAAACTGGGGGAAATACTGTTTTGAGGTGTTGAAATGATGATAGCGCAAAGACAAAACTGTTTCAGGCTTTTAAATGGGGCTACAACAACAAGCCATAATGTATTATTAGCTATTAGCTATACTTATTATATGCTGTTGTGAAATAATGTAGGGGGAACCTCAGTTTTCAAGTCAACAAAAGGAGGTGGGATCCCCTTAAAGTCAGAAAGGGGCCCTATTATGCTTTTTGGGGGTTTCCCGTTCCTGTGTGTTCTGTAGGTTTTGGTGCATGTCAATGGTCTGAAAGGCTAAATAAGCATTATAGGGCCACTATAAGTCATGCTATACTTGCTGTCTTCGATCTAGCATCAACTGGAAAAATACTGTGGTTTATTTCAACCATCTTGTCTCCAAAGTGTCTTCTTAAAGTGTCACGAATCCTCAGGAATTGTTGCCAATTGTATTAAATAAAATCAATACTGTGAATTTGCTATATTTCCTGGAAGATAGAAATGGTAAAATAAAGGATAACATTCATATATTAAACAAATAACCCCACAAGGATTGGATTATATATCGTTATGTCCTTGCCCGTTCAGGATTAAGACGGCACAGACTTCACAAACACTTAAATGTCATGTGTGGGCTTTATATGCATACTTAAAGACAGATGAGTTTGCCTTCAGCAGCAGCATTTACTGCTGGAAGTTGTTCTCCTGGGAGCAATATGCATCAAACGGCCGATTGTACAAGTGATATATGTCGGAGCACCTGTCATTCCCTCTCTGTGACTCTTTGCTGAGTATCCCACAGAGCATAAAAGCCATTAAATAATGATAAAAACACATTTCTCCTCCAATGGAGCTAATGCTGTCCTTCGAAGGGAATTTACTGCATTACATCGATCTGAGTCACATTCACAATATCCTTCACCGTTGTTTGGTGGCGGTCAGTAGTGACGTCTACATAAAAGAGCAATTGGACACATTCCTCTACTTCCCCCGGTTTAACGGCCTCGTCCATCTTCTCCTCTTCTCTAATGACCCACCAGCCATGAGAAATCAAACAATTACCTGTCAGGCAGCGGAGTGTTAAAACTCGGTTGCTTCCTGAGCAGTAATGCAGAGGATGTGTTAGATCTGATAAGACATCGGGCAGGCGTGTCTCTTGGACCCCGCTGAGTGTCACGACCCCGGCACAAAAGCCCTCATCTGTCCCCCGAGGAGATAAATACCGCACCATCCTTCTCTCTTTTCAGCCGTGATGAAAGGACCAGAAGTGAGACAGAGCGCTCAGCAGACAGCGGCGATGAGCGGAGGGTCAAAGTCAGCGAGAAGAGTTTTATCGCAGCAGTCAGATCCCTCAGATTGATCTCCTGCGGCCACAGGTAATGGCTGATGAAAGGTAAAGGGAAGTTAAGCAGCTGTAAACTTGACTGCTCTGGCTGGTACCTGTTCTACATGGAGTGATTTTTAAGTGTGTTTTAAAGAGCTTAATTAAAACAGATAAGGCTCTTACACTGCTCAAGGTGGGCGGTGTACCGAGTCTTCTTATTCAGCGGGAATGGATGACTGAAACTAAAATGGCATGTTATATCACAAAGTATTTCACTAAAGAACGATCTACAGTGAAGCCTTTTTAATATCGCCACCTGAAAGCCTATACAACGTGCAGTCACTATATTCACTTAATTAAAAACAGACATTCATTGTGATTCCATACCCATCAAAGCACTTAGTGAAAGCTACGTAAAAAGGTTTACTCACAAACCAGCAGGCGACACAATACGAGCCTTTTATTAATTACCACTTCCCACCTAGCAGACCTTTAGAAAGGTGTAATCAGGATAATTGAGCAGAGTAGTAAAGATGTCAGATGTTGTCAAGTGCAGTCACATGGGAACACAAGGACGTGCTGCCCTGTTTGTGAAAAATGGGAAAACGTGAAGTAAATCTAGCTTTTTATGGAGCTTGTTTTTTTCCAAAGTCACCCTGTTTAAGGATTCCTTTTTTATAGCATGATTATTAAGAATGTCACATATAAAGACAACTTTATATAAAGTGACACATCCTCTGATGAGTAATTACATGAAGGACATTCTTACAGCATGAAGTCTGATGGGGGCTTGAGAACAATAATGATAGGGGGAGGATAGGCCAGCAATGAGTTTCATTATGGGATATAACGGCTCTTTTCTCCAGCTATTATTCCAAAAAACAAAGAAAGCAGAATATGTGTTTGCATACAACATTATCTAAGCACACATTGACATATACAGACATTCAGTATCTCTATGAGGCTTAACCTTCCTGTAGTCATTGAGTCTGATTTGACCCACTGCATGATAAATATGAGGAACTGTGAGCTCCGTGTGCCAACGGCTGGTGTTTTTTGGGGGTTTCTGATTCAACAATGTCAGTGAAGACAGGCTGAGATTCTCACAGCTGATTGGCTTTGACAGTCTCTCATTTAAGCTGCCCGGGCCGGGCAAGAGCGCTTTGTCAGAAACCACATCTAACTGTCTACTTTCTCTCTGTCCTACATCCGGACAATATTAGAAAGACATTTTTTAAATGCAAACCTAAAGGAGATGATGATGGAAGTCAGTGGAGCCAACATCAGTAATGGCTGCATTTTAAAGAGTTCTCATTTGAGGCGGCGGACTCCATAGATTTGGTGCCGTGATGCTTGTCACTACACTCTGTAAACATTGCATTAGTCCAGATGTTGCGTTTAAGTTTAGTGTTAACTTCTGTTTTCTGTTAACTCCTGAACAGGGTTAAGTTTATTTTTGTATTGTTTTCTTGTTTTCTGTGCACAAATAATAATCAATTTTATATACTGTGCAAGAAATCCCATTGGATTCATTTGAGGCCTCCAAGTAAATTATTGTAAAATTCCCCAAAATATCATAAAACTATTCACTATATAAATTCAAAAGTGATAGCAATGTAAAAACAACAACAAATAATCAAATCAACAATGAAGTAACAACTCACAAATAGTACGCTTTGTGATAGTGTTGCAGCAAAGACAGTGCTAGGACTCGAGCAAAAGTTAAGAGGAATGTGTTTTATTTTTAGATTATGTAGTTTTATACAATTTTCTCAGTCTGTAACTGAGAGGAATACCAATCATGGTATTTAATGTTTGTTTTGTTTGGCCTATGACTTCATTCTGAATTAAAAAGTGTTAAAATATTGGACACCGTTTCCATTGTCCCACATTAAATGTGACCCTCTCATAAAATACCTGGCCCCAGCACGGCCCCCCAAGTAAAATCGTTCTAGAACCGCCACTGGTTAAAACTCACTATAAAAAGGTAAATAAAATAGGGTAATACAACATGGAAACATGGATATCATATACATGAGGGAAAGCAGTTACAAAACAGCAGATAAATTGTATTTAGGGCATTTTTTAGAGGAACAGTGTTTTGTGAAGTAGGGAAAGCAAATCAATAATTCAGTATCCCCAAATGTTCTGAAAAATGTACTTCTGCGAGCGATACACTTCGGGGGATGAAGATCTGTTGAATATGGTGGGTTTTGAACTTCTCAGGAATATTCCCTTCACCTGTATATTGATTTTGTAATATTTAAACACAAACACATTTTGAGAAATGTTTATGTCATAGATAGTAAGAATCTCTGTGAAATAGAGATGTGTGAGTTTGATCAAGCTGCAATCCTAACAACTGCAGCATGAATTCAGATAGCATTGTCAGGATACTATGGAAAAAGAAGTCCGTATTACGATGCCCTTTTTGAAACAGCCACCACAGTGGGAAATGCCACATCCCACAAGAAACAGCAGGCTGTCGGACAAAAAGCGGCACACAATAAAGCACACACACACAAACCCTGGCTCACACAAGCATTTCTTGAAAGCTCAGCAAAACAACACGACACAGCTGTCTGCTTCTAAGCGGCGCTGACACCCATTGTGGAGCGAATCCCCGGAGATCACAATGCTCTGACAAAAAAAGATCTTTATACACCTTCCTGTGAATTTCCAGTATGGCTTCTGATGCCCCTGTGGTGTATGTCTCCAGGAGTTAAAGGCAGCGGGAGGAAGAGGAAAGGCAAGAAGTGGGAGAGTGATGGTGATTTTCCAGAGAGCTTCCTAACAACAACAGATGCTGATTCCGCTCCTTTTTTTTTTTTAAATCAGTAAACAATAAAAGCGATTCATCAAGGCGAGGGAAAAGAGGCAGCAATCCCATCATAATTACGCCTGGTCCACATGGGAATAGTCTGGCACTAAGCGCTCAGTCTTCACTCTGTAGGCCCCTAATTACTGCAGACCACATATCACATTTCCTTAATTTCCAAACCAGGCCATTCCATTAATTATATTACAAAAGAGAAGCTGATGTCTTTGTGGTACAACTGAGGAAAGAGGAAGGAGAACCGTACGCTTTCACATTAAATCTCACAGTCGGCCAATTAGCCTACGAGTGGTTTGCACATCGGAGGAAAAGCCCATTTGCTTCAGCACATTTCTGCTGCTTCGTCCCCCCCGAGAGATGAGTAAGAGCAAGGACAGGACCCTTGTTTAACTGTATTTGATGAGTCCACTCCCTTAGCAGAATAATCTTCTATAGTGAAAGGACAATGAGGCAACTCAGCACGCCTTAAATTACTTTTTTACTTCGGTAGAGATGCACAAAATAATTGCTTGAGCTTCACTTTATTCTGACATTAGTCACATCCCATTGTCACTGAGTTGTTGCACACTCGGGACAATAGGGACGTTCATGAGTTTTAAATACATTTCTTGTACTTTGTTTTGTTCTGAAAGTACAGAAAAACATCACAGCAAGGTTTGAGCAAACTGTCGACTAGGTCTAAATAAGTAATGCATCTGTAAAAACATTCAATCTTAAACTTGCATGAGTCATACTGTAAAGGTCTGTTTGCAGTTAAACACACTGACTGATAATATTCAGCACAAATACACACCTTATTATTAAACTACAGGTGGTCACATTACTGATATAAGTCCATATAAGCAAACAGGTGATGCACTGTTTCACACGACACATCCATCATATCGCTTGAAAACCAAGAAAACAATGCATAATAGCTCTTATATCTGCATTACTGCTAGTTTGTGTCACTAACACTTTCATTATACATGCGTGTCACTACTTTTATAAATCCTTTCACTACCTTTAAGAAGCCTGAGCTGCCCTCATACTCATTTTCAGGTTCATATTCGTATGTAGTGTCTCTACTTTAAAGAGTCCTCTCCTGCTGATGTTCAGGTGTATATCAGTATGTAGTGTCTCTACTTTAAAGAGTCCTCTCCTGCTGAGTTCAGGTGTATATCAGTATGTAGTGTCTCTACTTTAAAGAGTCCTCTCCTGCTGATGTTCAGGTGTATATCAGTATGTAGTGTCTCTACTTTAAAGAGTCCTCTCCTGCTGATGTTCAGGTGTATATCAGTATGTAGTGTCTCTACTTTAAAGAGTCCTCTCCTGCTCAGGTGTATATCAGTATGTAGTGTCTCTACTTTAAAGAGTCCTCTCCTGCTGATGTTCAGGTGTATATCAGTATGTAGTGTCTCTACTTTAAAGAGTCCTCTCCTGCTGCTGTTCAGCTGTATATCAGTATGTAGTGTCTCTACTTTAAAGAGTCCTCTCCTGCTGATGTTCAGGTGTATATCAGTATGTAGTGTCTCTACTGGGACATGTCTCCATGCTTTAATGTTCAAAAAGCTCTTTATTTTTCTCATACTGCCTGTGCTGCAGCACCTCTTTTCACCCTCTGTCTGAAACCTGAGCCCAGTCTGCTCTGATTGGTTAGCTGGTCGGCTCTGTTGTGATTGGTCAACCGCTTAGAGATGTCCCGCCCCAAAAAACATAAAAGGGCCTCTTTAAAGGTTAAGTAAAATCCCCCAAAAAACAAAAAAAAAGTGCTCATACAAAATACTACAGTGTCCATGTCCATTAACATTCTAGTGTCCACTATTAGCTCCAACATTATTGTGGGTCCCACACAGTCCAGAGAAGGAAGTTCTCCATTTAGCCGCCAATCATTTTAACTGTCACGGCTTTGGAGTATACATTCCCCTTTGACTCAGCTCAATGTAGATGTTTCCCTGCGCTGACAGGTGTTTCCTCTTTAATGAAAGACTGTTTCCAATGTTCCAAGTTGTCAAAAAGAGGGCAGGAACTCTGAGCAGTAATGGCATGCTACTGGAGTGGAAATGACGCGTGATTGGCTGTGTGCGGAGAGGGACAAGAACCACCATAATTGTTTTATCCCTGTCAGTGTCGCCAAAACTCAAACATGTATTGTTCCCATGAGTTTATGTTGCACCGACACTGATGTACATTATTAAAAATGACAGGAGCCTTGTTGGTTCAATTTATGACACACCAATGTTGAGGCGTTTCACAAACACAATCAGACACACTTGAGCGCGGCGTCTGCAGTACAGCCAATTAATCTCTCTGATGTTAATCAAGAGCCATAAAACTTTAACCAACATCTGTAAAGCCTTCGTAAACAGCGCCGTGGCAAATGTATGTTCCTGTCACCGACGGCAGGAGACGGATGACATCATTACAGTGCCTCCAACTCAAAGTGTCTCCCATTTGACTTTGAAGGCTGCATTAGGCACAAAAGGGGCGAGAGAGCAGGGAAAACGCTGATATAAGCGTACAGTATATAATAGGCTACATTTTGTCACATGAAAGAAACTGTGGAAATCACATTGACTCCTGATGTGTTCCTCCTCGAGTTGCACTCTCCCTTCTTACCATACCTTTACAATATTAAAAATGTCACTTCTATTCCCTTGCTGTCTCTCTTCTGTATATCCTCCGGCACTGCCAGTCAAGCTTTAAATATCATTTGTATGTTCCCTCTTAGGCTCCCTGTCCTGTGAAGGCAGCACAGCTACCACAGTGCATTGCTACAGCAGAGTCAGTGTTTAAATGTATGTTTTAGAGTGTGCTCTTAGCTCTTTGGCTCCCTGCTTGATCTCTACATGCACCAACATGGCATAGCAACTGTGTAGCAACACTGCGTCCTCATGCTATAAACAGCAAATGCAATATAAAGAGTATCATTAGTCAAATGCCAAGTCTAGTATCCAAGGAGTAACATTCATATTCCAGCAGTCACAGTTAACAACCGAAGACAACACCAGTTTGACCTTTATACAAATTAATATATAAAATTAATTAAGGCAGATATCGTCATTTTGGGGAGTTCTCTCAGTCAAAACCACAAAAAAACGAAACTAATCGTTTTTTCTGGAGGGCATTTCCTAACCTTTTTGTTTTTTTCTAGATAGGAAAAGGTTATCTTAGTGTGAATGATGCCCAGAAGGGAGACAACGTTATTAGTTTCTCTCTGCATGTGAGATTGGACATGGGCTCACATCCTGGCTCTAAAGCTTTTTAGAATTTGAAAACTGAAGGTGTGGGACATAAAAAACAAAGGAACAAAACTGCAAATGGAAGAGTTCTCACAATTATCACTTGTTTTCGTTGTCTGTCTCACACACACACACACACACACACACACACACACACACACACACACACAAACACAATCTCTTCTTCCCTTTGTCATCAGCGGCCAGTCAAGGTCAGAGGTTTTTATTTTTAGTCGTCCAATAACAAAACAGCTCGTCCTGCCCGACATTGAGAGACACTTTGAGCATGAGTGTCCATCCCTGCGGCCCTGCGGCATTTAAACCAAGAGCCCGGCTGCTGCTCCCCAGACACACAAACACGCACACACACACACACACTCACACACTCTCATCACGTCACTGCTGCCATGGACACAATATCCAAAGACACAGGAACACAAACAACACAACAGTGGAGTAGGCCAGCAAGCCTCACAGAACAAACCAATATTCCCTCTGCTTCACACTCTGATATCCAGCTGGGGACGTCTCTTAAGAAAGTCCAGTTGCACACAAGACAATTAGAAAGCTCAGACAACTCTTCACATTTAACCTCATTTACAGCCTCTTTCGCTAGTTTCCAGTCTTCTTCAAAACACCATGTTGCTCTTTTTTTTAATGACGATTCCAATTAGAGTAAAATAGACAGTGTAAAGTATAAACAGTATAAATAAAATAAGTAGATATAAAGAAAGTGCAAAGGCGGGGGCTACCTTATGATTGACACCTGGTCTGTGTGCTCATGTTTTACTTCACTTGTGTTTCAGGTTCCATAAAAATGTCTTTCTCACCTTGATTTGTGAAACGGCCCATTCGAATATAAAGCGCTGAAAAGATAGACGTTTACATGATGACAGATTAAGCTGTGATTTTGCCCTGAATAAAAGTGATTGCAAAGGGGGTTCACCGCAGGTATTACATTCATTATTCTGGTAATAACACTTAAAAGAGATTATCAGGAGCGACATTAGTTTGCATGGAAACTGTTAGAGGGGAATATTGAGCCGTTTCTCTATGCTGCTAAATGCCATGTCATTAAATCAATCAATCAGCGGAGGTGTAGTACTCCTGCTATAGAAATACACTACAGTGATTAATGAGCTCACCTGACATCCCTTCAGATGGACATGTGTTCTCTCCTTTTCACGCCTGTGGATGCTCATAGTGGGAGGACTCTGTGTCTGGTTTTATGTTTTCATTTTCCACCTTTTTATTTTGAAATGTTTTCCTCCTTGTCTCTTGTCTGATCCTACTTCCTGTGTTTGCCTTCCTGTCATTAGTTTCCCTGGTGTGTCTGATTGTTGATTGTGTTCACCTGTTGCTCTTGTGTTTCTGCCTCCCCTGCCCAGCTGGGTCTTGTCCTGTGATTACCCTTCTGTGTATTTAGTCTTCTGTGCTCCATGTCTGTTCGTCTTCTTTCCATGTCCATGCTACCTTGTCTCTTCATGTCCGTGTTCCTATGCTCGTCTTTGCTAGTCCATGTCTCCTGCCTGTTCCCGCCTGTAAGTTTGTTCCTGTCTGTCGTGCTCCCCAGTTTTGTTAATGTTAATTGGTATCTTGTTTTCTTTTGTCATCGCCTTTTTTTGTTAATAAAGCTTGCTTCTTTGTTACATTACCTTTTTTAGTCCTTTAAACTGCACTTGGGTCCTATTTTCCCCAAACCTGACACTCTGAAGGTGTCAGTATGCTTAGATTGAAGTGGTTGAAGGATGGTTGAACATCTTCTAAAATCTTAATTTTGTCAGGATTGATGGCTACTTTCAAAAGTTTCTCTTTTCAAAACGAGCAGTCTGACAATCACACTAACTTTACTGAGCAAGTAGCATAGCATGCAGTAGCAATGTCTCTATGTAATGATGTTTTTTATTTTTGCAGATGATCAACTATGTACTATTCATGCAGAACTACTTGCACTACAGTATTGGAAAGAAACCTCCGCGTTAGTTTTGGAGGAAACTTGACACAGATTTTTGTAATGTGATAGCGTTCCTCAATCTAGATCATTTGAGTTTAAGTGAATGCGAGGAAATCTCAGCCTTGTGATGATGATTTTTACTTTTGCAGATTAACATGTCGTTAAAGCTTAACAATTGTCCAACTGCATCATATACTAGCATGACTAAAAGCCTGAGTTTAGCTTTTCTACCAATTCATTTACCATCTTTTTAGCAAAACTATGTACTATTCATGCAGAACTATTTTCACTACAGTATTGGAAAGAAACCTAGACAAAATCTAGATAATTTTGAGCTTAAATTTGCAGATTAATATGTCGTTAAAGCTTAACAATTGTCCAACTGCATCATATACTAGCATGACTAAAAGCCTGAGTTTTGCTTTTCTACCGTTTAATCTTTTCAGCAAAGCAAATGTTTGTTTATTTTTCCGTGTACTTGTTCACCTCAAAACTGTATGAAACAGCACTAGAGGGAAATGACCGTAAAACAAACCACCCAGAAAAAAACCCTGGCAGTAATGGAGGTGATGGAATATATGTCGTAGTAAATATGGGATTTCCCCCATGAGGATTTTGTCCATATTGCACTTGTCAGGGGATTATTTTTCTGTTAGCCCTACCAATGAGCTGGGAGCTAAGAAAATCCCTCATATTCCTCACAATCTGCTGCAACTCATCCTCACTCCAAATGCAAATAATATCTCCATCAGACAACGAAGACAAACTCAGCTCGTAGCCGTCGTCTGGGCCTGAAGCCAGATGCTGTTTAAATCACTTTTCCTTATTCTGCCTTACTTCACAATGGAAGAGACTTGACAAATTTAAAACACATTTCCAAGACAAATCCAGTTGCCTCCAACAAAGGATTGTCAAGAGGACAATTTAGAAATTGTACATTGGACAAGCTCTCAGAGGCGTTTCATGCAGAACTATAGGGCCCCTTTAATAGTGTGCAATCGTTTGACTGAATACAGACGTGGAAATGTTACACTGCAGGTCCTCAACTAGTACCGTATTAAAATAAGTACATCGACATTGATCTGTATCCCGAACGAATCAGCTTTTTTCCTCTTCAAAGCGAAATACCTGGTTTCATAAGCTCTTCCAATTTTTTCTGCCAGGAGAATGGCGGGGGCTCGTAACCACTTAAACCTCATCCCAGATGTTAAGATAGAGAAGGAGACAAGAGTCAGCTGCTGAAAGATTAATAAATGCTGCTGAAAAGCACGATAGAAAATGCTTTTAGAGGTACTCGTCCCGATGGGGGTGGAGAGGCATTGATTTTCCTGTTGAAGCCATCGCTGTCGTTTGGCAAGATGATGCTTTGTGAGCTTTTCATCATAAAAGGCCCGGCCCCTCAATGACCTCTGAAGTGTGCCTGTTAAAGAGGCGTGAGGTATTTAGCCGCCCTCGATCAGAAGCGTTTTCTTCTCCTCTTTTGATTTCAGGTCGTCTTTCCGGTCGTTGCCCAGATTTCTAGCGGCCAGATCGATGTCGGGGGAAAATTGACATCTAAGTGATGGATCGATTTTACGAGTGGGTCTCCAGGCAGAAGGCAGGAAAAAGATTATACTTATTTTTATCTGCGTATCATCCTATGACATTGTCACACCGAAACACGGCCTCCATCACGCAGATCAATAGAGATGTTTTCGATTCGACCGGATGTTAGAAGAGGGAGTGATCCAGTGCTCGCTCACAAGAAGACATAACACGAGGAGGCTACCAGTGCTCGCTCACAAGAAGACATCACACGAGGAGGCCACAGTGTGTGATTTATAGTATTGTACACATAAAGCAGGATGAGAAGACAAAAATAATAGAAAAAAACAGATGTAATCCAACCAAGAGGGAGATGGTCATGGTCAGACAGCGACGGAGATTTACAGCACCCACTGAGTGATATATAAAGTGTAAACAACTGACAGATTGCTTCCCATCCACTCACACACACACACACACACACACACACACACACACACACACACACACAGTCCCAGGGAGCCGGCCCGTTGCCCCTGGCAGCCGGTGCTGTAATGGCGCTGCTCCGGCTCAAAAGTAGCGCAGCGTGGTGGTTGCCAAGTGATAAAGCGTGCAGGCAGTCGGCTGAATGTGGCAGAGTTGGCCTGCAAGGATAAGGAATGACTTGTCTGTAGTTGGAACACCAATATCATAGAATAACAAAAGCACAAACTGGGTAGAAATTAAACTGCAGTTACAGTTAGTTATATAGCGAGGTAAGTTATAGCAATGGCCATGACAGTAGAGTTTATAGCCATGTTTGTTATAACTGGTCACATCTGCAAACATAAATATGAATTGATTCACTTTTTCAGTTATTGTAAGAGGTTGTCTTTGTTTGATATCTGCTTGCAAATTTAGAAGCTCCTCCATCTCTTCATCTTGAGTTCTGTGGTCGTCTTTCAACCAGAAGTTGTCGGTTCAATCCCAGCCAGTTCAGTTAACATCGATGTGTCCTTGGCCAAGATACTGAACCCTGGGTTGCTCCTGATGGCTGTGTTTGAGGGTGTGTGAGTGTGTGTGAGTGTGTGAGTGTTAGCTTCTTAGAGCAAGTGGCACTGCTCTGCATGAATGAGGTGTGAAAGGGTGAATGATGACATGTAGTATGTAAAGAGCTTTGAGGGGTCTTAAAGACTGCATAAAGTGCTAAATAAGTAGAGTCCATCTACTATTTAAGTTTCTCTATGATAGGATAATACAATACAATATTTGCTGATATCAAAAAGTCAGCAAATATATGGTTTAATTTCAATTTGGGGGCGGGCAACCAATACAATATGTGATATCGTTAGTTAAAACTCATAAGAAAAACATGTATTTAATACCAATATCTCTTAAAAGCTGTTGTTTATACATTTTAAATGTGCCATTGAAATATCAAAATAAAGGCGGATCTTTGATGATATGATAATATTGGACTGTTGTTCATTAAATATATATATATCTATCCAGACAAAATGTACCGTCACACCATTAATAACTCCTTAATCCCAATATCTCTAGAAAGCTACTGTGTATACAATTGAATTAAACAACATAAATCTGCAAATCACTCCATCTCAAAGCATATAATCAATATTTTCATAAAAGTGAATCAAATGACTGTGAGAGTTATCAGCTCCCCTCAGCTTTACGGAGCTTTTTAATGAGTCTCCGCTCATTGTGGAGCCAGGCCCACAACTTTACTGTTTTATTTTCTCGCTGCATTGTTCACAGGAGGCAGCTGTTTTCAGTTAACAAGCTGCAAAAACTGAACGCCACCTGTTCAGCTCACAACAGCCGAGAGACAAAGTTAGAGACTAGCTGGTGAACGGGACGGAGCATTTAGCAGCTAAGGAGCCGTAGATTTCCCTCAGGAGTTCGAAGAGGTCTAAAACCGAGTAAATATTGGATTTATATTCACAGCGTGGCAAGAAAAAACACATATTCAAAGAATTGTTGCTTTGATAGCTTCTGGATGTGTGATTTAACAACTGTTTGCTAATGAGCTTATTATATTAAAAGGTAATATGTCGACATGATGTTAGCTACTTGTTTCTGCTGCCCCCAAGTGGCCAAAAAATAAACAACTATTGCAGGTTAAAATACGACAAATCGAAATGACTTTAACTCGCAGACCTACTTTAAATGACTCAAATTTGAGTTGCCCAACATTTCAAACACATTAAAGGGGCCCTATTATGCTTGTTATATGAGTTATATACAGTAGGTTTTTCTGCGTGTAAATGGTCTGGAAAGGCAAAAATCTGAAAGTTCCCTACAGAAGGGAGATTGTGTCCCCCCCTCAGCCTGAAACGCCTCCATTGGACTCCTCTGTTTGCTTCCGTAACATATTGACATCATTACGTAAAACTTGCGCTTCTATTGGCTAGCAACACATGTAAGTGATAGGCTAAGGGGTGGGACATCTCTAAGCGGTTGACCAATCACAACAGAGCCAGCCAGTTTACCAATCAGAGCAGACTGGGCTCTGGTTTCAGACAGAGGGTGAAAAGAGGTGCTGCAGCACAGGCAGTATGAGAAAAATAAAGAGCTTTTTGAACATTAAAGCATGGAGACATGTCCCAGTAGAGACACTACATACTGATATACACCTGACATCAGCAGGAGAGGAAAAAAAAAAAAAAATATGAACCTGAAAATGAGCAGAATATGTCCTCTTTACATGTGAAATGTTAAAACATTCAGTGTTGGCTTGAAATATCCACAGTCAGCAATCTAAGATAAAAAAAAACTATTATTATCATCCTTGAAAACCTGAATCGGTTTAACCCTAAGGCTAAAAAACACACAACCTCACACTCACTCTCATCCTGCGTCCGTTCACCCATGTAACTTTATGGACACCTTCCTGTCCATAAACCCAGGAGATGGGATAGAGAGGACAGGGGATGTCTCGGAGGGAATTGCCCAGTAAAACACTGAACCCTAATCTCTGGCTACCAGCTCAAGTCCTCTGCTATTAAATGCCCTCTCTCCCCTCTTGATAGCATTTTATTAACTGTATTTGTTCACTGAGACCTTCAATTCAGCACCACTTTGGCCATGACATTGGGAGAGAAGTGCAAAAAAAGCAGAAATCATGAGCCATGTTGTAAAAGTGGGCATCGTGATAACTTTAATCCTCCAAATAAAGAGTTTCTATTCAGCGGTGAACAATAAAGCACTGCGCTGACAGGGAGTGAGTTAGACTGGGAGAAGACAGATATATAAAGAGAAACAAGGAGACAAACGGGAAGATTAGAGCAGAAGAAATGAAATGCACACATGTTAAACTGACTGCCTTTGCATATTGGAGTGTCAGACATTATAAGCATGATTATTCCTCTAGCTGTACGACACTATAAGACCTGAATGCTTTCACATCAAACGAAATGTGCTTTCCACAGTGTCACAGAGTGCAGGTTTTAATCCTCCTCCCATTGCCTCTGCGTCTCGACACCACTACCTCTGTGTTTCATCATGCAGCTTCAGATACTCGGGGGAATAGAGGACAGACAAAAACAAGTTTGAATGTAAGGAGAGCGAACAGAGCGGGGTGTTTACTGAAGGCTCAGCTGCTGCAGTGTGGCTGGGCACACTTTAGAAAAACAAAGGTGATCCAAATGCCCTCCCTGTGGGATCACAAGGAGAAAACAACCGTGCCCCACTTCAAGTTATATCAGTGTTTCATGTAATACAACGTTTTTAACATTTGTTCTACAGCTTGAATTACTATGTACTCTTGGTCAAAGTGAAAATGTACATCCCGGGGCCTCCTTAACATTTGTAAATGTATTTTCTACAGAACATTTAAAACCAATCCTGTACAAAGAGAGGTACAACACCCGTGAGTGTAGCCAATCGAGCGAGGGTGCGATTTATTGCTACGGATTTCAACTGTTCTTCGGGAAGAGGATAACATGTGTTTCTTCTTTTAAACTTCAACTTTAGGACATTCAGTGCTGCCAATATGCATTAACATGTAGTATATAGTACATGTGTTCATGTATATTGATAATCTATGAGTTACACTGGGATGATACTGCTTCGATGTTGTGTAAAACTTTAATGCAATTTGCATTTTGACCACTATATTAAATACTTTGCCCCAAATGCTCTATCTTTGTTTATGTTGGACATTTTTTTTGCCTCAAAACGTTTTCCAAATGTTGAATTTTTTTAATAAATGATAAGAAATGAGAGTTTTAATGAATAAAAGGAACCCTCTTTATCAAACACCTGTACAGTTACACAATAAGAAATCACACAGACTGAGTTTCTGCTGCCCAACATTGATGATCATGATTACAAACAAACGCATACCCTTGCATTGAAGGAAGAATGCATTGTTTGAACCACATAGTAATTATGTATTTTCTCACGACAAATGAAGTTGAAAAATAATGGAAAACATTGTAGTCCATTCTCCAAGTGTAATGCCTTATCTGTGATCTTTTATTAAACACATACACCAAAAGTAAGTCTACATTAAGGGCTACACGAACTTTAAAACAGATAAGTTTGATCTGTATACATCATTCTGTTAGTGTTTCTGTATTATTAGCCTCTGCTAACCCCAGCAGATGGATGCCGAACAAGTGATGTGTGTCAACTGTTTCCTCGTGTAAAGGTATGAGAACCAAATACCAATTTTCGTGTTGAATTTTAAAGGTCACCTATCATGCGATTTTTAGGCAATAGCATAGGTCTCAGATATATAAAAATATATAAAAAAACATGTCTATGAAGTGTTTTGCTCAAAATACCAAACAGATCACCCATTGTAGCCATGCCTCATATCCCTCTATTTCACTTCCTGTTTCAAAAGTGCTGATTTAATAAAAAGGAGGGGGCTGAGCTCATGCGGGACCCGGCAGCTACTGTCTAAACTAAATACTGCGGTGATGAAACGCCATATCATGGATTATCAAGGATTATTTCTGAAACAGTATGGAGCTCAAAGTCTTTCTCTCTTGCCGGTTATACCACAAGGTGAGTTCCTTTTTATTTCCTGCTTCTTCACACACATGCTCTCCAGTACAGGTTAGCTCTGAGTGTTAGCATGCTAATGTAGACACCGACCATATTACGTCCAAAACAGTCGGGCATTGTTTCGGATAGCAACGTTTCTGATAGTGCCGTGGGTCCACATTTCCGATATTACGTCATATCGGACGCAAATCTGGATCAGCTCCGTTGTAGCCCCGTTTTTAGAGATGTGGGTACGGAGGAAAAGAGAGAGGGGTTTTTTTCAGCTGCAGATGGTAAATGTCAAGAGAAGAAGACGAAGCAGCAGAAGGAGGACGAAAAGTTCATTCAGTTTATTCAAAACAGGCTTGAAAATATAATTCAAAACACTTATGTATATGAAAATGCAACAGATAGCATCTTTAAATGTGAGAATCTCCATCCAATTGCTGAATCTCTCCCTGAGCTGCGTTCACTCCCCTCCATCTCTTTCTTCTTACCTGAGTATGTTCTTCCTATTTCAATTTCAGCCTGTCACTCAGCCGCTCACCTATTGTCTGCCGCTGCCCTCTAGCAACAGCCCTTCACAGATTTCCATCTCTTATTTATTTTTTTGCACGTAAACCCAGAGAACCTCCAGCTGCCCTCCCGAGGAGCTGGAGATGGAGAGAAAGCGGCAAAGGCGTGATTACGATGTCAATTCATAAACACCGCTCCCTAAGAGACTGCATGGATGAAAGCGCCAATGCCACGGGAAAATTACCCACCACGCCGGGACAAGTCATTTGCTTCACAGTGGAGTAAAACAACAAACACTCAGATGCCGGCGCACACACTCACACACACACACACACTGGCATACACACACATACACACACAAAGCACGAGGTGCAAACTGCAGGCAGGTTAATAAAAAGAAGAGAAGAGTGAAAATTGATGGGGGCAACTTAGAGGTGGAGAAGTGCATCCAGAATTTAGATGTGTGTGTGCAGCTCTCTACAGGTGCTCTTAAATGTAAACAGCAGGGGGAACTGTCAAACACACACACACACACACACACACACACACGTACCCATTTCATGTGTTCTTTGAGCATCAGGTGGCCATAAATACCACCTCTGAAATGCCACACAGCTAGATATAATCTATTTGTTTGAAGACCCACAGCATAGCATAAAAGAGAAGGCTCATTGATATTTAAATGGTGTGTGTGTGTGTGTGTGTGTGTGTGTGTTGTGTGTGTGTGTGTGTGTGTGTGTGTGTGTGTGTGACACAGAGAGAGAGTGGCAGCAGCTGTGAAAATGCCAGCAGCAGAAAAAGTGTGATTTTGAGATGTAGTGGAGGATTAGAAAGCAGATATTTCTCTGCATTTATGAGGCAGAGATGGATTGTTTCCTACTTGCTCGATATATTCAAGCACGACTCGTGAGAAAAACAATTGTACTGGAGGAAAGCCTGAGCAGATCAGTTTCAAGACGTATTGTGGAGGGACACATTCAGCAGGGGGGAAATGTTTCAAATCACCTGCAAAGAAGGTGATACAAATACAAATACATTTCTCCAAGCTTCCCATACAGTACAGGGATATTTGTTTGAAGAAGATGCAAAAGTAGATCGCCGTAGAAGTTAACTTTTTCATGCCACACCATATAAAACAGTTTAAGGCAATAGTGTAATTTGAATAAAAAGGCACTCCAACTTAAACATGATAATGCTTGTGTTTGGCGTGGGAAAGGGATGGACTGTATTAAAACAAAAACAATAAGTTATCAAGAATAGACATGTAATTTAGCCAAATATACTAAAACACCACTCGTGTAGCTTAATGCTAAACTATACTTGCAAGCTATCTGCTAGCTAGCTGTGTAGAAGTCGCTCTTATCAAAAAATGTGTCGTTAAGAGAAAAAAAACATAAATAAGTCGCTTCGGTGTATAAGTCGCATTTATCCACTGAAGTCTTCATCCTCTGTGTCGCTGTTAAACACTTCCGCCAACTCCGGGGGAAGTGTTTAACAGCGACACAGAGGGGGGGAAGTGTTTAACAGCGACACAGAGGTGGAAGTGTTTAACAGCGATACAGAGGTGTCGATGAAGCAGCACATCCTGCTCCGGGCTGTCGTCAGACTCACCATCAGAATCAGCTCCGATTAGACCTCTCTGAATCCCGACAGGATGGTGTCGGTCGTCACTGAAGCCCATGCTGTGTCGATCCATCCCACAACATCATGGAAAGTTACGTGACATCCTCCCTGGTTGCCGTGACTTTTTTCTTCTTCGGTGGTACAGCAGTTTTCAGTTGTCACGATTGTATACAGTGGCATCTATTGGCCGGAGTTTGAACGCAGTCAGACAAAATTCAGTATATAAGTCGCTTCGGAGTATAAGTCGCAGGACCAGCCAGACAGCTTAAAAAACTGCGACTTATAGTCCGGAAAATACGGTACTTTATACACAATTTATAATAAATAGTTTTGAAACCAAAATGCCTTTTTAGAGAATCCTTCTCAGATGTTTTTGCGTCATAATTGACAGTGCAGAACAGCTGGCTTTCTTTCCCATTTTGTGTAAACAATGAGAAAGACAATAGACTTGTTTACTGAGGACAGCAGGGCAAAGGTAAGACCAACTACGCCCTCGCTTCTCTGAAAGTCTCTTTTTGAAAAAGAAATTACAGCAAACATTTCAGAGAGGCCCTATTAGGCTCATTATCTGTTTCATATGAGTATTTAGTGTCTCTACTGTGACATGTCTCATACTGCCTGTGCTGCTGCAGCTTTTTTCACCCTCTGTCTGAAACCAGAGCCCAGTCTGCTCAGATTGGTTAGCTGGCCGGCTCTGTTGTGATTGGTCAACCGCTTAGAGATGTCCCGCCCCTTAGGCTATCACGTGCAATGTATTGGAGCGCCGGCCAATTGAAGCGCAAGTGTAACACAATGATGTCACTTTGTTTCGGAAGTCTATTGGAGGCGTTTCAGGCATGGGGAGAGTGGTTAGAAAGCTATATAACACACTACAGGGAAAACCCAAAAAGCATTATAAAACAGAAACAGAATGGTCTCCTTGAACGAGGCATCACATCTCAACCTGCTCCACAGAAAGCACCACAGCACTGAGAGATGAGGATCATCAACAAACAGTATGTTTGCTCAGCTTTACAAATATGAACCAGGCGTTGTGAGAAAATAATGAATTTCTGTACCCTTGATGAATAAAAGAAGATCTTATTATTTGCACAGAAAAACAAAAGATAAAATCAAGCTCAAATCTCAAAAGACATCCAAGTGTTTCCCAGCACAGCCTTGTCATATTATTTTTATGTAATCCCGTTAAATATTAAAAGTTCTGTGTGTAGTAATTTGTGTTCCTCGAAGTCAAGACCACATTTCTTATAAGCTCATGTTCCCCGTCGCAGAGCCGATGTTGGAACGTGTCTCTGATCTCTGGTGTGCGTCGCTGTGGTTATTTTCTGCTCGTCTTTACTCAAGAACACAGACATGTTGGGAGGGATTTCTCTCCTCAGCCTTTCACTCTTTCCACCATCTGTCGCTGTGAGGAGTTATGAAAGCACATCCTGTGAAGTCCTCTCCAATCTGTATACTTAACATCTGAATGCTTTTTCACATAAGAACATGCACTTGGGATGTGGATGAAGGTTTTGCTGATCATTTCTTAACAGTAAACCTTCAGAAAAACAGTATAACACTAGCTGAGAGTCTCACTATAGACGACACATGATCATCACCTTGGGCTAAATCAAACTGTTTGCTTCAAATAGTGGTTTATATTTCTCTAACTGTGGTCATAAATATTGACCTGAACTTAAAGGTGGGGTAGGTAATTCACTTCAGAAACACTTGTTGTTATATTCCATGGAATGCTCTTAACATCCCGATAGCAATGAATACATTAAATGCTTTGACAATAAATACATTAAAAAAATGTCATCTGTGGAAGCTGTGGCGCTGTAAAAAGCACGACCAATCATCTGAGCCGGCCCGGCTAAAATAACTGGATGGCCTACCTGCCTGTCAGCCTTCCATCTGTGCACAAACTTATCTCGTGCCCTCATTGGTCATGTGCGCGTTCGTGTGTTGGAGGAGGGGCTCTGTAAGGAAGTCTGAAGGAAGGGGCAGATTCTTTCCGGTTGTGTAGTTTCAAATTCTAGCACACTCGAGCTGGTTTCTCCATTCTTACCTACCCTACCTTTAACTGCATGGTTATTGTTGTTAATGAAGGTGTGGTAGTCTTCGAAAAGCTGCACATTTAACTAAAACCATTCTACCAAGTTATGTTTGTGCCTCAAAGAAACGTAAACAAAACCTGTGTAAGATCATTGATTTAACAACAGCTTGGTTCAATTTTGGCCACAAACCTATGGCTTACACAACATATGTGCACTTGTATCCACTATCAAATACAGTCCAATTGGCAGACAACACATGTTAAAGCTCCCCTATTCCCTTGTATGTGCAATAATTGTATATTGGTGATAACTCAATACAGAACAGATAATGTATCTCCAGTCAAAACTTAACATTCGACACACAGTGTTGAATGCAGCAAACTGAATGCAGGACTTGTTTTCAATGTACGTTAACATTAAAATTTAAATCTCAGAGTTGATTTGAAATACATAGGAGAACATTTCTGCAGTGGTGTGTTTGTTTTGGAGCGGGTGTTTCCTGGCTAGCGCTGGGCGTGGGGCTCCTGAACTCTCAGAGACAGATGTTAGGGCCGGGCTCGGACATCCACTCGCGCCATAATGAGAACTCCAGGGGCCAAGGCCCACACCCACACACACACACACACACACACACACACACACACACACCTCATACACATGCATGAACACATACAACACCATACCTGCCACATTCACACATGAGCAAAGAACAAAAACACAACCTGAACACAACCCGAGAAACAAAAAGTGAGAGCCAGGGTTGAATTTATGATTTAATAATGATGTGCTGGTTATAACAGTGAGTGACCTTCACTCTCTCTCACACACACACACACACACACACACACACACACACACACACACACACACACACACACACACACACACACACACACACACACTGCTTCTGTGTTAACATACAGTGTCTCTAAGTGACAAGATATTCAAATAGAGGGGTAGGGAGAGATAGGAGGTGAACGGAAAGGTCTTGAGAGAGCGGGAGGGTGTGTGTGTGTGTGTGTGTGTGTGTGTGTGTGTGTGTGTGTGTGTCTCCTGCCAACCATGTTTTAGGTGTTTAATGAATGAACATTGCTCTTTAATTATTCACAACTCGATTATTAGCTCCCAGCCTGCGATGTCCGAACTTGTACGAGCGTGCGAGGGATGAGATTAGACCGTGATTAAATGTTTTCTGCATACTTGTTTTGAGTTTACATATATTCATGTGTTCATGTGTTTATGTATGTGTGACCAGCCGTGCATTGAGGGTACGTGAGAAATACGCTTGTGTGCATACAAAGATGGCGATGTATGATAATGTGCATGTTATTGCTTGCAGTATCTTCAGGGTTAACAAAGCGCAGCCAGCCTAATAAAGTAGACAAAAGCTTCTCCGATGGAAGAACTAAAACAAGTCAGATTAAAAATATATTAGCTTTTAAATGTCCTTAACCCAGCAGGAAAGTCTCCATGGGGTCCTGGTGTGGGAAGCAGGAAGTGAAAGAGAGAGAAGGGGGGAGACGGATCCTCAGGGCGGGGGGGAACAGTGTGATAACGCCTGGCTAAGCCTTGCCGTCGGTAATTACCTCCACACTAATGCTACACCAGGAAATCCCAGCGGGAGCATGGAAGAAGATGAGGACGAAAGATTGAAGAAAAGAGTAGTGATTGAATTTGTGATATTATGGGCTCCAAGATTAGACACAAAGAAAAAACATGGAACATGGTAAGAGAGAGAACAGAGGAGGAACGAGGAGGCAAAGCGGTGGGAGGAGCAGGGACACGGTGACCCAGATCCTCCGCCCGGTAACAGAGGGGGTGGGGGGGGGTGCTGCTGTCTGCTGCAGGATGAAGAGATGCAGGACGAGAAGCAGCGGCCGCAGTGTGACAGCTGCTCTAAATCAAACAAGCCGGGACATGCAGGTTTGAAAACAATCAAATTGTGACAAATGGTGTTTTTTTCTCTCACTGCTGGAGCATTGTGGGGCTTCTGAGAGAGCTGAAAGCACCTTGGTGATTCCTCCCAAAACACACAGGTACAAATGACGCCCTGAGCATCCAGTGGAAAAAGGAAACAACCCAGCAGAGAGTTCATATCTCTCGGGATTTGACCTAGACACGGGTAAACACACACACACACACACACACACGCACACACACCCACATAGATATTTTTTATACGCTTTTGGGAATGCAATTACTGAGCTTGTGCAACAGGGAACTGAGGAAAGGAGAAGTTCAGTGTGTTGTGTGTGTGTGTGTGTGTGTGTGTGTGTGTGTGTGTGTGTGTGTGTGTGTGTGTGTGGTGTCCCAGATACAGCAGTATGATGAAATTGCTGCATCAGAGACAGGCTTTCTACACAATGATGGTCCCACCTGTTCAGTGCACATGCTGCACCTGTGTGTGTGTGTGTGTGTGTGTGTGTGTGTGTGTGTGTGTGTGTGTGTGTGTGTGTGTGTGTGTGTGTGTGTGTGTGTGTGTGTGTGTGTGTGTGTGTACATTTTTTGATGTTAAACACGGCCAAAACTGAAGTTATTGTACTCGGCCCAAAGAATCTACGAAACAAACTATCTAAAGATATACTAACTATGGATGGCATTAATTTGGCCTCCAGTTAGACTGTACGGAACCTTGGTGTTATATTTGATCAGGATTTATCTTTTAACGCCCACATAAAATCAATCTCAAGGACCGCCTTCTTTCATCTATGCAACATTGCAAAATTCAGGCATATCTTGCCTCAAAACGATGCAGAGAAACTAGTCCATGCATTTGTTACTTCAAGGCTGGATTATTGTAACTCTTTGTTATCAGGGTGTACCGAGAAGTCAGTTAAATCGCTTCAGCTGATTCAAAATGCTGCAGCACGTGTACTAACCAGAGTTAGGAAAAGGGACCACATTACTCCTGTTCTGGCTGCCTTACACTGGCTCCCTATAGAACACAGGATAGAATTTAAAATTATTCTCCCTTAATGGGCATCTTACCTTAAAGAACTCATTATACCCTACTGTCCAACTAGGGCATTGCGTTCCAAGAATGCACGGTTGTTGGTCATTCCTAGAGTCTCTAAAAGTACAATGGGAGCCAGAGGCTTTTCATATCAAGCTCCACTTTTGTGGAATCAGCTTCCAGTTTGTGTTTAGGCGGCAGACAGCCTATCCGTTTTTAAGAGTGCGCTTAAGACCTTCCTTTTTGATAAAGCTTATAGTCTAATAGATTATTGAATCTAATAAGAGTGCATTGACGTAGACACGTTGTGCCTCTTCACCTATACATCTCAGTTCTTAATCTTTTTCCTTACTGATGGTATGTAATTTGGTTGTGTGTGTAGACGGTGGAAGCGGGGAGAGGCATATACGTGCCTTGATCCCTGCCGAGTCGACACACAACTGTTGATTGGTGTCAGTGCCAAAACCTTTTTAGGAGCAATGCGCTCATGGTATAGATGTGGCGCATACATCTTAGTTCCTACTCTTTTCCCTCACCCTATCCTAAGGGAGTGCATGTACGTAGACATGTTAGTTTTGCTGCTATAGGCTTAGACTGTCGGGGGACACCTTACTTCTTCCTTCTGTCTGTCTGTACCTGTGTACTCTCTTGTTCCGAATAACCCAGCTTCCCCCACATTTCTTTTTGGTGTCTATCTATGCCGGGATCCTGAGTCGAGGCTGATCCTGTTGCTGCGGTCCTGAGTCCTGGATCCTGAATCATGTGTCCTGGATCCTGCATCCTGAGTCCTGGATCCGGAGTCCTGGATCCTGAGTCCTGGATCCTTAGTCCTGAGTCCTGAGTCCTGGATCCGGAGTCCTGGATCCTGAGTCCTGGACTTCGAGTCGTGGCTGAACCTGTCTCTGTGGTCCTGCCTGACTCTCATCATGCTACTTCCCTGATGGCTCCCACAGGATTGTTGACATCCTCGTGGATTCATGTTCTTATTATAGACACATGCATTTCCAAACATTTGGTCTACCTATGCTGTAACATGTATTATCTCTTCAATTTACACACGGCATCTATTGCACGTCTGTCCGTCCTGGGAGAGGGATCCCTCCCCTGTTGCTCTCCCTGAGGTTTCTCCCATGTTCCCCTTTAAACTGTGGGATTTTTCTCTGGAAGTTTTTCCTTGTACGATGTGAGGGTCTAAGGACAGAGGGTGTCATATTGTCATACTGATATTCTGTACAAACTGTGAAGTCCACGAGACAAATGTAACATTTGTGATATTGGGCTATATAAATAAACATTGATTGATTGAAGTTTTGAGCAATGTCCATTCATGTGTCAAATCTCACACAAAGCCTCTGCAGGACTCCTGGATCAACGTCCAAAGATTCCTATTGCAGGATGAAAATATGGCCGAGCAGCCGCTATGTGAGAATTATTGGCCACAACTCAATTTACTTCAGACTGTTGGAGCAGTATTTATTTTTAGATGCTTTACGGCTCTTGGCTCTGACGCCCAGCTGCTGGAGAGAGAGAGAGAGGCGTGGAAGAACTTGAAAACTTGGGGTCGTGTCAAGATGGTATCACAAAAACGTTAAGGTTAAGAATTTATCTTGAATTGTTATTTAAAGTTTGTCTGGAGTCGGCTAGCAGCAGTCTCAATCAGAGACGAGCTAAAATCCCAAACTGTCTCTCAGCTTTTATTTTTTTCTGTTAAAATCCCCTTTAATCTGATGTTTATTTATATGAATCTTAATGTATTTTCAATGCAACAAGTTCAATAATTATGTTGGCTTTATTTGAATTTGTCTTAGTTATTTTTCTTTACGTCATTTTAAGTTTAAGGTGTACACTAAGGCGTGTTTGTTTTATTTACAATGTATGTAAAAAAGCGTATATTGGGAGCAAAACACATGTATGGACATTATAATTCAAATAATTTAAAGTAAAAAAAAAGTGTGTTCATGTAAGAGCTCAGCATTCATAGTACGAAGCTGATTGTGAAAACATGTCCTCTAAATGAGTGTAATCCCCCATCACACATTGCTAAATCACTGTTATGTCTCACAGTTTAAGAGCCAACTGCTTGAACTAAGCGTCGTCATTATGATGCTGCACATTTCCCGGCCATTTTCACCCCTCCATCTGTCACTCATCGATCACTGCTCAGCCTTATCACCGCGGTGACAGCCTGTCAGGTCCCTGCAGTGTTCTCACATATCTCCGCCCCGACAATATTTCTCACACACTGGTGTATGCAAATGCCCACTCACACGAGCTAATGGCAAGACAAAGAGGTCCACTCGGTCTGCTTTCAGCACCACGGAGAGCTCTGTTTCTGCAGATTCTCGCTGAGTGTCATTGGCTCGTTCGGGACCAAGGACAGCGCCTGGCGTCATGTCTGCTCCTGGCTGAATGACTCTGCTGTCCTGCAACTCTCAGAGAATGTCAAGGGCGTCACTTTGTGTTGAAAAGACAGAGACTTAAGAACTCAGAAGATTTAAAAATGGTCTCTATTCTGCTTTTTTGGGGTTTTCACTTTTCCTGTAGTGTGTTATATAGGTTTGTGTGCATGTAAATGGTCTGCAAAGGCTCAAATACCAAAGTGCTGGACATCATAGTGACATTACTTTGTAACACTTGTGCTTCTATTGGCAACCGCTTTAAAATATTGTACCTGATAGGCTAAGGTGCGGGTCATCTCTAATAGGGATGCCAGCGATTATTCGATTTTTCGAATATTCGTTACAGTCTCCATAATCGAAAATTATTTTTCAAATTCGATTTTATTTATATATTTTTTTATAATTATTTATGTTTTTCTTTTTTTTCCTGGCTTAGTTTCAACCAAAATATAGACTAATGCTAATAATAGTAATAGTATTAATAATTGTAAATGGCCATTGGTCACACCACCAGTTTGTTTTACTGTAAACTTGGAGGAAGCCAGCTGCGCAGAGTGCAGAGTGCAGACTGCTGCTGCCTGCTGCAGCCTGCGACACACCGACCCCCCCCCCCCCCCTCTCCGTCACACGTGCGATTGATTTATTGGCAATATACAGAACAGTGAGAACAACACAACTAAAGATGAACAAAGCGGCACGTTCAGAGGAGAGATCCTCGTGGAACTATTTTTTGGCGAATAATCGATTAATATTCGCCAGGGCTGTCCGATTTTCGAAATTGATCATGGTCAGTTTCTGGCATCCCTAATCTCTAAGCGGTTGATCAATCACAACAGAGCCGGCCAGCTAACCAATCAGTGCAGACTGGGCTCTGGTTTCAGACAGAGGGTGAAAAGAGGTGCTGCAGCACAGGCAGTATGAGAACAATAAAGAGCTTTTTGAACATTAAAGCATGGAAACATGTCCCAGAAGAGACACTAATATTAACCTGAAACTGAGCATATAGGGCCAATTTAACATTCCATTTTAGGCAATGTAATTGGTCAGTTTTTGGATAGATAAATACCAATATTGAGAAAAAACAAGAAGCTATGTCAAGAAATTGTCAAAGTTACTGATCACTATTTCCATAATTTTTCGTGGGGGGGATTGTGTTGTTGTTGAGATTGCACATTGATTTACTCTTTACATTTCATATTTTCTTATTGTGCAAATAAACCTTTCTGAAAGCTTTTTCATTTGTGAATCAACATTTCGTTCTTTTCTTCAGAATTTACTTTTAATAAATGATACTGTCTAAAAGTAAAAGGGAAATCTCCTCAGCGTCTCCAGTGTAAATGACACCTATGGTGAGCGTGCAGAGAAAAACAAACACTCTCTGCCACCAAAACAACAGAGGCTTTCAAAGCTTTTAGAGTAATCTAGGATGCATCAAGATATATTGAAGCTACACAGGCTTGAAGAAACACGGTATTAGTAAGATAAATGTGTGGCTCTTACCACTCATATTTCAGTAAACATGAAAAGAAAGCAGTAGTGGTTCAGAGATAATGTAAGTAAACAGACAGAAGGCAGAAGACCTTGTCTCCAATCACTTCCCATCATCACCTCTGCTGGAATAACGCCAGGAGCCCTCGCTCTGTAACTCACAACAAGCTGCACTAAACAACAAGGCTTTTATCAGAAAGGACAAGAAGACTATTCAAGTTGAAGGAGCAAGACTAAAAGTGTCAAAATATTCTGTTACGAGTAAGACCTGCAGGTACTTCACTTAAGCAATGGTACAAATGTATTGGCATCAGAATATACTTAGGTACAAAGATTAAAGTACTTAATAGGCCTTATTTAAGGTGGCCAATCAGTGCAAACGCGCTTCCATGAGGAGAAACGCACTGCTGCTTCAGAAACGATGTAAATATAAAAACACAAATGTGCCAAAACACATGCAAATAGGGAAAAACTTTATTAAGAAAACATTCGCAAATTATAATCCACGATTGTCAACAAGCTTCCAGACCTGTTTCTGTCTTATTTCGAGCTAAGTTATTTTATATTTGCAGCGTTTTGTTTATGCAGTGATTTTAAGAAACGCTGAGCATATTTCGTCAAGTCGGTGCAGATGTTTCTTCATCTCCATGTGTTTTTAGCACATTTGTGTTATTTCACATTTGGATTTGTGTTTTTATATTTGCAACGTTTCTTCTGCTGCAGCGTGTTCCTCCTGATGGAAGTGTTGTGGGCTCTTGTAACGCCTTTGAACGTACTCATGGAACATTTTAGAATCATGTAATTACTTGATTATGATCCATTAATGTGTTCATCACAGCTGGTACAGGGTATATGCAGGAATCCTGAAGTCAGATGTAATGCCTTTTAAGACCTTTTTTAAGACCCTTTCCATACATTTTAAGACCTCATCGCCACTTTGAGTTTTAACCGGTTACATTGGCGACACACTTTACCTCACATTTACTATATACAGTATTGATTGTCCTTCCTCCTTATCTTCCAACCATTTGGACGCAAACTTGCATTTCCCCATAACGATGTTGTTTAACGTAAACGGACCTTCGCGCGCTATCAAGCAGTGAGCGTGCGATGTCCTGTTCAGATGACGTCAAATCCAACGGGATGCCATAAATAAACTACACAGAATCACACTACACACCTACGCAATGATTACATTCAGGCAAACTGTAGAATACAACCTCTTTGGACAATTTATATACTTATTGAAAACAAGCTACAAAATGTAATACCTTGGAAAATGCCGTTTAATATTTTTTAATAGCCTTAATTTTCGCAAAATTCATTTATCAACTTTTAATACTTTTTAAGACCCCGCGGACACCCTGTGGTAGAGGAGGAGGAGGAGGTCAGTTTATTTATTTGAAAAAAACTACTGAAGGATATTTTAAGCTATAACTATAGCAAGATGTGTATTTATTGATTGAGTCAAGCTGTGGAGTGGAAAACAAATTCAAATATTGGCTTCTTATATGTAGAGGAGAGGTATAAAGTAGCATAACATTTCAATACTCATGTAAAGTAAAACTAAGTCAAAATTATACTTAAGTACTTGAGTAAATGTACGTTATTAGATTCCAACAATGAGTATTCCTCCTGCAGATGTTGACAGTTTTAATTACCAAAAAGTACTATTAGCCTGTAAACAAGTAGAAGATGGTGTTGATGTTGGTGTGTTTACAGTAAATATTCCATATAAGCAACAGCATGTGTTTCCTTTCTTTATTTATCTATTTATTTGTGTGCGTTGAGAAATGTTCGGGAGTATATCATAAGCTCTGCCAGCTTCTGTTCAGCCTGTAAGTGGCCAACATATGGAACGACAACTGTTGCTTTCACGGGGAAAACAGACAAATATATTGAAATTGAGCACAGATAGGAGAACAGACACGCAAGTGATGAGCACTTAACACGATCATCAAGGCAACATCACACAGGGGCAGCGTGTGTCAGGGTGTGTGTTAGTGTGGTGTGTGTTTGTGTTGGTGTGTTTGAGGGGATGTAGACTAATGAAGAAGATAAAAATGAACGCTTGATTAATTTTGTGCGCGGGCAGCCCGATACCTGTGGATCATCATCAGCTTTGGAAACCATTAGCAGATACACAGTGCTAATGGAGGGGTGTGTGCAGACTGACAATGAAGAGGACGTGTTGACGCTGATGGTGTGTGTGTGTGTGTGTGTGTGTGTGTGTGTGTGTGTGTGTGTGTGTGTGTGTGTGTGTGTGTGTGTGTGTGTGTGTGTGTGTGTGTGTGTGTGTTCTTGAATGACATTAACTACCATGGGACTGCAGAGGAAAATGAATCTGAAAGGCCAAATGTGGCACACTTAATGAGTGCTTATGTTGAAGGAAGTATGGTGTCGCTGCGAGTCCTGGCGTACAAACATGATTCAACAGATTTAATACAAATTATTAATTTAGTACAAATCCTCTTTAAAAAAAACCATCATGATCAATTAACTTTTTGACATTCCCATTAAATCACATTGCAATGTCTATATCTTGAAAAATAATCTGATTATTCTTGTTATTTATTTTTCAAACTGTGCAGCTCTATGCATTTGGTGTGTTTGGTCAAATGCACGTTGACATGCCACACAATAACATTTAGGAACTTTGTGACTGATACAATGTTCCCTCCTCTCCTCATGGGACCCCAGCCCCTTACACTGATAAGAACATGAAGTAAGGATGGATCTGTACTACATTATTTAATTTCATATTCTGTTCTTGTACATATCCCATATTCTATTTACATGTATATAGACTTTTTGCACTACTTTTTATTTTGTATTTTTGTATTTTATTATATATGTTGGATTGTTGGAGGAGCTCAGGTCAGAAGAATTTCATTGCCATTTCTACACTGTAGCTTTGTGTATGACAATGAAACCTTTGAATCTTTGAAATTGTTTTCCCACAATGGTAACGTCTATAAGACACTCAGCCACTCTGTCTCTGCGTCCATTTCAAGAGTCTGCACTGCACTCAGAGCGCTCCACTTGTCATCTGTGAAGATGTATGAGTCACCAAGACAAAGATCTGCAACTTTCTCCTCGACCCTCCCTCCCTCCCTCCCTCCCTCCTCTCCCTTGTCCTCTAATTCTCCCCCTCTCCTCCCCTCTGATCATTTCCTCCGAGGTCAGATGGACCCAGCTGGTGGAGAGGGACAGGTCAGAACTATCTGTGGCTGTGACCCTCTGCTACTCATCATCCTGTCTGAGTGTGAGTGTGTGGGTTTCTCATACGTGTCATCACTCGGCGCTGAAAAACAGGAGAGAGGGAGCTGCTGAGATTGGACTGGAGGTAAGTGATTGGAGGAAAACAGGAGGAGTGGAAGAGAGCAGGCAGAAGGAGTTCTCTGAACACCATGAAGAGCTCTTGGGGAGGGGTGTTTGTGTGTGTGCGTGCGTGAGTGCGTGCGTGCGTGGTGTGTGGTGCGTGGTGTGTGGTGTGTGGTGTGTGGTGCTGAACAATTGCCAAAAAAAAAAAAAAAGACAGCGACCCACTCATTGTGTCTGCCCCACAAACACACACACACACACACACACACACACACACACAGGTAGTAATAATAATTAGATTTATAGAGAGCTTTGCAGACACATGTTAAATTCATAAAACATTAGCACAAAACACGTCAAATATACAAGAGAAAATATATTGGAACTAACCAGCCCATTGGATGACACAATAATGAACCACAATATTACAAGCACTGAACAAGACCAAATTGTAACACACCCTATTAACTAGAAACTTCACCACTTTGTGAGATTCATGGCTCCTACATCTCTACAAACTTGATTATCCTGAAAAAGTGGGGTCTAACAGAAGCAGTGATGACACACAAACACACACACACACACACACACACACACACAATAGCATGCAAAGTGGGCAAACTGCTGATATAAACGATGTAGAATGAAGGAAAAGTCAGAACAAGTTGACCTTTTGTGCCGTGTCCAAGGTCATGAATGCATTTTTTTAAACTACATCTGTTTTCTCTTATCATCGTTTGCCTTTCCCATAAAATAAATTTCCTTTGATTGTAAGTTCCTTCCCTTTAATCTGTCTTCAAAAACACCTCACAAAAGGTACTGACTTAATTCTGCAATACACACTCCACTCAAATCATCCCTCTCTCACACACACATACACTCACACACACACACACACACACACACACACACACTCACTCACACACACTCCAAAAGATTCTCCCGTTCGAACGGCGTCACGCTCCGTCCCGAGGAAATCGTCTGAGCCGCAGCACGCATCCACAAATGCAATAATTCCTTTGTAACCGACATCACATCCTCGCCCATTTTTTTGCATATAGGCCTACTTGGCGGCTGTCAACATGTTGGCTGCACTTTATCACTCGCTGCGGGGCACACACACACACACACACACACACACACTTTGTAGGGCAAATCAATGAGCCTTGGCTCTCTGAATATCTGCTGCCAAGAATGGTCAGCCGTGACCGCTCAAAGACTCTTAAGAGAAAGAAAGACAAGGAAGACGAGACACCCACTCACTGCGCTGAGCACCCAGTTCATTCAGCTACTGAACTACATGCTCACACACACTGTGACTCCACTCCTTATCCTCCCTCTCCTTCCACATCTAAAAGAGTTTGAAGAGACAAAAATACAGGAGGCAGAACAGAAATATTCAGGAGCTGTCTGTAGAGCAAAGATGGAGGAAGATGAGAGCGTTACATGCCTCACTACACTGAGATATATGAGAACAGATCTCAGGGACAAAACTCCCTTTTGTTTGTGACAACCAACACAACTCTACACCCATCCCATACTAACACATCGGAGCAGAAAGGAATGGCTTTATT
Source organism: Dissostichus eleginoides (assembly GCA_031216635.1). NCBI lineage: Eukaryota > Metazoa > Chordata > Actinopteri > Perciformes > Nototheniidae > Dissostichus > Dissostichus eleginoides. The sequence goes on along the minus strand of CM062268.1, from coordinate 31,439,980 downwards.
TCTCATTGACAACGAATACTGCATGAGTTGACTAAAAGCTAAAGTAGGGCAGCACCATTAATCAAAATGTTATCAAAAGGACTGATGCATTTTTGAAATTGGCGGTAGCACAATATTTGTTGAATGCTGAAGTGTTGAAATACCATTTTGAATGAAGTATTGTGGAGCTGCAGAGATCGCTCGCCCCTTACAAATTGTATTAAACAGACAGAAGAAAGTGTATTTGATTTTGATAGATCCTCTTAAAAAGGGACCCTATTATGCTGTTTGGGGTTTTCCCTTTCCTGTAGAGTGCTATATACGTTTTAGTGCATGTAAATGGTCTGCAAAGGCTAACATCTCTGTGAGTTTCTTTCAGCAATCACAGGAACCCTCCTCATAAGTAAAGCACCTGACTCACACTCTTACTCTATCTTTTGTGTCTGATGGTTGTTGTACTGCACCAGGATCAGTGGCTAGGTGCTCTTCCATTGCCTCCACTACTTCTTAAATGTAATTTGACTCAGTGAAGCTTGAAAAGAGGACAAAGCAAGTGTTTGTTAATAAAAAAAAAGAAAAGAAACAAAGTCAGTGATGCTCCTCGGTGTCTCTGAGCCCTCTTTCCTCCGACCCGACAGGATTTGTGCTGCATCCTGTGTCACAGCCTCGTTGGAGGATTTATAGAGTGCTCCCATAATGCACTTCCTCTCTCCGAAGGGGGGACATAAATATACCTCTGTTATTTTTGTCAACCCCCTTTTTTTATTTGCTAATAGGAACCTTAAATGACAATCCTCCTGGCTTTCTTCATGGTATTGTGCAGAAGCTTGCTGCAGACGGCCTATATAGAAAACCATAAATTATAAAAACCTGCGTCAATTAATCCTGCAACTTTACAGTCATAAGAAAATAGCCACAGCTTGAAGCTTGTAGCCCTAAAGGGTGAATATAACACATGTTTACAGACTGGAAAAATATGTACAGTGTGTTTATCAGGACATAATAAAGCGGCAAAAAGGTTCCACCAACAAAGAGCCAGGGTGGTTGAATTAAAATACACTGCGCTGGTAATGAGCTATCTAAATTCAGAGTTCATATTTGCTTGGAATTACAGAGAAGAGGGTCTCTGGCAGCGAAAAAACTCTATAGCTCTTTATGCTTCGCTGCCAAAAGATTCTCCCGTTCGAACGGCGTCACGCTCCGTCCCGAGGAAATCGTCTGAGCCACAGCACGCATCCACAAATGCATTAATTCCTTTGTAACCGACATCACATCCTTGCCCATTTTTTAGCATATAGGCCTACTTGGCGGCTGTCAACATGTTGGCTGCACTTTATCACTCTCTGCGGGGCACACACACACACACACAAACACACATACACACACACACACACACACACACACACACACAGGGGTGTAAAGGCTTTAAGCTCTGATTACTGATAACTCTGAAACACATACTAAGCAGACACACACTCGCATGCTAATTCTAACGGGATGACTCGAGGGTGACGGTGATTAAAGGAAGTTGCACATCCACGCTTTCCTGGAATGAAACGGTGGCTAAACTCGAAATGACAGGAGTAGCGGCGCTTCAAAGTTATCTGGAAAACAGCTCCACATATTGGCATCCTTCGCCACACTTAACAGGAACGGACTATTTCAGTCATCATTTTGGTGGAGAAACATCCAGGGGAAGGAAATGGGAAATTATTTCGGGTTTTTTTGTGCTTCTTTTTATGAGTTGTGCATGGTACAGGGATTGGAGAAAGGCAGGGAGGTTCAGTGTAGCAACCGATCCTCAACACAACACACTCACATTTTCTCCCGGATTCAACTACACTGTGGCCCTTTGGGAATCAATTAGAATCATGGTGCGTCTGGTTTTTCCACCCTTATTGACTCGGCAGCAATTTATTTACTCCACAGCCAGCTCCTGATGCAAAAATAGAACAAATCCTTTCTATAAATGCAACTTTTTCCTCCTTCTGTATCACAGTGAATACACAATATCCCCAAATAGGGAACAAATAGTTAACGCTTTTTAAAAACAGCACACACATATTCATATTCTAACCCTACAGCTCATAATAGTCGCCTCACTGTGGCTCGCAAGTATTTAAATGAAAGTGCATATGAGGCAAAAGCTTGACCTCTGAGTTAGGTCAAGGCCTACAACAGCTCCACTAGCATATGTTTTCCTTCCACACACACACACACACACATACACACACACACACACACACACACACACACACACACACACACACACACACACACAGATTGCAGCTGCAGCCAGCCGACCAGCAGGGAGCCTCTTTCTGAGTCAGGAGGATAACAGCTCATCACACTTCTGTCTCTCTGACAGGTGTCACCTTGTGATTTATTTTTTCAGTTTTCAAAAAAGCCAGCCTCCATCTACAGGGAGTTGATTAGCACAAAAAAAAAACTTGTTGCCGCATTTACCTACGACACATGCCAAGCCCACTGAGGATGGAGGTGTCCCGCTGCAGTGGGGATACCGGCGGACCTAAAAATAGCTCAGCGGTGAAGGTATGGAGTACATTCTCCACATCTGGATGTCATCATATGTGCCGCTCCGGGGACACTTAATGAGATAATTGCAGCTGTGATTTAAATTAGGCTGTTGATAAATACCCTAAATGTACATAATGCACTAATTAGAGCTGGTTTGATCAACGTTTGGGTACATTTACAAAAGCTGCTGCTTAGTAATGTGAATACCTTACATTCATATAAGATAAGTCATAAATGTGTGATAATACAGGTAGATAAAGTTGAATACAGTCATCACAGTAGGCAGATAAGAGATAAGCAGATCATTTATTTGTTCGCTTCAGCATAGATTAACCTTAGCGTTCAATTAGACCTCCCTGTCCCACTGAGTTGAATGAATTATGTTTAAAAGTGGCTGTTCTCAATTAAAAACACCAGATGCATTCTGGCCATTTTAATATGTTAAAAGGCATTGTACTTTACCAAATGCTACTTCTTTGCAGGTTCCCACATCAAACTCCACTTCCCTCCTAACCATCTTCACCAGTCACTAACTAACAGGGCAGATCCAGTCTCATAACATCTTTCAACATTGAGCGTTTGCATCAAAATACAAGAGAGCACTATATCACACCAGCATTGCAACTCCCTAAATCAACACTACAGTGAATCCACATGAGATTAACCCAGAAAAGTACGCTTCAAAAAGGTCACAGCGAGCTCCTTATTGAACAGAAACACTCTATATCTCCATAGAGCAGTAGGGATGCCAGGAAAGATAAAATAGACACCCTCAAGTGCTATAATGCAGTTACAATTATTAAGTGTCTCCACAAGTCCAAATAGGAACACTGCGGGAAAGAACATGAAACACACACGCAGCATGTAGCCTGATCTGTATCAGATGGACATTTCTCTGCATCCAGCGATAATAAAGCTGTAGCGCACTCGCAGTTTGCGCCACAAACACAAACACACACACACACACACACACACACACATACGCACACACACACACAGCAGGCAAGTTGCCCTTCACCTACCGTACCTTTGGTGTGAGAAGCGCTCAGACCCAGAGCCAGGAGAGCCAACACGCCGGATATTCTCAGCATCTTTCCCGGTGGAGGATTCAGCGACGGCACGCGACTTCTCTCCTCTCTTCTGCTCCTTTCTTTTCTCCTTCTCCCTTTCCTATCTTTTGCGCGGAGTGTGGAAAACAGTTCACTGATATGTGGGACAACTAAGACGCGGAGTGGAAGAACCAGGAGGAGGAACACCGGCGCGCCCGAAACGCACCTCACCACGTCGGATATAAAGGAGAGTGGATGGAGGAGACAGCTGCTGGAGCTTTCTGCTGAAACGGGACCTGAGAGCAGCAGCACCCCGGGACCAGACCGAGCCACGTCACAGGAGGAGGGAGATTCTCTCTCCCAGTCCTCTCTCTCTCTCTCTCTCTCTCTCTCTCTCTCTCTCTCTCTCTCTCTCATCCTCCGCCCTCCCCTCCCTATCTCCTCTCTCTGGAGCATTCAAGCCTCCGAGCAGGCATCTGTAATGAAAGCGATTGAAAAGCATCTTGCTTAATTGACTCCATGAACAAGTCCATAAAGAAACCATCACATGAATTAACAAGATATTAAAGTATTGTGTGATATAGAGTGGTGGGTGGTAGTAAAGTACTGTTACAAGTACAATTTGAGGTACCCGAGTATCTTCAGTTAATGCTACTTTATACCTCTACTCAACAATATCTTAAAAGCCAATTTTGCCCATTTTACTTTCACTACATTTAGTTGACAGCTTTAGTTATAGATATAATTATTAAGGTTGACATATATGCAGCAGTATATAAAGTTAGCCTATACACATTTCTTTCACATTAATGCATCAATAATCATGTCAGTGATTTAAAGGAGCCATATTATGCAAATGTTCAAGTTCATATTTGTAAGTAGTGTCTCTACTGTGACATGTCTCCATGCTTTAATGTTCAAAAAGCTCTTTATTCTTCTCATACTGCCTGTGCTGCAGCACCTCTTTTCACCCTCTGTCTGAAACCAGAGCTCAGTCTGCTCTGATTGGTTAGCTGGCCGGCTCTGTTGTGATTGGTCAACCAGAGATGTCCCGCCCAGAGGTTGCGCTAGACTTTTTCGCTGCTCGTCATTATGACGGACAGGATTGTAACATTTCCGTCAAAATCCATTATTACCCGTCGGTCTGTACAACTCTGACGGGGGGGGGGGGCTTGTGAACTGTCAACGGAGGGAGGGTGGGGGGGGGGGGCGCACGCTCGTGAACTGTTAGTGCCGTGTTATGCATGCCCACTGCACCTCGCGGGAGCGCGCACAGCGTAAAGCAAAAACTCACAGACATTTCAATGATTTGTACGGTTTGGAAACTATATCATTTCCTTTCTGGCGGACATGCATAACACGGCATAACACCGGAGCCTCGCTGCGGGAAACTTTGGCGCTGTTCTGAGTTTGTTCTAATCTGTCAAAATGACGGACTGCTTTCAGGTTTTTCCGTCATTGTTAAAAAAAAATCCGTCATAGACGTAAAATATTCGGTTAACGCGACCACTGGTCCCGCCCCTTAGTTTACGTTCTATGTGTTGGAGCGCTAGCCAATAGAAGTGCAAGTGTTACATAGCGATTGGCAGGGGGGAGAGAAACTCCCTCTGGTGGGAACTTTAGGATTTGAGCCTTTGCAGACCATTTACATGCACAAAAACCATTAACCATGCTACAGGGAAAGGGAAAACCCCCAAAACATATAAGGGGCTCTCTCAGGAATATTTTGAATGCAGGACATTTACTTTTAACATAATATCTTTACAATTTAGTATGGTTACTTGACCATACTAAACTTACTACTTAGTTACTAACTTATTTAAAAGTACTTTTCCACCACTGATCATATTATACATGTTGATAATAACACTATTAATGTCTACCATGTCATAATCAACTCTCTCAGAAACACTTGGTGCATAAGTAAAACTATATTTAGATGAGTACAAATACAGAAGTATCCGTTTAGAAATTCAAGAGGAAGCAGTGAAGTTCACTGTACTGTCAAGGTGTAATATACATATATAAATATTATAATCATATGTAAGAGAACAAATCCCATGCAATTAATTCACTGTGAAACTCAGACTGTACAGTGTTTCGTATTTACTCGCCTAAGGGTGCAGCTATCCTTCATATAACATCCTCATTATGATATATTTGTATTTGTTTATTCAGGCTAGATAAGAAATGTGATCAGCTTAACACCAGTCTCGACCACCTGTTTTTTTCATTTTCTTAGAACTAAGTAATTTTAGTTTGAGTTTCTATGAAAGGGAAAGATTGAGCAAATGTTATATAATGTAATAGTTGAATGTAAATGTTATATGCAAATCGAATGCATTTATTATAACCTGAAATCCAAGGAGACATTTCTGAGACATGGCTCCCATGTCTCACTGAAAAAAGTCTTATTTATGTGTGTGTGTGTGTGTGTGTGTGTGTGTGTGTGTGTGTGTGTGTGTGTGTGTGTGTGTGTGTGTGTGCGTGTCTGTGTGTGTCTGTGTGTGTGTGTGTGTGTGTGTGTGTGAGATATGTGTGTGTGTGAGTGTCAGATATGTGTGTGTGTGAGTGTCAGATATGTGTGTGTGTGTGTGTGTGTGTGTGTGTGTGTGTGTGTGTGTGTGTGTGTGCATATGTGTGTGTGTGTGTGTGTGTGTGTGTGTGTGTGTGTGTGTTTATGTGCACAGAGTTGTTGTTTTTTCCGTTGGTGCCGGGCAGAAGGATTAATAATAACTTTTTCAATTTTCCTGAGTAGCCTATCTCAAAGGAACTTTTCTCTTGGACTATCTCCGCTGGTTAAGGATTATTCCGGGAGGCAGAGAAAATATTGCCAGCGTTATCTACAGGGAGAGGGAAATAATACAAACAGATGACAATGCACAGATTTGAATCCACACCGTGCAGTGCGAAATTAAATTTGGTCTTCTTTTCAGTGGCAAATGACCTAAGTGGTTAACAGCAACAGAAGGCTTTCCTGGGCTTGTGTGCAGAGAAATAACAGCAGTGTTTCTCAAACCGAGGTGCTGGGACCCTTTAGGGGCCTCGGCTACTTGAGGAATATTAGACCCAGCTGCATCAAGAATATACTTCATTTTCACCATCAAGGCCATTTTCAAAATTATCACCTGCTGCAAATGGGCAATTTTGTAAGAATTCCACTTCTGCGCTGTATGATTTTTTAATACTTTTTTTCACACATTATGCCCACCAGGCTACAATAACCACCACCCTGGGAAAAGTGAATTGCCAGCTATAATGCTAATGTGGTCTCACACTGTGTCCGTCTGTCTGCTCACAGTCCAGAGGAATAAAACCAAATACGTTTCTTTCATAACGTGTGTGCGTGCGTGCATGCGTGCGTGTAGTTTAATGTGCTTTCTCTGTATTTCACCTGTGGGACAGATCAGTGATATACATTACTGCCAGCCATTTCCCGTGTAGGTTGCTAAATGATGATGGAAAACAATAAGAAGATGAGGATATTAGTTTCAGATTGATGAGTGTAGTGTAATAAATGCATAATGTAAGCTGACAGAGTGTGCACCTCCCTGAATAAGTAAAGCACCAGCATCGATTTAAATAAGATGCTTTTGAAAGCGCTGCTGCCTGCAGGGGAGGCGCAAGGACGACCTAAAAATATCACATAACACTTTGCATACCAAAAAACACAGCATCACAATGGCCTCTGATGCTTAAAGGAAGTCACAAAGAAAGTTTGATTGTAAATGAATCACACTGTAATGAAAGCAGAAGACTGACTCTTTAAAACTACTTAAGTAGTGCAATCCATTACCCAGTGAGATTAATATTAGTCAAATTGCTGTAATGACTTAATCTGCATTAAGGTAAAATTACCCAGCTTGTGCGTATTTTAAGGGTCTCATTGATTTTAATTTTCATCTGAATGGGAATGAATGGAAACCAACCAGAAAGTAAGGGGACAAAAGGACATTTAGGGAATTGTACTTATTTGGACAGAGTTTAAAGAAGCCCTATTACAGAGGCAAGAAATAAAACAAATATGAACCTCAAAATGAGCATAATATGTGCTTTTTAAGTATAATCATGATTGCATATGTTAAGGTGTCATCTCATATGCAGTCTCTGACATAATGAGATTAATTATAGCAACTGAAAAATAAAATAGTTGTCAATAAGAAGCATTTTGCAAGTGTCTCTGCTCTATCTATAAGGGTTCAAGGTTATAATATGATCGATAAACCCATTGTGCTAAAAAGTGACACAAGTTTTTGGAATGGTTTTTGAATGGTGAATCATTAACGCTGTAATGAAGACCATGTAATAGTTGTGTGTCATATGGATTTTTGCTCTTTAAGCTAAATCTCAAGGCTGCCCTAGGCTCTTTCCAAATCATTTTATGATACAGTGCTGCTCAGCGCCGCGCTGCATAATGAGTCGCCCTCGCTGCACCTCCCTGACATTTCACAGAGCCGAGCATATATTAGCTTTTGTCAGTAAGCAGACTTACAGCCAGAAGTTACCCGACGTAAGAAATATATCACCCGCTTTACTGAGATTTATGAGTTAACACGTCATTGAACACAGAAGACTAGTAGTACTTTGTTATCTTTCTGAAGCGATGAAGTTTTTTAACCTGGTCCTTTCACAAAATAAATACTATAAGTTGATGTTTTTGACTGGTCACTGCTGCATACAGGTGACATGCAGGAATATGACATGCATAGAAGTCTATTTATATTTTCAGCCAGGGGGGAATACACACGCATGAATACTGTCACACACAGTTTCCTCTCTGTGCACAGTAAGTGTGACAGATAGAAAAGCACACTCATGCATCTTAATTTGATCATTTACTGAACACATGGAGAGAAGCCATCTTCTTCATCGCAGAAACCAATGGGCCAGTGTGCTGACAAGTATTTAAGTGTTTGCTTACATTTTTTTTCTTTGAGATTCGCTCTTTGCTCTGCATCGGCTCTTTACTTATTTTACTGCGAGTGGGACCCAGGTACCCCTAAATAAAACCCGCCTGTTTGCTATCCTCACTCCAAAATAGGGTACGTCGGCAAAAAAGTCCACAATGAATCCCAGACTGAACACCTGTTTGTATGCACCTTGGCCATTAAAGGGGTCCCATTTTCCTTTTTGGGGTTTTCCTTTTCCTGAGATTTGTAATAGTGCTGCAGCACAGGCAGTATGAGAAAAATAAAGAGCTTTTTGAACATTAAAGCATGGAGACATGTCACAGTAGAGACACTACATACAAATATGAACCTGCAAATCAACACATTATGTCCTCTTTAAATCCCGCCCTCCAAAATAATGGTTTCGCCCATTCAAAGCTAATGCACCAGCGACCTTACAACGGTTCGACGTACTTGACATGAATGTACCTGCATGTTTCTCACTGTTCTGAGTTTGTATCTTCATGGTTTAATGCACTAAGACGCTTTGGAGGAAATGTATTGTAATGTAATGCAGAGTAAGGTCAGAGATAAGATTACTCTCTTCTGTTGTTGTCCTCACTGTCTAACGCTGTTCCTGGACACTAGATATCTCCTAAAGCCTCATCGTCCATCTCTGAGCCACCAACTATCCCCTTCGTCCTTTTCTTATCTGTTCCTCAACCGAGAGGTCATTTAGTCTCATTTAATCCCCCTCCCATGCTATATCTCCTCTCCCACCCTGTCTTTGTTTCTGCCGATGCCTCTGTCTTCTCCTCAGCTGTAAACATGTCCTAATCACTCTGCTGTCACTGAACTCAGACCTCTCTATCCGCCCTCTATAGTGTGTGTGACAGAGTGCAGAGCCCCTGCACACTCCCTCTGACAGCTGGAGGACGAGGGGAGGGATGAAAGGAGGTAGAGAAAGGCAAAGTGATGGACCCTCATCCCCCTAGTGTCCGCCCCCCAGGCTCTTTCTGAGCAAATGTCTGTGGTGCCGCTTTGATGCCGCCCACACGGTGCAGAGGTCTGACGCTGAGAGAGAGCCTGCTGGTCCCAGTCTGCCTCCATCACTGAGGGAACTGGGCCAGAAGATGTCATCGGCTCAAAGCCTCGCTCGCACATCGCTCAGTCCCAGTACCAAAACAAAAAACTGTATGAGAAGAATGCAGATCATTTCTATGTTATCCTGTTTTATTTGTATTTTTTGTTGAAGTTCAGGACTTATATCCTTAAGTCAAATCGTATTTTTACTGAAGTAAAAGTAGCAGCATCTAGTGGATACCAGATTATGATTATTGATCCATTCATTTGTTGATCACAGCTGGTAAAGATCGTGGTCAGATTATTAGCTAAAACAAACGAAATAATATCAATTAAAGGAACTGGGCCAGAAGACGTCATCGACTCAAAGCCTCGCACATCGCTCAGTCCCAGTACCAACAAAAAAAACTGTGGTGGAAAAAGAATGACGATGTTTTCTATTTTGTCTTTTTTTTCCTTTATTTTCTGTGGAGCTGCAGGACTCACAAACAAATATCCTTATTGTGACAATAAAATGTTATTGTATTTTTACTTAACCATAAAAGTAGCGGTACTAAGTTGTAAAAATACTCTATTGCAAGTCCTGCATTCAAACTTACTTAAAGGTCCCATGTCATGCTCTTCCGGTTATTACCCGTCCCCTTGTGTGTTATGAAGGTTTTTCTGCATGTAAACGGTCTGCAGAGTCACAAACCCTCAAAGCACACCCTGCACTGTAAAACCCGATGAGTTCGGAGTACTCAAAACCTTTGTGGAAACTGATTACCACCAAAGTAAACTAACTTAAGACTATAGAGTAAATGATTGATCAAAAATGATAAGTTACTTAAACTTAAAACTTTAATTATAAGTTTTTTATTATTTAAGTATACTGTACTTATAAACATTGTTTAACACATTTTAAATTTCTCCATAATGAATTAGTTTGATGCAAAAGTACTTAATTGCATGAATATTGAAATCAACAAATATATTTGTAGATAACTCATTTGCCAATATTTTCTTATTTATTTATTTAAGTACAAAATACTCAAAGAACTTCAACAACTTCTGAAGACTTTAATTTTTTAAGTCTTAAATTGTTCATCCAATCAAAACATGAATTCTAAAAAATGCAATTTCTTACTGCAACGCTTGTTTTGTTTTTTTAAAGACCATCAAACTGCAAGTTACATTTCAAATAAAAGAATTAGAAATTAAAATCCATTTTTCAAAAAGGTACTTATTGTTCACAAAAAAGTAAAATTAATACAAATTAGTTATATTTTCTTTTTGTAAAAAGAAACATTTCAAAGAGTTTTACAAGCCGTTTGAGTATTTATTCCATATCCTTGATATCAGACGGCAGCTGCCTACACTAGTTGGCTCTTTGATTGCACTTGTTAGATATATGGTCACACTAGTTTGGCACTCTGCTTTACTAGTTGGATACAAAATTATACTAGTCACTCTTTTTCAGCAACTAGTGGCACTTTTGTCCGACTAGTTACCACATAAGCCTTACTAGTGACGCCAGGAGCAGCACTAGTAGCACCAAAGTCCCAACTTGTCCGAGTTTTTGCAGCGCAGTTAACTTTTAGTGTCACTAGTACGGTCAGAGGGCCACTAGTTCATCAAAAAAGCTTGCAAGTTGGGACTTTGGTGCTACTACTGCTGCTCCTGGCGTCACTAGTAAGGCTTATGTAGTAACTAGTCAGACAAAAGTGCCACTAGTTGCTGAAAAAGAGTGACTAGTATAATGTGTTATTCAACTAGTAAAGCAGAATGTCAAACTAGTGTGACCATATATCTAACAAGTGCAATCAAAGAGCCAGTTAGTGCAGGTAATTGCTGTCTGATATCAAGGATATGAAATAAATACTCAAACGGCGTGCCATAGGAGTTAAAGTGCAAACATGAACGGCACAGGGTTTCAGTGGTTTACCACTCAAAGCCTCGCACATCGCTCAGTCCCAGTACCAACAAAAAAAACTGTGGTGGAAAAAGAATGACGATCTTTTCTATTTTGTCTTTTTTTTTTCTTTATTTTCTGTGGAGCTGCAGGACTCACAAACAAATATCCTTATTGGGACAATAAAATGTTATTGTATTTTTGCTTAACCATAAAAGTAGCGGTACTAAGTTGTAAAAATACTCTATTGCAAGTCCTGCATTCAAACTTACTTAAAGGGCCCATGTCATGCTTTTCCGGTTATTACCCGTCCCCCTGTGTGTTATGAAGGTTTTCTGCATGTAAACGGTCTGCAGAGTCACAAACCCTCAAAGCACACCCTGTAGCGAGTAAAACTCTAACACAGAAAAGACCTATATGCTGCCCCAGAACGCCTCGTTGGACATTTCTCTTTTTCCATTTGTTTCTTCCGGGAACCAAGTGACGTAACGACGACCCAATGGACCAATTGGTCCAAATAGACCAATCAGTGGAGCTCCTCACACACCAGGATCCCTTGGCGTCACTATCAAACGCAACTATCAGCATAGAGCTTTTCTCAGCCGCAGCTGCGTGGATCTCCACTCACAGTTGGCCACACACTCACCTGTGTGTGCTCAGGCTGAGTTTCGCCGTGTCTGGCTGTCTCGCAGACCCCATGCAGCAACCAGGAAACGACACCAGTAATACAGCTCACACTGTCGGCTCCTCGAGTCTCAAAGGGCGGAGCAGCGAGCCCCGCAACGTCCCGCCAACACGGCACCCAGACCCCACACAGCATTCTCATCTGTTTGTCATTACTGGTGTCATTTTCTGGTTGCTAACAAACGCCATTTTAACACATAAACACACATCAGAGCACACTGGGCTCATAGGGAGGGTGGGCAGGAGCTCCAACAAGGCATTTAGGACAGAGAGTGAATACACATACTATACAGAGATGCTGTATGAGAAACCAATGTGAGTTCGGAAAATTGCACAATTTAAATCTATTCTAGTAAACCTCAACAATGGAATTATGATCAGTAGAAATGGCCATGACATGGGACCTTTAAGTGAAAGTACAAAAGTATGGACATCAAAAAAGTACTCGTTATGCATAATGCCACATTTCATCAGTATCCTGAATATGAAGTTACTAGATAATGATTATTGATCCATTAATATGTTGATCACAGCTGGTAAAGGTGGGGCTCAGATATTATTAGCTAAAACAAACTAAATAATATACATTCAAATAAAAGGGGAAACGAGTACAGTAAGAATTGGCTTCCAAAATGTAGTGAAAAGTTTAAAGTAAATGAAATTTCACTAGATTTCACCACTGTAAAAAAAAAATGAGTTTCTCTCCAGTCGAACTACGGAAATCAAGTTTTAAAATGTCATTTTTTTCCTATTTTTCTCTTTCCTCCTTCCGTTTCCATTGAAAAAATAAGAAGACCAACGCTGGACTTGTAGTTTTATACATATACATTACAGCTAAATATTCAGCGCGTCACGCCTTGTTGCCTAAGCAATGTAAATCTATATTATCCTTTCCAAGTCATCTATTCATTTTAACACAATGGACCAAAAAAAAGTGCTGACTCTTGAAACCAGCCTAAGTAGTGCCATCCATTACAGAGATAAAGTGAGATTAATATGTGCTAAAGTTACATAAGAGTCCTGACATTGTGTTTTTAATCTGCATTAACACTAAATTGCCACGCTAAAGCAAGTTTTAAGGGTCTCATTGATTTACCTGTTCATCCTGATTGAAATGAATGGACTCCAAGCAGAAAGTTGGTCAAACGATACAGCATGAGGTAAATCATTTTCATCAGTAATCATTTAAAGAAATCAATTCATATGCAATTTAAAATGTAAGGATCTTAAGTTAAAACACAGTTGGTCCATTTATTCCATGCTCTTTGTCTTCCTGCTTCAATTATCTTGTTTTCTTATAATGTATTTTTCTTACATGCAGTTTAGTTCTCTGATATGAGTTTTGACGCAACTGAACAATACAGTTGCTGGTATTCATATTTGCTGCCAAATTCTACATGCCTTCTCTTTATAGGGTTTACGGTTATAATGCCTGTGAAAGATCATCTGAATCATCCAGGTACTGTTTCTAAAAAAAGGCTAAACATTAAAGAGGACCTATTATGTTCATATTTCAGGTTCATATCCAGTATGTAGTGTCTCTACTTTAAAGAGTCTCTCCTGCTGATGTTCAGGTGTATATCAGTATGTAGTGTCTCTACTTTAAAGAGTCCTCTCTGCTGATGTTCAGGTGTATATCAGTATGTAGTGTCTCTACTTTAAAGAGTCCTCTCCTGCTGATGTTCAGGTGTATATCAGTATGTAGTGTCTCTACTTTAAAGAGTCCTCTCCTGCTGATGTTCAGGTGTATATCAGTATGTAGTGTCTCTACTTTAAAGATTCCTCTCCTGCTGATGTTCAGGTGTATATCAGTCTGTAGTGTCTCTACTTTAAAGAGTCCTCTCCTGCTGATGTTCAGGTGTATATCAGTATGTAGTGTCTCTACTTTAAAGAGTCCTCTCCAAACAGGAGACAAAAATGTAGCCGAAACCAAACCTTACTCCTTTGTGGAGGTAAACATTTTGTTGTTGTTTGTGCTGTTGTTGCACTTTTCCATCTGTTTGAATAATCTTTGGGTTCTCTCAAAGCTTCACTTTGTGAAGGATTGTCGCTCCTCGGCTCTTTGGTGTGTCCCTTCTCCATTCAGAAGCTCGGCATTTGTTTTTTGTCTGTCCATGTTTTCCCTTTGCTCTGCTTCTGGCTCTTTGTGTTCCTGACTCTCCGTGCTGCTGCTGCTGCTGCTGCTGCTGCTGCTGCTGCTGCTGCTGCTGCTGCTGCTGCTGCTGCTGCTGCTGCTGCTGCTGCTGCTGCTGCTGCTGCTGCTGCTGCTGCTGCTGCTGCTGCTGCTGCTGTCTTTGAAAAGCCGTCGTCCTCTGGTCCAAAGCACACTTGGCTGCAGCTCAACAGGCTTGTTTTGTGGGTCTTGGCAGCAGAAGCATTCAGACCTAAATGTACCTGTTCAGGCTTTCTGTGGTGTCTGCAATTATGTGTATTTTGATGTGTGTGTGTGTGTGTGCTAAGGAAAGGGGAACATAGAGCATCACACACACACACATACAACAAAATGTGTATTTACTTTTACTTTTGGGGGGTGGTAGAGGGTCAGCTGACTGGGATATCAGTCCTTTACAGACGGAGCTCTAAACAAGCCTGAACTTAATACACGCATACAGATGAAGGTACATAGACATGTAAATTGGAAAAAGTAAAAACACACAGAGAGGTTGTAAACCACTTTCCCATAAATGCAAATCAAGTACGTAGCATGGCTCCAGATAAACAGAGGTTGTGTAGAGTGCGGTCTGTTTTCCTGTTCAGCCTCTCACTTCCTCCCTTATAGGTCACACACTGAGGTCACATTAAACATATAAGCAGCGGCTCGAGGGAGGAAACAGCCTCCAAAGCTGGGCTCCAATTTGTGAAGGGTCATGATAACTCAGCCGCTCTATGGATGACCTGCCTTTATTAAGAAGGCAATACTTTCATGAATACTTTTTCTTGTTTATCTTCATAACTAAAGGGAGTGAACGTGTTAAAGCCCAGATAGCAGGAAGCTGCGGTTTTGCAGAAGTTAAACAGTGATGTGGTTTCTGTGGTCTTCCATCAGTGGCCTGAGTTACGGAATCAAGAAAAATGTGTGAAAGGGTAGCGTTCTCTCATGCGATTTTGTTTCCATGACGTTCATGTAGAACGTCCTGATTGTAAATCCCCAGTGTTCGGTGGCATACAGATGCAAACATGTTACAACGGCCAAAACACATTTCCGTTTGCAGAAAAGTAAAAAAAAAACGATGCAGATATAGAAACTGTGCCAAAACACATGCAAATGAAGAAACATGTGCAGCGTTTAGAAAACATTCACCAACTTCACGAAACAAATCCTGCAAATAGAAAAACGCTGCAAATAAAAAATGGATTCTCCAAACACAGGAAAACCAGGGGACGTTAAAGGTCCCATGTCATGGCCATTTCTACTGATCATATTTCCATTGTTGAGGTCTACTAGAATAGATTGAAATTGTGCAATTTTCCAAACTCACATTGGTTTCTCATACAGCATCTCTGTATAGTATGTGTATTCACTCTGTCCTAAACAGCTTGTTGGAGCTCCTGGCCCCCCCCCCTCCCTGTGAGCCCAGTGTGCTCTGATTGGTCGGGACGTTGCGAGGCTCGCTGCTGCTCGCCACTGCGAGGAGTGGACAGGTTTCCGGGTCGGCGATACAGCGGGACACAGCGAAACTCATCCTGAGCACACACAAACACTCACAGCCGAAGTAAAAACAATAAGTGTGGCTTGATATTGAGTAAGAAAAAGGTTTATAACGCTGTGAGAATGGGTCTGCAGAGAGCATTTCTCCGCAGACCCAACTCGTCTATTACCAGCGTTCAGGGAGCTCTATGCAAGTCAATGGGGACTCCCTGTTAGTTAGCCAAGGGATCCTGGTGTGTGAGGTGCACCGCGGATTGGTCCATTTGGTCCAATCCGTTTTTTTTGTTGATTTGGGTATTCACACGTCACAGAACCCAGGAAGCAAACAATGGAAAATGAGAAATCTCCAACGAGGCGTTCTGGGGCAGCATAGACAGGTCTTTTCTGTGTTAGAGTTTTACTCCCTACAGGGTGTACTTTGAGGGTTTGTGACTTTGGAGACCGTTTACATGCAGAAAAACCTTCATAACACAAGGGGACGGGTAATAACCGGAAAAGCATGACATGGGACCTTTAAAAAGTGATGCACGCAGCTGGGACAGGAGCGCTTGTTGACGTTCAGGGTTATAAAGTGTGCCATCTGTCCCTGGATTCTTACTTGAAATGTACATTTAGCTTATTTTAGCAATGTGATCACATGATTCATCTTGATGTTATAGCTAGCTAAGTAGCCAACCAAGAAATGTAAAAAATACTGACAAAACAGTTACAATTATAAAAACTCTAACTCTGCCAACTGTGAAAGTTTGCCAATTTAATAATTCCTGAACGTTTACAAGCGCTCCGGTGTGCATCACTTTTAAGTGTCCCCGTTTCTGTTGTATTTTTAGCTTCTTGCAGCTTTTTGTATTTGAAGCGTTTAGTTTATGCAGCACTTTTAGAAAACACTGCGCATGTTTTGTCTAGTTAGGTGTTGGGAAAATAGTGAATGTTCTCTTACAATATCAGAGTAACATGATAACAAAGGTATCCCAACTGTAGCTGTGTACATGACAGGATGTATGATTACCTAGAGGAGCGTCAGGACTGTTTTAGGCATATGATAGCTATGTGATTAACATGATGATTCAGCCTCTATGGAGATAGACATATGACAAGCATGATCATTTCTGACGTGGAGCTAATCTGAACTAAACATTGAATACTGCTTTCTATTCCTCCATCTTGTGACTGTGTAACTCCCTCTCTTGTATATCAGCATGTGAAGGACACTGTTCAGGAACTAGTTGATGCTCTGTATGTGATGACTACTTCAATTCTGGAGAGGATCAGAAATACATGGATCCTGAGATTGAAGCTCAAGCCGGTGACCAGTGAGATTTGTTCTAACATAATGGAAGATGTTTCTTCATCTGTGTGTGTTTTGGCACATTTCTGTTTCTATATTTGTATCGTCTCTGAAGCTGCAGCATGTTTCTCCTACTGGAAGTGTTACAACTACCGTACCAGTGTCTACGTCCAGTCGTTACATCTGGATTCTCTCAAATCTAGATCCTTTCTGGATCGATTTCTGCAGGCGCATACAGATGCCTCTCCATTTGGCAAAAGCTTCCAGGACTTGAGCGAAGCTGGCTGCTGTTATGAGACTCTGACAAAAAGCACAAAGGCATCACAGGATTTATAACCAAATGATGTTAAAAGGATTCAAAGGAAAAGATAACAAGGATGAAGAAGGATTCAGTCTTATCACTTAAATTAAAGTAGCCATAAGCATTTTTTGATGCCTCCTCCTACATATGTCTTTTATAACTGATATTCACATACAAAATATGGCAGATGAGAAAAGCAAAGTACTGTGCGCCAAAACAACAAATAATTTCCGGCCTTTATGTGCATGTGCTGCTTGCAACACTGTAAAACAACCTACATCCATTATTATAGCAATTAATACAACTTATTTTTGCATGTTATCTAAGCATAAAGAAAAACATGTTATCAGAATATATGAGTTATTCTGACTTTAAAGGTCCCATGTCATGGCCATTTCCACTGATCATAATTCCATTGTTGAGGTCTACTAAAATAAATGTATATTGTGCAATTTTCCAAACTCACATTGGTTTCTCATACAGCATCTCTGTAAAGTGTGTATTCACCAGGTATTCACTCACTGTCCTAAACGGTTTGTTGGAGCTCCTGCCCACCCCCTCCCTGTGAGCCCAGTGTGCTCTGATTGGTCGGGACGTTGCGAGGCTCGCTGCTCACTGAGCTGGCTTACTGGTGTGGTTTCCGGGTCGGCGATACAGCGGGACAGCGCGAAACTCATCCTGAGCACACACAAACACTCACAGCCGAAGTAAAAACAATTAGTGTGGCTTGATATTGAGTAACAAAAAGGTTTATAACGCTGTGAGAATGGGTCTGCGGAGAGCATTTCTCCGCGATCCCAACTTGTCTATTACCAACCAGGGGACTCCCTGTTAGTTGAAAATGTACGCTAAAGGTCCCAACCCCTCCTGGTGTGTGAGGAGCTCCGCGGATTGGTCCATTTTGGTTCCGGGAACCGCATGACGTCACTTGGTTCCCGGAAGAAACAAATGGAAAAAGAGAAATCTCCAACGAGGCGTTCTGGGGCAGCATAGACAGGTCTTTTCTGTGTTAGAGTTTTACTCGCTACAGGGTGTACGTTGAGGGTTTGTGACTCTGCAGACCGTTTACATGCAGAAAAACCTTCATAACACACAAGGGGACGGGTAATAACCGGAAAAGCATGACATGGGCCCTTTAAGTGTTTGTGTTGAAAGGACTGCTGGTGTTATCAGAACTAGTCACATTAGAACGACATCCTGCGGGGTTTTATAACTGTGACACTGTAGAGAAACACCTCTACGTGTTGTGATTGTATCTTGCATGAGGATGCACCTGCTCTCCAACAAGCAAGTGTTGCTGCTGGTGGAGCGGAAGACTGCTTTAGAAATGTTTTATGAGAAAGGAAATGCATTTCACACATTTGATCCACCTCGAGGAAAGACACAGTGTGGGTTTTATTGATAATGTTACATTTACTTTTAAATTGGTTACAAGAAAACTCAACATGTTACCTTTTACGTTTTTTAAGAAAATAGCAGGATTCCCAGCATGAATTTGTTTGAGGTTAAAAACCACAGAAACCTTATTTTTTTGTGGTTTAAAGAAAAAGTCAATTCATGTGTGTTCCTTTGATAGTTATGGAGACCACACAAGTATTCAGTTCAGTCAGACAACTCACGTGTTTCTTAATATGTTTATTATAAGCAGCATATAGTTTGAGTTTAGGCCTCTACACACCGGCCCGACTTTGGGAGTCAGAGGCCGTCCGAAGCCGTCAGAGGCAGTCGGGCATTCGCGTCGCACTACTCAGGTTGGTGTGTCGTCTCTTTACGGCACATTTTCAACCCTCCCGCCTCCTCCCGCCGCCGATTCAACATGTTGAACCGGCCGCGGGAGGCCAAAGAACGTCGGGACAAATCAATCACTCTGATTGGCTGTTCAGCTTAGCGAATCAGTGCATCAGAAGTGAAGCGGAAGTGAGGGACCAAAATAAACGATAAGAAGGCACACACAGACGGCTAATCTTCCTCATTTTCATCTCACCCGGACGCAAGAGTTTCTTTTTTATCATGACGGCATGGAATGAAGAAAGTGAAGACCAACTGATCAACTGTTTATATTACTAAGTCTGTTCTTCTTCTCTGGGTGTATAAAACGCAGTCTGTCTTCCGGTTGTTGCCTCTTTTGAATGACGAATACACACTACCGCCGCCTGCTGGTAAGGAGAGTTATTGCCACTCGTCGGCTGAAGTATTTGCGGTGTGTTCGTAGGCGGGCGGCTTTATCCGACGAAGCCAACGAAGTCCGACGTAGCTGACGTAAAAGTCGGGACGCCTTCGGTACGCGTTCTTTGGTCTCAGGTTGGTGTGTAGAGACCTTTTGGCGTCAGGCTCGGGCCTCATCACTCCACAGATTTACAAAGAACATTGAGTGATGATTAGATAACTATCCCCTGAGCCTACAGGTGGAAGCTGGGGTGGAGCTGGGGTGGTGGTGGGGCAGGCGAGTAGCAGCAACATGAAACACAGCAGTAGGAACATGAACGTAGCAATAGCAAGTGAACACAGCAGTGGCAGCAGCAAGCAAGCATAGCGAGACAGAGGCAGGAAGACCTGGCAGCTTAAATAGAGCGGCATGTTTAGGAGAATGTGTTTGGTTGGTTGTAAGAGGGACGAGGTGCGTCACGTGTTAATGTATCATTGGTGCTCAAGTTGACTGCCTGAACTAGCTTGCAGGCTTCGCCCCATTTACAACAGGAGCACACAGATCTAACCACAGAATGACCAACTAATACAAATAGTACTGACTGAACTCAACAAGAGTTTTCTTTAAATAAATATATTAAATGTTTTGTGAAAATAGGAAACCCCTTTTGTCTAGTTCAGTAGACTTAGCTGTCTTTATATGTGTACCAATAAGACTGAACCAATCATTTGAGTTCACTTTTGAAACGTATTGTTTATCATTTTAGTAGATGAATCAGTGGGTTTATAGGATGCAAGTGCAGGAAGTAATAGTATATTTTAGGTTTCCATGACTTTGACTAAATTGGAGCAGTTCTCATTTGTAATTGTGTGTTATGGTCTCGCACAGATTACTGAAAAGGCATACTAGGGTGGAGTCTCTTAGACACATCAATTCCAAAAACAAAACGCCCAAAAAGATGTCCTTTCTGAATCTGTGGCTCTTGTTCTTATGTAAAAGTGTTGGAGGCATTTTACATGTTTGCCCAGGGCCACATGTAGTAATCCGGTCATGGTTTTCCTTATTTATTAATCACAGGGAAGTAGTTGTAGTTAATACATGTCACCAAGATGCCCGAAGGATCCAATGTTCAGATTTTTGCAGCTCAGATGTGAACTGAAATAAAAATGAGTCTTCACACGCGCAGCTGTAGCTGTACTAAGGTCATGTGAGGAGAGGAAAAAACCACGTCTGATGAGTCGACTGCTATCTGAATCAGTATCTCTGTGTCAGGTCATCAAACAAACATTTTCATCAAATGAACAAGTTAGTTTTGATTATAAAGTGAACATTTTATTCGTAAAATATACAATAATTCAGTTTTTTGGCTTTTATGTCACATCCACACACACTCGAATGCATTATGTCCTTATCGATTGTTATCACGCACTACTCTCTCCCACCAGAGGAATCAGCATCCTCCTTTCTCTTCCAGAAACCATCAAAGGAAAAGTAATACAACAAAGGATCCAGGCAGCAGTTCACACTGGCCAGGCATACCAATGGAGTCAGAGCAGGTCCCAAACTTTCAAATAAAATAAACAATGATACAGGCAAGAAAAACACGCTGAACATTATCAGATTCATGGCGAAAATCAGCATGATGTTCACCTTGTTGATGACCCTTGCCGAGTCATTCAGGTGTCTGCGGAGAGTCCGAGAGACGAGAACCGTGGACACCACGTTCACTGCCAGCATGGTGAGAACCAACACAGGCTGAACGTAAACTATTCCTGATCTCGGGTGATCCACGAATTCGAAACATCTGGATTTATTGGAGTAAAACTTCGCAAACTCAATGCTCTCCGGGATGTTCAACCCAAACACCAACACCCAAACGAGCACAACAGCTTTCCAGGCGTTTGAAGAGGTTCGAAGGTGGCGCGACCGCAGAGGATAAACCACAGCCAGCAGCCGGTCCACGCTGATGAAAGTGATGAAGATGGAGCTGGAGCGGATGTTGTTGCGAAAGAGCATCGTGATCCAAATGCACGTCATGAAGCCAAAAGGCCAGGACCCCGTGGCGTAAAAGTAGACCCTCAGGGGTAAGGAGAAGGCGAGCAGCAGGTCGGAGATGGCCAGGTGGATCATGAAGATGGTGCAGGGGGATTTGTGGCTGTGGCAGCATAACAGAATCCACAAAGACACGGCATTGAGAGGAAAACCCAGAGCCGTTACAGATCCAAACACCACAGCGTACGCCGTGTAATGCTCTGTTCCATTCTCCACTCTAATGTTGGACATGTTTTGCGTCTGTGAGATTTACACAAGTGCAGGCGAGGGACTGTGAGTGCAAAAGAGACCACAGTCAAACCACCTCCTCACACACACACATCACATGTGTAAAGATCAGTGTGAAAGTTTGTGGCTACGCTTTGTGGAAGTGTGAGAGTGTGTTGAAACAGGAAACAACCTTACACAAGTAGAGCTGCTGTTCGAGTCAAACAGAGATAGAGTGGGAGGTCAAAGTCATGAAAAACAAGTCATTTTATTTACTAAACAACATATTCGTACTCCTAAGCTCATGTGTATTTAGTATCACATCGAGTCATTCTGTTCAGGAAGTCCCATTTCTGTAAACTGTAGGAAACAAGTAGAGTCTATTAGCTCCCCATCTGTTCTGCACGAGCAGAAATCTGATGGTGAAATACCGTCTGAACTGGCAATCATGCTAATTTGGTACAAACTTTATACACTAATTACTCACTGAGCAGGGAAGAAAATTACAATCAGGGAAATCTGGCGTCTCATATGACATTTAGCAAAGTGTTTATAACTGATTACTTGAATGTTGGCCATAACTTTTGTATTGATAAATAAAAACCAGATTTTAGGGAATCACAAAAAAGGGTTAAATATCCTAGGTTCAGGGAATCTAAAGAAGTGAGGGAAGTTTCTGGGAAAACTTCTTAAATCTCGTGGAGGCTTTAATAGAAAGGTTTATTCATGTATTTTATATCTGTGTTATTCATGTTTATCTTATTTTTCCAATGCACTATTTCTTAATGCTCTTAACGTTTTTGATTTTTGTAAAGCACTTAGAATTGCCTTGTGTTGAAAGGTGCTATATAAATAAACTTGCCTTGCCTGACTTCGTTTTTTGGTATTTTGTAGAGTTAGAAGTAACTAACTCTGTGGAACTAAGAGTGTCAAGGTTGTACGAAAGGCCACTATTAGTCTATTCAGGTAAAAACTGTCCTTCACTTTCTCAGAAGTTAATGGGGTACGAAGTTAGAATAGAAAATTGGAGAACAGCAAAACTCCCCCTCTCACTAGAGCACTAACGAGGTCAAGTTTTGTTCGAGGTATAACATGGCCAAAGTGATAACGTGACCATGGACACATGTAAGCAAACATATGAAGAAAGGGTTAGAACTAAGAAAATGGAAGGTGGTCCATCGTCCTTCAACAAGGTCAACCAATGAAAAACAAGGATGTTATAGCTATAAAAAGGCTAATACAACTGTTTCTGACTTCTGGATCTGCTCAGGTTTTTTCGTTGCTTTTTGACGAATAAAACTCTATTGCAATCAAATGATGTTTGTCGTCAGTGATTTGGTTCTGACCTTGTTATGAATGCAAGACCTCATCAACTATACAGAAGTTCAAATGTGGGGAAGATGTCCCGTTTCTTCACCGGTCGAGAACCAAGATATCTTCAAACTCTACTTTTCAAAACCCTTAACAGTAGGTGGTTTTGATCTGTTAGTGTACTCATTAAATATACATGTGTTACTGCTAAAAGTCATGTACATCAATACTGGCAATTTGTTTCATATCACGCTGTTGCTTCTGCAGCTCTTTTCAGAAATCTGCAAGCGTCTTTGTCCTGCGTTATTTCTGTCTCACCCCGTTGAGCCTTTGGAGCAAGTAAGACAAAAATGATTAACCATTGAATGTAAAAACAGTAACTGCATTGGTCTGACTCTTCTCTAAGACTATTCTCTTTACCATTTGCTGGACCACTGTAGTGATGCTAGAGTCTCTGCCCAGGATCTTTTCTGCATGACTCCCTGTTTTTCAAGCTCTTCCTGTGAGTTCTGCTTTACCGTTCACAGTCACACCACATTCACCACAAAAAAAACCAAGAGATGTTACAGGAATTCACACTTTAGTCAAGCCACGTCTTGAGGGAGAGAGAGACGATAAGAAGTGCAAGAAAAAAATAAGACGAGTGGTAAGACATGCAAGACATCCTATTGGCTGCATCATCTGAGAGTCATATGTACTAGATTTGACACAGGACGTAAATTGAAGTTAAACTTGGAGTCTTAAACCAACTGACACACATCTTTGCTCGTGTGGTATGCCCTACATGTTATGCTATTTCAATCAGAACGAGAGAGTACATGTAGACACATTTATTTAGTGTTTCTGTAAGAGCAACATACTGTTTACTCTTGAGAAAATGTGTGTTTGGTAGTGACCACACACATTCAAATGTCTGATAAAAAATGACTTACCAAAACTGATAAGAGCGACAAATCTTGCAAACACTTTGGGTTTAATATGTTCTCCATGTAGGGAGGCGTGTGGTGCAGTGGGCTGTGCGTTGGTGTTCGGATCAGTTCAAACCCCACTGCAGTCAGCATGTCGTTGTTTCCCTGGGCAAGACACTTCACCCCAAATTGCTCCTGTGGGGATTGCCCACAGTATTGAGTATGTAAGTCGCTTTGGATAAAAGCGTCTAACAAGTGACATGTAATGTACTTTTATTTTTTTGGACTTAAAGTGGCCCTATTCTTCTAATTTTCAGGTACATATTAGTATTTTCTGCCTCTACTGACACATGTTTCCATGCTTTAATGTACAAAAAGCTCTTTATTTTTCTGCAGCACCTCTTTTCACCCTCTCTCTGAAACTAGCTGGCCGGCTGTGTTGTGATTGGTCAACTGCTTAGAGATGTCCACCGGAGGGAACACAGGGATTTTAGCCTTTGATGACCATTTACATCAGGGGTGGGGAACCTCCGGCCTCCAGGCCGTATACGGCCCGCGAGACATTTGATACGGCCCTCGAGGTAATTTATAAACACACGCAAAAAAGAAAAAGATTAAAGAAATCTAGACCGCAAAAAAAATAAACAAGCAAGTGCCTGTTTTTCCTGGCCAAGGTCAGGGTCCTTGAACACAACACGAGCCTAACGTGTCATCACGTGGTATTTGTCTCGTCTCTGGCAGTGGTGCAGTTCTGACGGAGAGCACCAGAACGCCGCTCCGGCACTTCAGAAATTGCAGTACCCAAAAGGAGCCGTACACATGCCGCAGTTTCTGCGTGGCTGTGTCTTTAGTTGAAAGCCCAGTGGCGATCTGTTCATCTGACATACTGATCATACAGTCAATAACTTTGTTGTTATTAGCATCTGGTTAGCTAGCTATGCTAACGAATATAAGAAGCTTTGTCTACAACCAGTGAGGTAAAGGCACATCTTTATATGATCATTATAGTTATAAAAAAATAAGAGAATAAAGTAAACAGGTATAAAATACTATATGACAGTAAAAAAAAGTTGTTATTAATAAACAAGAATACAGTTTGAAAGGGGAGTGATTTGTAAAATAAATCTGCTTCCAGTTCTGTTTCATATGGATGTTGAGAGATGTATCCATAGATCTTTTAATGTTGCTCTCAAAGTGCACCAGATTGATGCTTTTAACTTCAACATTTAAAAAAAAATCTTCCCGGGGGAGCATGCCCCCGGACCCCCTAGAGGAGGTGAGGTCCCCCCCCCACTTAAATCATGTTCACATGGATAGGAACACACATCTTGTGTCCATATCTTTCTGTTTGGGTGGTCATGCCACAACCGTGCACGTGCATGCATGCGAGTCATGGTAAGATATCTGGATTAAGAGGTTGCTTTTTCTTTGCACAGCATGAAAGAAAGGCGAAATGAATGGGCTGTGAATTTACTATTTTTAAGCAGAGGTCAATATTTGTACGGCCCTCGGAGGATGTTGAAAAAATTGAAATGGCCCTTGAAAGGAAAAAGGTTCCCCACCCCTGATTTACATGCACAAAAACCTATTTAACACTAAAGGAACGGGAAAACCCCTAAAAGCATAATAGGGTCTCTTTAAAGTTTTCTTTGAACGTTTTTAAAGGGATAGTTCCACATTTTTTAAACCACACGTTTGTTTTTGCAGAGGTTATATGAAGATACAGCAAGAAGTTGGTAAGCTTCGCATACAGAATTGAAACACGGGGATTCAGCTAGTCTGGCTCCGTCAAAATGCAACAAAATCTATCAGCACATTACTCTCAAAGCCAAAAACACAGCACCTGGGAAAGAGAATGTGTTTTTATGTGCAATCAAAACAGAGCAGCACCTACCAAACTTCAAACGGCTCACCTGATCACTCAATCAGCGTTTACCACTTATACCATTTTCCTTTCAAACTCTCCCCGCTGTAACCTTTTGAAAGCTTAAAATCAAAAAGGCTGCAGTAATGACAGCAATTATGTGATTTTGCCAGACTCACTCAAGAGAGCCTAAATTGATTTCTTCGGTAAATGCAAAGATGCTTCTTTCCCAGTGCCCTCATTTTTTTAAAGAAACTTGAGTGCTTCTCAAGACAGTGTATCCGTGCTATTAGTTTGGCAGGTAAAACACAGCTAGAGATGGACAGGCAGAGGTGGGAAAACAAATGTGGGAGGAAAGCCTGTGCGTGCGTGCGTGCGTGCGTGCGTGCGTGCGTGCGTGCGTGCGTGCGTGCGTGCGTGCGTGCGTGCGTTTATCCTGCCTGTGTTTGTATTCAACATTGTTTTGTCTGCCTGTTGGTTGTTCAAGTGTCAGGACTAAAGTAGGATTTCGTGAAATATTAAAAATAAATAAACACACTTCTTACCAACTGTAGCATTTTAAACTATATTCAGTTTCCAAAACACAGCCTCCAGATAACAGTGTTATATGCTACCTGCTCAGCTAGAAAAAAAGAGAAACGTGTCTGGTGAAAAGTTGGTGAGCCAAATAAAACAAATGTTTTTCTCAAGAGGAGAAAAACAACTTCTAGTGACACACCACTCTGCAGCCGTCAGTCCACAGATCTAAGACATAGAACGCATGCATTTAAAAGTGGTCAGCAATAATGCAAAGTATTCGATTTTGACAATAGTTAAAGCCACTGTAATCTATGCAATATGAACATATGATGAGAATGCCTGGTGCATTAGTAAAGAGGTTGCTTCAAGTGAAAAAGGACAGAATTATTCTCCTTTTCAGCTCATCGTTTTGATTTTTGGAGAAAGGTGTGAAAGGGCCAACAGTGTGTTTACAGTCAAATCTGAATCTGGAGAGAAACTTGATATTGAGTTCTCAAATAATAGAAAATCTTGTTTAATTTACTAGGTCCTTCTCCTGACTGCTGATAGTATTCTGAATAACATCTGATGAACGGCTGCATAAATAAACCAGATTTTTCTGGCATTATTTTGACTCAATTGTCTATTTTCAATGAGGGCCATTAAAATTGCAGTTGTGTTTTGTTTCCATCAAAAAGCTGCCCATTTTTCTTAAAGTACACAAAAAAAGTTGACTCTTTTTGACTAAATTACTTAAAGGTCCCATGTCATGGCCATTTCTACTGATCATAATTCCATTGTTGAGGTCTACGAGAATACATTTATATTGTGCAATTTTCCAAACTCACATTGGTTTCTCATACAGCATCTCTGTATAGTATGTGTATTCACTCTCTGTCCTAAACGGCTTGTTGGAGCTCCTGCCCCCCCTCCCTGTGAGCCCAGTGGCCGTCTGCGAGACAGCGAGACACCGCGAAACTCAGCCTGGGCCATTTGGACCAATCTGCGGAGCCGTTACGTTACGTTGCGTCACTATACCCGAAATACGTCACTATACCCAAGCAGTAAACAATGGAAAAAGAGAAATCCCCAACGAGGCGTTCTGGGGCAGCATAGACAGGTCTTTTCTGTGTTAGAGTTTTACTCGCTAAAGGGTGAACTTTGAGGGTTTGTGACTGAGACCGTTTACATGCATACAAAGCTCATAACACACAAGGGGACGGGTAATAACCAGAAAAGCATGACATGGGACCTTTAAAGTAGGCTTCCCTGTCCTTCCCCTATGCACCGCAGAGGGAAGCAGGACAGTCAGAACAAAGAAGCAGTGAACGAGAAGTGTGTGAAAGATGATCATGAATGAATGAGGTCAATGAGTGTGTTCCCCGTCTGCCTTTGGCACACGGAGGGCTGAAGTTATTACGGGAGAGCCTGTCTGGAGTTTTTTTTTTTTTACTTCTTCTGTATCTCTAATGAAATCACTGGTCCGTTTTTGTGTATAAAGTGCCATTCTCCCGAAAGCAGGAAGGGCGAGGAGACAACCACTGCGGCGCTCACTTCATTAAAATTTCCATTTCTGTAACCGCAGGAGTCACAATGAGCCGTGCACTCATGGTCTGCAGAGCAAACTTGTGTGTGCTCATGCCAGCATCGGTGTGTAATTGCAGGAAAATGACAGAGCAGTGACCCATAGGGCTGTGAATGTGTGTGTGTATCCAGACACTGTTTGACAAGCACAGATCACTTCGAAAATGTGCAAATTCATATTTTCTCTTCCTCTGCAGCTTCACTCAGGTAAATATCGCTGTTGTAAACATGGCCAGTCAACACTGCTGTGGAGCGAGATGCTGCTTTCTGACTCCGTCTCTCCTGGCTGTTGAAGTCAGCATTATGTGGAAGAGCCGCGGATATGAAAAGATTATCTGCCTCAGACGATTTCTCTGCCATTACCAGCTGGGCCAAGGCAATTAACCCGCTTCATATGTTTCATCTGAGGCCAAAAAAAGCAAAACAAGTTAATCTGTCCCAAGCTGCAGGAAACCGCACTTTATTAGTCCCACGCACAAAGAGAGAAGTTGGAAACGCAAGCTCAAAGGAGGCTTTATTGCCTTCCCCTTTCCAATTAGTGGCTGCCACCTTGAATCCTAACAGGTTCTGAAAGTATGGGCTGATTACATATGCAAATGAGAGGAAAGCTATAATAAAGCTGTCAGAAGAAGTAAACGGGTTTAACAGAGGGGAGCGTTGCAATCTTGAGCATTACCAAAGAGAAACAAAGCTCCTGAGATGCTAAAAGTTGGAAAGGGAGAAAATTGACCAGTGTTTATAACTGGACTTTAGCCAGGACTCATTCAGTTAGTGCTCTGAAATGTTACCCGTTTGTTCAAGTGGGGCTGGAGCCGGCTAGGTTTGAAAGTCACCCGTCCATTTTTAACAGATCGTAACCACAAACAATTATCAACATTTTGTGGAAACGTTCTCAAGTACCACACTCAGTTCAACAACAGCCTTGTCTAACTATCTACGTCACGTGTGTCAAACTCAAGGCCCGGGGGCCAAATCCGGCCCTTGGTGGATTTAATTTCGGCCCGCAGGATCATTTCTAATTACTATTAGATCTGGCCCGCCGGTATATTGCACGCACACCTTCACTCAATCCTGAGGATCTCCTCAGCTCAGAGCCTGACCCCAAACATTGATGAACTTGCACCCAAGATGAGATGCCAAGTATCTGGCTTGAACTAGCGTCACAGAGCAGCAAACTGAGTTTAATGGATGTTTCCTTCTGCACTTTCTTTCTTGAGACAACAGGGCATGTTTGTTTTTTTTTGAAATAGTTTTTTTGAAGCTGTTGTTGGCCTGTGGAAAAATGTAATCATAAGAAATGACTCCGGAAAAGCTGCAGATAGAGCCGTAAGAAATGAATGCAACTGATTATTTAATGTTTAATGTTGTTTTTATAGGCAATAATTTAAGCTTTGTTAGTTCCAGGTTTAATATGTGCAATAAGTTCATTTCAATAAGTTTTGCAATAAACATTGAACCAGTCCGGCCCTCGACTTGTACCCATTTTTTTATTTTGGCCCACTGTGTATTTGAGTTTGAGACCCCTGATCTACGTGGTCTGTGTTTTGTTGTTATGTTGACCTTACATTTCTGCCTCGTGTGGTTATTGTATTCATGTTTCTGTGGTCTTCATTTTAACTTATGTTCTTACTTGTGAAGCACTATGTGAATTATATTTCTGTGATAGGTGCTATAATAAAAAAGAAACGTAAACTAAACTTATCAGCAGGATTACAAGAAAAAAACAACTGGATGATTTTCATGAAACTTTGTGGAAGGGTGGACCAAGGAGGAACTCTACATTTTACAGCAGATCTAAATCTTGAGGCCGATACAAAAATTCTGTTTTCCTATTGTAAACATTGCGAGACATATAGAGGATGTGTCCCGCCATCATGTGGTGTTAGATTAATCTGCCGAAAAAGTTCCCAACTGGAAAATTCCCTTGCACAGCTAACTAAAGTCGAAATCTTAAACCTGGAAATCATCGCGTTTTCAAAACTTTCGGAGAAAAAATGAATCCTTTTAGGGTCCAAGTTTACTCCACTTTATTAATTAAAACTCATGAACTCACCAAAGTCAAAATAATGACTCCCTTACAAGGAGCAAGTGAATGCCAATACATTGAAATGAATTCAGATAAGCCCCTCTTTCTGTTCTCAATAACAGCAAACTCTGAAAACACACACACACACTATATTTTCCTTCCAGCAACAAGTCAGATGACACAATACCAGTCACACCAGCCGGATCAAGTTAAATGGTGTAGGAGGGTACTGTTCATCATTTAGTCAAATAAAAAATCTGAGCCTGTCAGTGCAAAAAAACAAGCACATGAAGTTGACGCTCATTGTTGCAGCATGATGGCCCCCGATTACTTTGCAGCTCGTTTAACCCTCCTATTGTCTTCGTTCCCCCCCCCTTACTTTGGTGTTCGCGGTCAAATTTGACCGGTCCTGTTTTAACTGCTATTACATTAACACAAAAACCATTAATCATCACCAAATGTCATTTAACACCCTTTCAAACTGTAAATATTGTATCAGACTACTGGTATACATGAATAACTGCAGTAAATATACAAAGAATAGACACTGAACATGTATTGCATGTGCCAGGTGTGATTCACATGGGGGGATTGGGCACATTAGGAGGTGGGACACATCTAGAGTGAGTGTGTGTGTGAGTGTGAGTGTGAGTGTGAGTGTGAGTGTGTGTGTGTGTGTTGTGTGTGTGTGTGTGTGTGTTGTGTGTGTGTGTGTGTGTATTTTTGACCGGGAACACCATGGGTGTTACAAAGTTGACTAAATCATCCAAAATTCAATGAAAGTGGTGATCAGCCATTTCATATGTTCCAATGTCTACTGTGAAGGATATCATAAAGCCTGAATGCAATCGAATGTAAAACTAAAAAGTTATGATTGATGAAAGTATTAAATCGGTCAGATTTGACCCGAAGACAACAGGAGGGTTAAGTCACTTAAAAAACATGGGAAAATATGGTCCTGGTAGAAAAACAGCAATGTTACTCTTTAAATTATTTTATCAAGATAAGTCCTAATGAGTGGTTGTGTCTATAGTGTTAATGCTAGATTTACCGGCCTAAAGGTTGTTTGTTTTGGTCTTTTCATTAGATCTGTTGACAAAATATAGAATATGACACCTAATCCTGGCTGTCCAAATGTCCATTAATGTCCCTATCCAGTTGCGGACTGGCCATCGGGACGTTCGGGACGAATCCCGATGGGCCGGTACTGAAGTGGGCCGGTCGGACGATGTGGGCCGGTCGGATAGGTCACTAGCCCCCCCCGTCGACAATTTACTAGCGGAATTTACTTGCGGTACCGAGGTGGGCCGGCGGTACCGAAGTGGGCCAGTCGAGAGTCCCGGGCTGATTTTTAGTCCCAGTCCGCCCCTGTCCCTACTTGTAGTATGTCATGTAAGCTTGGGTGAATATAAGACACTGTAAAGCATGTGTACTGCCTTCATGTTAGAAACGCTATCAAAAGTTTAGTCCATTTATCCGGCCCTTATTTCTTTCACAATAAAAAGGCCTATTACCAAAATGAAACGATTTACAGCTGCGTAAACTAAACGACTTCCTTCGATCAAGCTGAGCCAATCACAGACATGTTGCGAGAGAAATCCCTTCGCATTCAGAAATCAGTGCGCCGGGGGGGCAAATCCTTCCCCTTTGGTCTGAAAATTGAACTTATTCGATTAAACGTGTTTGCTTTCATGCGGGATTGCATTTCTTTCAAGTTAGCCCGTGTGTCGGAGCACGCTGCCTCGGTAGATGTGCTGTCAGTGGGAGGCTCATATTAGTGGATTTGCACAGAACAGACACACCCCCCCCAGGCGTTACGCTCAAAATCACATGTAGCTTATATCTCTGCCTGCAAGACATTTAGAAACATGCATCGACACCACACCGAGGCAGAGGACCACACAACAGGAAGGAGGAAGCAACTCTTCACTAACATCTGTAATCACAGCTCCTGTGGATTGTGTTTTTGTAATTATAGTGGTGGTACATTGAGCTACAAAGAGGCGCTTTAATTACACACTATACCACTTATGCTAATTAAGCACAAGGCATAACTTCATTGGTTGTTGGCCAGGAAAAATAATGTAAATCCGTGCATTTAAATGGGAATAGGCTAAACATAATCCCTACCTATCTCCATCTGCTCAATTTGATTCATACAATTCCCAGAGTCCACAGATAAGCACTGTGCCGGGAGATAAAACGCTCCGAGAGACGGGGGGGGGGATGTGCAAACAAACAATGCACACTTACCTGGATGTGTAGAAGAAGGGAGGGAGGGAAGGGAGGGAGGGAGGGAGGGAAGGGAGGGAGGGAAGGAAAGGGAACATTGGAAGCTGAGGTAGCAATGATGTGAGAAAAGAAACAGGTGATGGAGAATCTGTGCAAGCAGAGAGGAAGCTGCCAAGTAGAAGAGGGAAATAAGAGATGGAGGTGAGAGGAATTGCTATGCATGGAATAAACAAGACAAGGTGAGAGAAAGTGAGTCAGAGCGGGTGAGAGAGAGAGGAGGAGGAGGACAGCATCTAGGTAATATACTTGAAGTGAGGGAGAGTACCATGATTACATTATGAGGATGGGCAGTAGCACCCTTTGTATATCACCACTCTGAAATGAACTTTTATCTAAGTTAGTGTTTTTCACTTTTTAATATTAAACTTCTTATGACTGAATATGTGTATTCCTTTTTATTGTATTTACGATTATTTTAATATTGTTGTACTGTTTTCTGAATAATTACTTTATTTATCTAATGTGTATGCATTATTTATATATGTTTTTATTATGTTCTTAAATATTTATTATGATTTTACACAATTTATTCATTTTTCTCTCATTCATGTAATAAACATTTTTGATTTAAGTCATGCAAGATCGTTTCTTTGTTTGCTTTTACTTGCACTTCCTGTAAAGACATTTTCTAATTTGAGCAAAAGTACATTCATGGACAAACAATACACAATAACCTGGTGTGTGTGTGTGTGTGTGTGTGTGTGTGTGTGTGTGTGTGTGTGTGTGTGTGTGTGTGTGTGTACATTTTCCCCTTGCTTGACGTGTACTTGAGAATAAATATCTGTATCTCTTGTATCTTTGAGCATAAGTGAGTCTATGTTTGCGTGTGTGTGTGTGTGTGTGTGTGTGTGTGTGTGTGTGTGTGTGTGTGTGTGTGTGTGTTCGTTGCTCTATGACGAATAAAACTATTGCATCGAATTCTGTTTGTCGTCAGTTGTTTTCTTCTGAACTTAATCAACTAATCAACTACACAGAAGTTATAATGTGGGGGAAGACCCGTTTCTTCATCGGTCAAGAACCAAAATATCTTCCAATATTACTTTTCAAAACCCTTAACAGTAGGCGGTTTTAATCTGTTAGTGTACTCATTAAATAAATGTGTTACTGCTAAAAGTCATGTACATTAATACTGGCAATTTGTTTCATATCACGCTGTTGCTTCTGCAGCTCTTTTCAGAAATCTTCACGCGTCTTTGTCCTGCGTTATTTCTGTCTCACCCCGTTGAGCCTTTGGAGCAAGTAAGACAAAAATGATTAACCATTGAATGTAAAAACAGTACTGCATTGGTCTGACTCTTCTCTAAGACTATTCTCTTTACCATTTGCTGGACCACTGTAGTGATGCTAGAGTCTCTGCCCAGGATCTTTTCTGCATGACTGCCTGTTTTCAGACTCTTACTGTGAGTTCTGCTTTACCGTTCACACCACATTCACCAAAAAAACAAAACAAGAGATGTTACAGGAATTCACACTTTAGTCAAGCCACAGATTAAATCAGTCTTGAGGGAGAGAGAGACGATAAGAAGTGCAAGAAAAAAAACAACCTATTGGCTGCATGTGATAAACAGGGTTATCATTTGAGAATCCTATGCACTAGGTTTCACACAGGATGACGATTTAAGTTCAACATAGAGTCTTTACGGAACCCTGGAGGGTTCATAGAGAGAGAAAGAAAAAAAACGAGGCCACGTGTTATTAATTTGTGCGCACGGTATACTTTCTCGTTCGCACGGTATACTTTCTTATGGTTAGACACATCGAACTGCCCGATTATTACGCCATATTATTTGTTTTATGAAGATGTCCGGTCGCCAGGGTGTGTGTGTGTGTGTGTGTGTGTGTGTGTGTGTACACATTTTCCCCTTGCTTGACGTGTACTTGAGAATAAATATCTGTATCTCTTGTATCTTTGAGCATAAGTGAGTCTATGTTTGCGTGTGTGTGTGTGTGTGTGTGTGTGTGTGTGTGTGTGTGTGTGTGTGTGTGTGTTTTTGTTGCTCTATGATGAATAAAACTCTATTGCATCGAAATTCTGTTTGTCGTCAGTTGTTTTCTTCTGAACTTAATCAACTAATCAACTACACAGAAGTTATAATGTGGGGGAAGACCCGTTTCTTCACCGGTCAAGAACCAAAATATCTTCCAATATTACTTTTCAAAACCCTTAACAGTAGGTGGTTTTGATCTGTTAGTGTACTCATTAAATATACATGTGTTACTGCTAAAAGTCATGTACATCAATACTGGCAATTTGTTTCATATCACGCTGTTGCTTCTGCAGCTCTTTTCAGAAATCTGCAAGCGTCTTTGTCCTGCGTTATTTCTGTCTCACCCCGTTGAGCCTTTGGAGCAAGTAAGACAAAAATGATTAACCATTGAATGTAAAAACAGTAACTGCATTGGTCTGACTCTTCTCTAAGACTATTCTCTTTACCATTTGCTGGACCACTGTAGTGATGCTAGAGTCTCTGCCCAGGATCTTTTCTGCATGACTGCCTGTTTTCAGACTCTTCCTGTGAGTTCTGCTTTACCGTTCACACCACATTCACCAAAAAAACAAAACAAGAGATGTTAAAGGAATTCACACTTTGGTCAAGCCATGACAGATTAAATCAGTCTTGAGGGAGAGAGAGACGATAAGAAGTGCAAGAAAAAAACAACCTATTGGCTGCATGTGAACAACAGGGTTATCATTTGAGAATCCTATGCACTAGGTTTCACACAGGATGACGATTTAAGTTCAACATAGAGTCATTACGGAACCCTGGAGGGTTCATAGAGAGAGAAAGAAAAAAAACGAGGCCACGTGTTATTAATTTGTGCGCACGGTATACTTTCTCGTTCGCACGGTATACTTTCTCGTTCGCACGGTATACTTTCTCGTGCGCACGAGATACTTTCTTATGGTTAGACACATCGAACTGCCCGATTATTACGCCATATTATTTGTTTTATGAAGATGTCCGGTCGCCAGGGTGTGTGTGTGTGTGTGTGTGTGTGTGTGTGTGTGTGTGTACACATTTTCCCCTTGCTTGACGTGTACTTGAGAATAAATATCTGTATCTCTTGTATCTTTGAGCATAAGTGAGTCTATGTTTGCGTGTGTGTGTGTGTGTGTGTGTGTGTGGTGTGTGTGTGTGTGTGTGTGTGTGTGTGTGTTTTTGTTGCTCTATGACGAATAAAACTCTATTGCATGGAAATTCTGTTTGTCGTCAGTTGTTTTCTTCTGAACTTAATCAACTAATCAACTACACAGAAGTTATAATGTGGGGGAAGACCCGTTTCTTCATCGGTCAAGAACCAAAATATCTTCCAATATTACTTTTCAAAACCCTTAACAGTAGGCGGTTTTAATCTGTTAGTGTACTCATTAAATAAATGTGTTACTGCTTGACGAATAAAACTCTATTGCAATCAAATGATGTTTGTCGTCAGTGATTTGGTTCTGACCTTGTTATGAATGCAAGACCTCATCAACTACACAGAAGTTCAAATGTTGGGGAAGATGTCCCGTTTCTTCACCGGTCGAGAACCAAGATATCTTCAAAGTCTACTTTTCAAAACCCTTAACAGTAGGTGGTTTTGATCTGTTAGTGTACTCATTAAATATACATGTGTTACTGCTAAAAGTCATGTACATCAATACTGGCAATTTGTTTCATATCACGCTGTTGCTTCTGCAGATCTTTTCAGAAATCTTCACGCGTCTTTGTCCTGCGTTATTTCTGTCTCACCCCGTTGAGCCTTTGGAGCAAGTAAGACAAAAATGATTAACCATTGAATGTAAAAACAGTAACTGCATTGGTCTGACTCTTCTCGAGGGACTATTCTCTTTACCATTTGCTGGACCACTGTAGTGATGCTAGAGTCTCTGCCCAGGATCTTTTCTGCATGACTGCCTGTTTTCAGACTCTTCCTGTGAGTTCTGCTTTACCGTTCACACCACATTCACCAAAAAAACAAAACAAGAGATGTTACAGGAATTCACACTTTGGTCAAGCCATGACAGATTAAATCAGTCTTGAGGGAGAGAGAGACGATAAGAAGTGCAAGAAAAAAACAACCTATTGGCTGCATGTGAACAACAGGGTTATCATTTGAGAATCCTATGCACTAGGTTTCACACAGGATGACGATTTAAGTTCAACATAGAGTCATTACGGAACCCTGGAGGGTTCATAGAGAGAGAAAGAAAAAAAACGAGGCCACGTGTTATTAATTTGTGCGTACGATATACTTTCTCGTTCGCACTGTATACTTTCTCGTGCGCACGAGATACTTTCTTATGGTTAGACACATCGAACTGCCCGATTATTACGCCATATTATTTGTTTTATGAAGATGTCCGGTCGCCGGGTGTGTGTGTGTGTGTGTGTGTGTGTGTGTGTACACATTTTCCCTTGCTTGACGTGTACTTGAGAAAATATCTGTATCTCTTGTATCTTTGAGCATAAGTGAGTCTATGTTTGCGTGTGTGTGTGTGTGTGTGTGTGTGTGTGTGTGTGTGTGTTTTTGTTGCTCTATGACGAATAAAACTCTATTGCATCGAATTCTGTTTGTCGTCAGTTGTTTTCTTCTGAACTTAATCAACTTATCAACTACACAGAAGTTATAATGTGGGGGAAGACCCGTTTCTTCACCGGTCGAGAACCAAAATATCTTCAAACTCTACTTTTCAAAACCCTTAACAGTAGGTGGTTTTGATCTGTTAGTGTACTCATTAAATATACATGTGTTACTGCTAAAAGTCATGTACATCAATACTGGCAATTTGTTTCATATCACACTGTTGCTTCTGCAGATCTTTTCAGAAATCTGCAAGCGTCTTTGTCCTGCGTTATTTCTGTCTCACCCCGTTGAGCCTTTGGAGCAAGTAAGACAAAAATGATTAACCATTGAATGTAAAAACAGTAACTGCATTGGTCTGACTCTTCTCTAAGACTATTCTCTTTACCATTCGCTGGACCACTGTAGTGATGCTAGAGTCTCTGCCCAGGATCTTTTCTGCATGACTGCCTGTTTTCAGACTCTTCCTGTGAGTTCTGCTTTACCGTTCACACCACATTCACCAAAAAAAAAACAAGAGATGTTACAAGAATTCACACTTTAGTCAAGCCACGTCTTGAGGGAGAGAGAGACGATAAGAAGTGCAAGAAAAAAAACAACCTATTGGCTGCATGTGAACAACAGGGTTATCATTTGAGAATCCTATGCACTAGGTTTCACACAGGATGACGATTTAAGTTCAACATAGAGTCTCTACGGAACCCTGGAGGGTTCATAGAGAGAGAAAGAAAAAAAACGAGGCCACGTGTTATGAATTTGTGCGCACGGTATACTTTCTCGTTCGCACGGTATACTTTCTCGTGCGCACGAGATACTTTCTTATGGTTAGACACATTGAACTGCCCGATTATTACGCCATATTATTTGTTTTATGAAGATGTCCGGTCGCCAGGGTGTTTGTGTGTGTGTGCGTGTGTGTGTGTGTGTGTACACATTTTCCCCTTGCTTGACGTGTACTTGAGAATAAATATCTGTATCTCTTGTATCTTTGAGCATAAGTGAGTCTATGTTTGCGTGTGTGTGTGTGTGTGTGTGTGTGTGTGTGTGTGTTTTTGTTGCTCTATGACGAATAAAACTCTATTGCATGGAAATTCTGTTTGTCGTCAGTTGTTTTCTTCTGAACTTAATCAACTAATCAACTACACAGAAGTTATAATGTGGGGGAAGACCCGTTTCTTCATCGGTCAAGAACCAAAATATCTTCCAATATTACTTTTCAAAACCCTTAACAGTAGGCGGTTTTAATCTGTTAGTGTACTCATTAAATAAATGTGTTACTGCTTGACGAATAAAACTCTATTGCAATCAAATGATGTTTGTCGTCAGTGATTTGGTTCTGACCTTGTTATGAATGCAAGACCTCATCAACTACACAGAAGTTCAAATGTTGGGGAAGATGTCCCGTTTCTTCACCGGTCGAGAACCAAGATATCTTCAAAGTCTACTTTTCAAAACCCTTAACAGTAGGTGGTTTTGATCTGTTAGTGTACTCATTAAATATACATGTGTTACTGCTAAAAGTCATGTACATCAATACTGGCAATTTGTTTCATATCACGCTGTTGCTTCTGCAGATCTTTTCAGAAATCTTCACGCGTCTTTGTCCTGCGTTATTTCTGTCTCACCCCGTTGAGCCTTTGGAGCAAGTAAGACAAAAATGATTAACCATTGAATGTAAAAACAGTAACTGCATTGGTCTGACTCTTCTCTAAGACTATTCTCTTTACCATTTGCTGGACCACTGTAGTGATGCTAGAGTCTCTGCCCAGGATCTTTTCTGCATGACTGCCTGTTTTCAGACTCTTCCTGTGAGTTCTGCTTTACCGTTCACACCACATTCACCAAAAAAACAAAACAAGAGATGTTACAGGAATTCACACTTTGGTCAAGCCATGACAGATTAAATCAGTCTTGAGGGAGAGAGAGACGATAAGAAGTGCAAGAAAAAAAACAACCTATTGGCTGCATGTGAACAACAGGGTTATCATTTGAGAATCCTATGCACTAGGTTTCACACAGGATGACGATTTAAGTTCAACATAGAGTCATTACGGAACCCTGGAGGGTTCATAGAGAGAGAAAGAAAAAAAACGAGGCCACGTGTTATTAATTTGTGCGCACGATATACTTTCTCGTTCGCACGGTATACTTTCTCGTTCGCACGGTATACTTTCTCGTTCGCACGAGATACTTTTTTGTGCGCACAAGATACTTTCTTATGGTTAGACACATTGAACTGCCCGATTATTACACCATATTATTTGTTTTATGAAACAAAGGGTGTTGTGTGTGTGTGTGGTGTGTGTGTGTGTGTGTGTACACATTTCCCCCTTGCTTGACGTGAACTTGAGAATAAATATCTGTATCTCTTGTATCTTTGAGCATAAGTGAGTCGATGGGGTGTGTGTGTGTGTGTGTGTGTGTGTGTGTGTGTGTGTGTGTGTGTGTGTGTGTGTGTGTGTGTGTGTGTGTGTGTGGATTCGGTCATGCTGTTGTGTTTTACAGGACATGGTTCTGCAGGCCGGTCGACACACTGTTGATGGTGGCAGATTGCAAACTGTGATTTTTATTTTAAAGCACCGTGAGGCAAGGTGACTGCGACCTACAGCAGAGCTCCTGTCAGCTGAGCTAAATAAAATGCTGTGGGAAAGAGGTAAAAGCTGTATGAAACAAAGAGAAACACCCAGTATCATAGAACCAGTGTCTTTTATGTTATCTGCAAATAAATTAGGGGAATCTGGGAATGCTTCAACATACAAAAAAGTCGGACATTAAAGGTCCCCTATTATACTGTTTTTCATCAATATATCACAGGTCTCAGATATATACAGAACCTGTCTCTGATTGGCTGAAACTCCAAACAGATTTGTGCAGCATCCCATAATCCCCTTAGTCTAGCAGCAAGTCCTCAAAAAAGGCTTTAGTTTTCGAGATACCCCTACCCGAGGTAGAACAAATGACAACAATGATTTTTCTTATCTTTAGGGTCTCCCATTAATGAAATTGATTGTTGTCAAATTTTATTTTGGGGGAAAAAATGTTTTTTTGGTTGTTCTTTAGAACTACCCCAATCCCTGAAAAGAGCCAAATTAGACCAGGCCGAATATGGGAAAGGTGACAAAAAAGCCCATAACTTGAGACTGATCACTCTTTTCCTCTTCAGATTTGCTGAGGTATGAGCCAGGTGGCTGTCCTACATCACCAAATAGTCAGACAATTATTTAACAAAAAAAATACTGAATTATAGTCCTGTAAACTTAGCTTTAGTTTAGACGGAAATTGTACTTTTTGGTGATAGGAACATAGGACTCAATCACTTTTCTCTCATTTATCAGAAAAACAGTAATCCCTAAAAAATATACCATTACTGAATTGTCTAGGGTGCTATTGAACATTAACCAGTAGTTGTATGGGAATATCTGGTACAGTTCTATTGCAAATGAGATTTCTTTAGACATAGGCCTACCTCTTCTCTGATACAGTCACATTCCGAATGGGGGATAAGTGGCATAATAGCCTATAAGTTAAGAATGCTCACTCTGATGGTCATTATATTTGGAGAGGGAAATACCAGGTACTGAACTACATCACCAAATAGTCAGAATAAGAGTAACCCAATACAATAAAGTGTATTAGTTCTAAATTGCAAGCCTCTAAAACATAGGTGTAAATCGTACAGGTTTTATTGAAACTGGAACCTTAATTCAAAGTACAGTATACAAATCATCAAATAATTCTGTGAGAGGTCAAGTATATAGATACTAGAATATAATGTTAAATGTCAGGTTCCTCAGAAACATTAGGGGACACATTTTGACATTCTGCACAGCAGGTGCAGGGGAAGTACAGGGAAGGCCAACAGAGAGGCACTGGCACTTTCCACTCTCTCCACACTTTGCATCTTTGCAATACAAGTGAGTAATGTCTCTCACTTCTCTAGGTGCTGGGGTTTTTGTAAATAGCACTGGTTGAATGGCCCCATCTCTGACAATCAACCCCTTGCCAACAGGACTCCATAACAAGGGTTTGGATTCGGGCTGTGACACCATATCGCTGTCTGAAACATTGCTCTTTGTACATGTTGTTGAAATGCATCCTCTGTTGGCGGCAGATTTTCCGAGGCTGCATCTGTTGATGCAATTATGAACCTCAGTTCATCCAAGTTTGTGCACATCAGTCCAATTTTCCTTTTTTCCATATAGCAGAAGCGCAAATTCTCTTGCGACTGGCAAAGACTCTTCCAAGCTGGCAGAGAGTCCAAAATGGGCCAGATCTTTGAGCTCGCTGAGATGGGTCTTGAGTTTGGTGAATGCTGTTGTCTTTCCTATTCTGTACAAACTAATTGTTGTGCCACAGCCAGTGAGTGCATGACATGCTGGTAGACAGTTAGACATGTAGTTGCCGCCCAGCTTCAGGACCATCTCCAACTAAACGGCCTCTTTGAGAAATTCCAGTCCGGTTTCCATTCCGCCCACAGC
This sequence comes from Dissostichus eleginoides, assembly GCA_031216635.1. Taxonomy (NCBI): domain Eukaryota; kingdom Metazoa; phylum Chordata; class Actinopteri; order Perciformes; family Nototheniidae; genus Dissostichus; species Dissostichus eleginoides. The sequence continues at coordinate 31,398,697 of CM062268.1, read as the reverse complement.
ACTGAAACAGCTCTGGTCAGGGTCACAAACGACCTGCTGATGGCGGCCTACACTGGTTCCCCATCTCTCCTCATCCTCCTGGATCTGACTGCAGCATTTGACACTGTCGGCCATAACATCCTCCTTCAGCGCCTCCAATACACCATCGGACTCTCTGACTCTGACTGTCCCAGACACACCCTGTCACCTGTGGTGTCCCTCAAGGGTCGGTCCTCGGGCCCACTCTGTTCACCCTGTACACTCTGCCCCTTGGCCGTGTCATCAGCCAGCATGGAATATCATTCCATTGCTACGCTGATGACACGCAGCTATATATAAAGACAGACCCTATCCCACCTGAATCCCCACTGTCACCATCATCATCACCGTTCCCATCAACATCCTTTAACACCTGCATTGAGGAGATAAAGGCTTGGATGCAACAAAACTTCCTGCAGCTAAATAGCTCCAAAACAGAGGCTATTTTAGTTGGCACACCAAACCAGGTCCAGTCATCCCCCATAACCCACATCACCTTTTCTGGCCAAAACATACCCGAGGCCGTTTAGTTGGAGATGGTCCTGAAGCTGGGCGGCAACTACATGTCTAACTGTCTACCAGCATGTCATGCACTCACTGGCTGTGGCACAACAATTAGTTTGTACAGAATAGGAAAGACAACAGCATTCACCAAACTCAAGACCCATCTCAGCGAGCTCAAAGATCTGGCCCATTTTGGACTCTCTGCCAGCTTGGAAGAGTCTTTGCCAGTCGCAAGAGAATTTGCGCTTATGCTATATGGAAAAAAGCAATGTTTCAGACAGTGGTGTCACAGCCCGAATATCGCTGTCTGAAACATCGCTCTTTGTACATGTTGTTGAAATGCATCCTCTGTTGGCGGCAGATTTTCCGAGGCTGCATCTGTTGTTGAATTCAATTATGAACCTCATTTCATCCAAGTTTGTGCACATCAGTCCAATTTCCTTTTTTCCATATAGCAGAAGCGCAAATTCTCTCAGTGGTGTCACAGCCCGAACCCAAACCCTTGTTATGGAGTCCTGTTGGCAAGGGGTGGATTGTCAGAGATGGGGCCATTCAACCAGTGCTATTTACAAAACCCCCAGCACCTAGAGAAGTGAGAGACATTACTCACTTGTATTGCAAAGATTCAAAGTGTGGAGAGAGTGCAAAGTGCCAGTGCCTCTCTGTTGGCTTTCCCTGTACGGAGTATCTATATACTTGACCTCTCACAGAATTATTTGATGATTTGTATACTGTACTTTGAATTAAGGTTCCAGTTTCAATAAAACGTGTACTATTTACACCTATGTTTTAGAGGCTTGCAATTTAGAACTAATACACTTTATTGTATTGGGTTACTCTTATTCTGACTATTTGGTGATGTAGTTCAGCCACCTGGTATTTCCCTCTCCAAATATAATGACCATCAGAGTGAGCATTCGTAACTTATAGGCTATTATGCCACTTATCCCCCATTCGGAATTTGACTGTATCAGAGAAGAGGTAGGCCTATGTCTAAAGAAATCTCATTTGCAATAGAACTGTACCAGATATTTCCATACTGGTTAGTGTTCAATAGCACCCTAGACAATTCAGTAATGGTATATTTTTTAGGGATTTCTGTTTTTCTGATAAATGAGAGAAAAGTGATTGAGTCCTATGTTCCTATCACCAAAAGTACAATTTCCGTCTAAACTAAAGCTAAGTTTACAGGACTATAGTTCAGTATTTTTTTAGTTAAATAATTGTCTGACTATTTGGTGATGTAGGAAAGCCACCCTCAGCAAATCTGAAGAGGAAAAGAGTGGTCATTCTCAAGTTATGGGCTTTTTTGTCACCTTTCCCATATTCGGCCTGGTCTAATTTGGCTCTTTTTCAGGGATTGGGGTAGTTCTAAAGAACAGCCAAAAAAACATTTTTTCCCCCAAAATAAAATTTGACAACAATCAATTTCATTAATGGGACACCCTAAAGATAAGAAAAATCATTGTTGTCATTTGTTCTACCTCGGGTAGGGGTATCTCAAAATCTGAGGGCCCTTCCTGCTAGACTACCTCTGTTTCAGCCCCGTTTCTAAAGTGCTGATTCTCTGTCTGTTACTTTAGATGAAAATAAGGAGCCCCTCCCCATGCCCCTCTGAGAGACATTTGGTTAAAAAGAACACAATGGTGCTCTAGGAGGAGATTCAGGTGATAAGGTGGGGGGGGGGTTAACTTGGTTGGTGATTGGCTAATGGTTACACAAGCCAAAACATCATTATGACATCATAAAGTGGCCAAAATCTGATCAGCTCATTTTCAGACAGGTTTTTATATAAATGGATCAGGACAAAAAGAGAGAGAATCTTTGTTCCTGAAACTTTCAGAGTATCTTTACACAGAGGGGACACGTGTTGACGTAGAAAAGATATGAACAAGTGGATTTTGCATTATAGGTGACCTTTAAAAGAAAACACGCCGTGAGAGAGCGTTCAAACTTACAAAGCTTGCTAAGTAAAATAGATACAGTGGACAAAAAAGATTGACTATGCTTTCAAATAAAAATAAATGGTCATCTAGGAAAAGATCTCATCCTGGTTTCATTGTGAGTCCCGCTCCATCCATTGACTTTATATGGAAGTTGATGGTTTTTAATCCTCTTGTCATACATGTACACAGCACAGCAAACACAGTGAAATGTAGACCCTGTATGTAACCCATCCTAGTATCAGGAGCATTATGGGGCGTGATCCAGGGCATCTCAACACTCAGTCCATTTGAAGGCTTGAAACCAAGACCCTCCAGTTCCCAAACCTGGTTCTGACAGACTGAGCTACTGCCAACAACTTAAGGATGATTTTACTTTAAAACATTTCTTAATATGGACCCTTCTTTGAATCCAACTTTATTTATATAGCACATTTAAAAACAACAGAGTTTACCAAAGTGCTGTACGTTGATAAATATATAAATACATGTAGACAATACCGATAGGACAAAAAACTATTGTAAAAACACGACACAAAACCATACTTATAGCCACAGACTGAAAAACTCTCATACACGATGTGTTCTTGAAGCCCTATTGTTCTGCACATTGGGTATACACGATAAAAAAAGACAATCCAGTGAGTTAGTTATTGACGTAATAAGAAATGTTGGATTTACCAAGCCATTCACGTTTGGCTCCCATGTCACATGAAAGCTCAAAAGAAGGCCCTATTATGCATTTTGGGGGTTTTCCTGTAGTGTGTTGTATGGGTTTCTGTGCATGCAATTGGTCTGCAAAGGCAAAAATCACTTTGTTCCCTATAGGCTAAGGGGCAGGTCATCTTTAAGCGGTTGACCAATCACAACAGAGCCGGCCAGCTAACCAATCAGAGCAGACTGGGCTCTGGTTTCAGACAGAGGGTGAACAGGCAGTATGAGAAGAATAAAGAGCTTTTGGAACATTAAAGCATGGAGACATGTCACGGTAGAGACACTACATACGAATATGAAACTGAAATAAGCAAGAAAAGTCCCATTTCCGAGGCAACGCACATATGCATGAACCCACAAACTTTGTATCACATAATCGAGTACAGTGAAGAGGAAATACATTCAGCACTGATCCGGAAACAATGACCATAAACACTTTTTCACTTTCAGTCATCATTTTTTCCCATGATTCAAATCAACACCTATTATGATGGCACCAACAACACAACACCCTCCCTATATCACAGTGTCTCCTCACCCCAAATCCCTCCCATCCTCACTCCTTTTATCAGTGACAGACCTGCCTTCTGGTAAAAGTGCAACACTGATGAAAAAAAAGAAATTGTCAAGGCTGCCCTGGCATTTTTTTCCCCTCTTGCCATTTTCCTTGCCAAGCTTCTGCTCTGCCATTTCCATCCAAGCTGCCGGCTCACAGCCCACTACCATCTCTAGTGCCGGCCAGGAAAAGTAGATTACAGAGAGAAAATGTCGTAAAGTCTATGGAGAGAAAGCATAGGTTGTCAATTATACATGTGCCACTGTGCTGCTATCTCTGCCTCCCCCTCTCCACCCACCCGCTCTCCTCTTTCCACGCTATCTCACTCTGAGTCTGACATCTGTCTTTTATCACATGCACACTCAAACATACAGCATCCCACATTGTCATAACTGAAGCCAAAATATTCTGACAGGGTAGAAGGATCCAGCCTATCCGATCTGATATGTAGTTGTGTCGCAGGAGATGGAAGCATCCGTGTCAACATGCAGATGCTGCTATAAATAAACGAGTTGACAGAAACCGGCGGAGAGACATGAAACTGCTGCATGGTTTCGATTCTCATAAAAAAAGGCAGCTTCTGGAGGGATTTCCCCTCAGAAGGGTTTCTCCCTTTTAGGTTATCGAGATCACCAAAGTTTGGTTTATCATGAAGTACAAAGTAGCATAAAATGTGAATACTCAAGTTAAGTACAAGCCTTAAGTACAGTACTTGAGTAAATGTACTTTACATCACTGGCCAACAAAACGACATCACAAACTTAACATTAATGCCACTTACTGTTTCCAGGTGTGTGAAGATCTGAGACATCCATTGAAGGTAAACATGGTTAAATCCAAATTTGTAGCTGGAAATGCCATCCTGGTAACTTTAGGCGTGGTTCTTAATCAACAGTTTTTCTTCAAGTGTCAAAAGTAATCCAGGGTTTTCTGTGCAGTGCAAACAGGAACAGACTGCAGCAGAATTCATGGTGTAGTGTTTCGAAAGGTCAAGGGAACAGAGTAGTGATGGCAGTTTGACACTGAAGCTTCGAACGGAGCTTCAACCCTGGACTTCCTATTCCATAGAAGCAGTGATTCGAAGCAGCAACTGCTTCATTTCCTGAATGAATCAACTCACTGGTTCGCCGTCCAATCAGGCGATTCAATGCACTGCCTCGTCTCTATTCTGACAGGTGACAGGTTGAAACAGTTTCGAATTTGAGCGCTTCAACACTTTATAACCGCTCTAAACAATGCGCAATGTGTGGGTTGTTGTCGTAGTTTGCGTTGTTGCTGTTGAGTTGTTGTTGGGATTGCATTTGAATTGGATCATTATAGAGCAAGCCAGGAAGAAAGATAGGTTGTTCTGGCTCGGGAAACACTTCAAAATGTGAAGTTGTGAACAAAAGGACAATTGAGTAATATAAAAACAGTTTAATTGTTTAAGGAATAGATAGCCCAGTGGATAGAGCCGGCGGCCCTGAATGCTGCGATGTCCTCCGCGCAGCTGGTTCAAAGCCTGGAATGGATGAACTTTGAATCATTGCTTTTCAACTTTAATACTTTAATAACTGATAAAAGGCCGTCTCCGCCCAAAAAAATATCCAGCACTCTCTAGTCTCTTCTCAATAACCCAATACACACAATTATCAATCTTTAATTGCAAATAGAACATGATATTCAGTCTTAGTGTGTGTGTGCATCGAATATTTTTCAAGGCAAAGATACGTTAAACCCACTGCAGCCTTGCACTTCGCCAGGAGAGGTCGCTGTAACTGAAGCTTCGAGAAATGAACCTATTTCCGACACAATTGTCCAAGTGGTTCGATGCTTCATTCATAGCTTCATTTTGCCATCACTAGAACAGAGGTATTGGACATACAGAAGTGTGGAAATAAGTTGTGTAGACACTCAGAGACAAGCACAATCTCAGAGAGGACAGAGGGGGAACTGGAGGTGTTTATATTGAGGGAGCTGACTGGTTAAACCAGGTGCAGGTGAGCAGGAAGCTGGAGGTCAGGTGATCGTGGGAGGAGCTGAGGATTTTTTATTTATTGACAATTCTTTTACAAACCATCAACGCTCATTGTAACAGTCACAAATATAAACAACATACAGAAAACAACAAATAAAATGTTTTTGCTTTGCAACAATGTGCGGCCTGAGGCCATGGTTCTCAGCAGGAAACCGATGGACTGTCCACTCCAAGTAGGGAATGAGTCCTTACCCCAAGTGAAGGAGTTCAAGTATCTCGGGGTCTTGTTCTCGAGTGAGGGAACAATGGAGCGTGAGATGGGCCGGAGAATCGGAGCAGCGGGAGCGGTACTGCAGTCGCTTTACCGCACCGTTGTGACGAAAAGAGAGCTGAGCCAGAAGGCAAAGCTCTCTGTCTACTGGGCCATTTTCGTTCCTACCCTCACCTATGGTCATGAGGTCATGACCGAAAGAACGAGATCGCGGATACAAGCGGCCGAGATGGGTTTTCTCCGCAGGGTGGCTGGCGTCTCCCTTAGGGATAAGGTGAGAAGTTCAGTCATCCGGGAGGGACTCGGAGTTGAACCGCTCCTCCTTCGCGTCGAAAGGAGCCAGTTGAGGTGGTTCGGGCACCTAGTAAGGATGCCACCTGGGCGCCTCCCTAGGGAGGTGTTCCAGGCACGTCCAGCTGGGAAGAGACCAAGGGGTAGACCTAGGACCAGGTGGAGGGATTATATCTCTTCGCTGGCCTGGGAGCGCCTTGGGATCCCCCAGTCAGAGCTGGTTGATGTGGCCAGGGAAAAGAAAGTTTGGGGCTCTCTGCTGGAACTGCTACCTCCACGACCCGACTACGGATAAGCAGGAGAAGATGGATGGATGGATGGACAATGTGCGGGTCCTATTCAAGCAACACAAAGAAGTCCAATAATGAGAACAATTTCTGGGCGTTTTTGTCCATCATGTATTGGAGCGATTTTGCAAAAACGTTGAGTTCATTCTTCCATCCGTTGATATGAGGTTTAGCTTTCAAATATGTACACTTGTGAATAAAATGTTTACTCAACAAAATCAAGTTGTTTAACAGGTTACCAAGTGGCTGAATAGGACTACAGAAGTTGTGAAGGACGTTGTACGTCATTACACCGAACACGTAAACACTCCCGCTAAGTTAGTTTGCCGTGTTCTGCTTGAAAGCAAGTACCTGCCTCCTGCAAACGGTTCAAACAAACGCTTCAACTCGTACCATTTAGAATCTGTAGTTTGAATATGGATCTTAAGTCGGCGTGACGTTGAAGCAGCGACCCTGCTGTAGTTCCTTTATAGCATAACGTTAGCATTTTGCTTCTGGCGACTAGATTTATGATTCGAAAATGATAAAAGTAGGGTAGACATGTGGATATTATCCGGCTGAACAAAACGTGATCCGTCTCTTAAATGTGTTTCAACCACAGACCTTATTTCCAGCTATTTCTAAAATCCTATGGAGAAATTGCATTGCGTTTTTGTTGAAGGAACCGGAAGGAGTTTACTTCCGGGTTTTAGGACGCGTCACTGTGGCACTCTATAGCAGCATTCATTGAGATACAATAATATATCAAATCTAATCAATTTACAGTGCGGAAAAACCAGAGGCTGGATTAGAAATAGATAGAATACATTAAAACACGGACAGATTCATTAATAATGAAATTAATTAAAAGCCTGGTAATAAGGTTTTTTTTTAAGTTTTATCAACATTCAGGGTGTTTCTCAATGTCAAGGAAGGATCCTTCAGAGCCACTATTTCAAGGATGCTACGTCATCGAATCCCGCCGAAGGACTGTTCCAATGTACATGATCCTTGGAATTCTACCGAGGACTGAATCCTTCGTTGCGGGAAATTTCGAGGATGCACATGTGTATCCTCGGCGGTCTTAAAATCCCCACAATGCTTTGCGCACGGACCAATTTCACAAATCTTTGGTGGAAAATTTAAGGCGGGGCCTCTCATATGACGCACACCTGCACACTTGAAGGATTCTTGCCTAGCCTCTGAAAGACCTGACTCGGAAGACATGTATTAAGCGTCCTCGACATTGACAAACTGGGTGTTTCTCAATGTGGAGGACGCTTGCTTGGTGACACATGTCTTCCGAGTCACTTGCTTCAGAAGCGAGGCAAGAATCCTTCCTAGCCTCAGAAAATGAAGAATGGTGGAACAGGCTAACAGGTGTGCGTCATGCGCGAGGCCCCGCCTTAAATGGAGCGCGATTTCCGCCAAAGATTTGGAAATTGGTCCGTGCGCAAAGCATTGTGGGGATTTTAAGACCGCAGAGTCTACACATGTGCAGCCTCGAAATTTCTCGCTACGAAGTACGCCGGCCTCGGAAGAATTCCAAGTATGCTGGACATTGGAACAGTCCTTCGGCGGCACTCGATGACGTAGTATGCTTGAAATAGTGGCTCTGGAGCATGCTTCCTTGACATTGAGAAACACCCACAGTCTCTTCCGCCTCAGGGTCCTTATTGCCTAACAGCTTGAAAACATCAAGAAATGCACATCATGTTAATGTTCATGTGTTCTGAAATCCCATTGAGGGTTTTATATAAACAGAAAACAGACAAATAAATAAAATAAAAATCGATAAATAAATAATTTAATGAATAAATAAATAACATTTAAAAAACAAACAAAAACAAGCAGTGGTCAATTAGGATTAGGACAATTTTGATCATTATTTTAAGTACCATGTCACTAATAAAGAAATCCAATAAATACTGGAGACAATTATTTAATTTGTCAATTAAATAATTTTTCCAATATATTACAATTATTATTTCCAACTTGTATTTCTTTCCAATGGATGGCTACACTTTAAATGATCTTATGATAAAATAGGAATATTTTAAGTCAATATAAATTACACTGTAACGTATCTCAACATTTTGCGTTATAAAAAGAGATGTACCACAAATGTTCCAACATGTGAGAGACGAAAGGTATCCTCAGTTCCTTTGGACCACCCTATGAATGTGATTAAAGCTGGAGTACTTATGAAGGATAAAAACGTGGACTTTCTGGTAACAACCATCGTTTTTCAGACACGTAAACTCTTCAAGAATCACCAGTGACCCACTGCTGATGGATTTAATGTCGTAGAATAAAACGTGATATGTCTCTTAAATGTGTCTCAACCACAGACCTTATTTCCAGCTATTCTCCTAAATCCTATGGAGAACTTTTTTGTCGAAGGAACCGGAAGTTGTAAAATGCTAACTCACTTCCGGGTTTTAGGACGCGTCACCGTGGCACTCTATTATTGAGTATTAATAATATTTGTTTGCGGATGTGCTGGATAAAGTTTGAATGATGTTGCTCAGGTGTTTTAGCTTACCTCACACTGAGTGAACTGTTTTTATAATACATATTATTTTATGTGTTTATGTATTTTATAATTACACCCTAAAGACGTGTTTGTTTGTCATTAGCATTCTTATTTATTTTAATCACAAACACCTTAAATCAACTGGGTCTCGTTCTGCTGATACACAAACACATTTTTTTTATTAAATAATGCAATTATAGCCCAATATTTTACCCTTCTTAAAACCAAATGTCTTATTTCCATCATTTATTCCAACTTTTATTTTACGGTGTGTCCTTTTTAATTGAGGAATACATGGTTCATTGTTTGATAAATAGGGGTATTTGGCTCAAATATTGTTATTTTATCATTATAATTCACATATTGAGTATACATACTGTACCACATTTCAAATGACAACATTTCCAACAACTCATCTGTCCTTTATTCATTCATTTCTCAAAAACACATCAAACCAACTTTATTTGTCTAGACATATTCCCATTGCACGCACAAGCAAGTGTCATTTATTATGTACATTTGGATTGTATAAGACAGCTCTTATGAGTCATTATGGCATGATGTGTTTCTTAAAGGGACCTATCATGCAAAATGCACTTTTTGATGTCTTTTATACATAAATATGTGTCCCCGGTGTGTCGGGGAACTCACGCAGCGTCAGAAATAAAACCCTCTCTCTTTTCCTCCGTACCCACATCTTTTAAAAACGGGGGTACAACGAGCGGATACAGATTTGCTGCCGATATTACGTAATTTCGTATGGTGGACCCACAGAAAGTTGCTATCAGAAACAATGCCTGACGTGTTTTGGACGTAATATGGTCTGTGTTTACATTAGCAAGCCTCGCTAACACTCAGAGCTAACCTGTACTGGGAAGAGCACATGTGTTTAAAAAGCAGGAAATAAAAAAAGGAACTCACCTTGTGATAAACCCGCAAGAGAAAAAGCATTTGAGCTCCATACTGTTTCAGAAATAATCCTTGATGTGGTGTAGAACAGGATGGAGTTTTATCGCAGCAGAATTTAACTTTATCTCCGGTAGAATTCTGATCAGGCATTAGCTCCGCCTCCTCTTTTTTTTTTCAAGCTAAGGACCCAAAATCCGCGTTTCTCTAAACAGGGCTGGAATAGAGGGATATGAGGGATGATGCATGATCTGTTTGTATTTTGAGAAAAACACATCATAGACATGTTTTTATATATTTGTATATATCTGAGACCCGTAATATATGCCTAAAAATAGCATGATAGGTGCACTTTAAAGGTGGGGTAGGTAAGAATGGAGAAACCAGCTCGACTGCGCTAGAATTTGAAAGTACACAACCGGAAAAAATCTGCCCCTTCCTTCAGACTTCCTCACAGAGCCCCTCCTCCAACACACACGAACGCGCACATGACCAATGAGGGCACGAGATATGTTTGTGCACGAGATGGAAGGCTGACAGGCAGGTAGGCCATCCAGTTAATTTTTTCTTTGAGCACCTGATAAAGCGCTTGATAAATAAAATGTATTGTTATAATTATTATATTCAACTACTTTACACTCGGAGCAGTCACAACCTCAAACAAGCAAAAAAGGGGACTGAAATAGTTTCCAAATTCTAATAAACTGCAGGTCTCTTTCCTTCTCTTTTAATAATTGTTTTCCTCCACAAAAGCTCAGAATAAAGATGAATCTGCTTCCCAGCGTTCCTCTGTTTCTCCGAGGAGGCATCTGAGGTCTAGTGATTAACACCGAGCGCTGAGAAGACACTTCAACATGTTTCATAACAGCGTGATATGGCGAATGTGATAATCACTCTGACACAGATGCCGCCACATCTATAGTCAGGAAGTGACATGAAATATAAGAATATGCATATATATGACTAACACAACAGCAATATCAAAATGTGTGAGAACATGACGTACGAGAAGTCTCCCAGCTTTACGCTCCAGGATGCTTTTGAAGGCTGCTTCTTCTGCGCCGAGGCCAATTAACTGAACACCTTCACTTTCAGATGCTGCAGACTTCCACGGATTCAGCATTTTCGTCGTAGATTTGTTATTGGCAGGGTTTCTGCTTCACGGGGAGAGGGTAAAACTGCTGTGCATTTCCCAGTATACACTCTTTTAATCAACATTTCGGTTTGTGAAGTATGCAGAATTGAGAAATGTTGCACTTTTATGTATGTCACCTCACATGACAAGTTTAAAGGGGCCATATTATTCTCATTTCGGGTTCAAATTAGTATGTAGTGTCTTTACTTTGACATGTCTCATGCTTTAATGTTCAAAAAGCTCTTTAGTTTTCTTTATTAAGACCATGAATCATGTTATAGACAACTCAAATATATCCTATTTGATAATGTTTTCACGTTTTAAAAAATAAATATATTTAGTTAACATTTTAAAGTGATGATATGCATTTGACTTTTTATCCAAGGATTTAAGAGCCTGCTTGAATGGCTTTAACTCATTTCAATGTGGTCCTTTGTGTGTGAAAGAATCACTTGATTGATGTAAAACTTTGAAGCGTCGATACTCAAATTGCACCTGATCTATCGAGCATTTGCCAAATTTCATTTAATTCTGCTCTCACATTTTTTTAACCTGCGTTTTGATATTGGGAACAAAGTAAACATGGCCTTCAAACCGGTCCCACGGGAGACTGGGCTGCTTAATTTAAAGTCTTCCAACATGTCATCATCAGTTTTATTTTCTCAGACTTTTCAAAGCCTCAGAAGACATTTCACAAAGTAAAAAAACACACCTGTCATTGTAGGAAGTGCTTTTGTCAGAGTAGTTCTCCCTTGAGTCGAGTTCCTCTTGAAGAAACTGCTGTGGATGTTTACCCTGCGCTCTTATCATGATAAAGAAGAGTGCAGTCGGTTCCTTTGAAGATATAAAAATAAAATAGTACCGCAGTATAAATACATGCAATGTGAAATTGTTTTCTGCGTCTGAGTGCTGTTATTGTGGCTGATTAGTGCGAGCTCTTATCCTGCACTGTGTGTTTGTTAGCAGCAAAGTGGAGAACAGAGGAGCACACAGATACATCTCTATATCTCAAATCAAATCAATCTGCTTGCCTTTTATTCATTTCTCTTTATTGATGTTTGAAAGCCCAAGTAGGAGTAAGAGAAGTGGATGATGCAGATAATGGAGGCACAGATGAGAAGGAAGGGAAAGATTGACAACAAACAAAAAGGGCAGTTCTCTCTGTGTGTTGTTCATCAGTGGAGCTGGATCTTTTTGTTTACAACAGTGTGTGAGTGCAGGATTCCAGCTGTCAGTTAGTGATTGTTTGTCAAAAATAAAAAGCTCCTGATCTCTGCCCGTGTGTCGTCTTCACTTTTTTTTCACATCGCTCTCACATCTCGCATCTCGAGCAAATGACAGTGCAGTCACAAAGCGATACAGTTCACAGTCGCATATTTTGATGATCAGGCTTGAGGAGTTACAGATTGCATGTAACAGGATTACGTAATCAGGATACAAAAGAAGGTAAATATAGTCCCTTGCAGTTGCATAAAGACAGACGTAACCAGATCAAAATGGGGGATATACAATGTTACTAAAAAACTCAAAAGAGCATATAGTGTTTTTTGTAAAAGGATCAGATGTTATCTCTTCTCTGTAAACTGTAGTGTTCTGTAGGATAATACTTTAAGTGCGAATCTATACGCCTGAATCTGCTTTATCGTTTTCACTTTCTTTGCTTCATATATTCAGTAGGTGACCCCATATGTTCATACAATAGTGTGTGTGAGCTTAACTGTGTGTACTAAACTAAAACGGAGCATTTTCTGTCAGCTCAGATTGAATTTCTGCTTTATTAAACTGTAGTGTGTGCTCATGTGTTTCATTGTTGGTGTATAGGCTACTGCCTGAATGTGCTTCATGGAAGGCAGGTTTTCATGTTGATACAATCTCAAAGCAGAGGACACATGTTTGATCCTAAATATCTTGGTGTCTTCTTTTCTAAGGTCACATTGTCCTTTTGTCTTACATATAATACACTTAGGTAAAACTGCTTTATTGTAGCATTTGATATTGAGGTTATCTAAAAGTAACTGAAACAAATCAGGTATTACATTTATATTTCATATTCAGATTAGGTTACTGATTACTTTTTTTACAGGTAAACCGTAAATTTAACTAATTTATTTTTTAAAGTAACCCTCCCAACACTTCTATTTAACTGAACTCATCCCCTGATTTCACAGTAGAAGGAGTAAGATAACTGCTCCAACATGGGGTGAATTGCTCATTATGGTTGGTGCTGGAGTGTGTGTGTGTGTGTGTGTGTGTGTGTGTGTGTGTGTGTGTGTGTGTGTGTCTCGTTACAGTTTAGTGGATCCATATCCTGTCCTCCCTGCAGCACAGCGTAACGATCTGCCACTCTGTAGCTGGATCCAGCCTATTTTCTGGCGGTGACACACTCATATGGATGATCTACTGTACCTCGGCCCTGCAGCCACACCACACACACACACACACACACACACACACACACACACACACACACACACACACACACACACACAACACACACACACACACACACACACACACACACACACACACACACACACACACACACACACACACACACACACACACACACACACACACACACACACACGATACATTGGACTACCTCCACAGGCTACAGAGGCCCAATGTGATAAGCATTGATCGCGGTGTTCGGCTCATATCACTAAGAAACGCACTCTGGTTCCGTGTCGTTGTTTCCAGATGATCTCCCTGGTTATAACACAAAAGGGTCAGTCCACTACAAAACCACAGAGATAAATCCTCACCGCCACAATTGGCCGGCGCAGGCATTGTTTGTCATGGTGCTGCAGCTACGCCTCTATAATACCCTTCATACCATCTGGAATGATTCCAGTTCTTAAAATAGTGTCAGGGACTTGGAAGAAGGTAAGAGAAAAGGAAACGAAGGGGAAGACAAGAGAGAATATGAAAGGGAGGAAAAATGACTGTGGTAGTGCTGCTAAAGAGGGCTCCTATTAGGGCAGCGGAGGGAGAAATATTGGCCCGTGTAGCCCCGTACCATTTGTCCTCGTCAGGATCTTAAATAGAATCAGGATCAATTATTCATAGGGTCTATAACTGGCAATAAATGTTAGCCGAGACGGAGCAGCCGCGGCCAGGGAGAGACAGAAAAGTGGGGTTAGAAGCAGTTTTAAAGTTTAAAAGTCTGGACAAAACAGCTGAATAATTATAATTTAAACCCAGAAGTGACATATAAAAGCCTTTTTTTGCTTGTACGATGTGCCACTTTAGCCGTGTTGTAATGTGTAAGAACACAAAGCAGCCACGCACCGAGCAGAACAACAACAACATAAAGTCAGCTCAGCATGAATAATACAGAGGGAGCTGAGCACCGCACACATGCCTCCACACTTCATATATAATGAGTTCTGAGGTGTATAGAAACACATGTTCTCAGCAAATTTCATGTAAATGTTACCGTACAGCCTCAAAACTAGTATTCCATTCTTTAACTTAACATTGATATTAGTCTATTTTGTAACAATATGTAGGCGAGCATGGTGAGTTCTATCAAAACCTAATGATAACTAACTAACTAACTAACCAACCAACCAACCAACCAACTAACTAACTAAATAAATAAATAACGTAATGAATAAATAACTTATAAACCAACCAACTAACTAACTAATTGAATAACTGACTGACTGAATGACTATCTAACTAAATAAATAGATAACGTAATGAATAAATAACCAAATAACTTATAAACTATCTAACGAACTAACTGATTGACTGACTGACTAACAAATTAAGTAACTAACTAACAAACTACTTACTCAATAATTAACTAACTTAGTAACTAACGTATAAACAAACTAATTAACAATCTAAATAACTAACTACTTAACTAATTACCTATTGACTTAACAATTAATTAACTAAATAAATAACTTTTGAAAATAACTAACTAACCAACTAACTATCGACCTAACTAGCTCACAAGCTAACTAAACTAACTCACTAACTCACTAACTCACTAGCTAACTAACTAAATAACTTGCTTGCATACTTACTAACTGACCAACTAGTTAAATATCAAACTAACTTGCTAACTAACTTGCTTACATACTAATGAACTAACTAAACAACTAACTTAATAACTAACTTGCTTACATACTAACTAAGTAACTTAACAACTAGCTAAATAACACGTATTATCTAACTAACTAAATTACTAACTTACTAACTAACTAACTAACCTGGATGACCTTTTTCTACCAATCTTTCACAGACGCATTCTTTTTCAAAACTGTTATAAAATCAATTTGAACTGGTGTACATCATGGTGTGCTTCATGGTGTACTTCATGGTGTACATCATGGTGTACTTCATGGTGTACATCATGGTTTACTTCATGGTGTACTTCATGGTATACTTCATGGTGTGCTTCATGGTGGCTTCATGGTGTGCTTCATGGTGTGCTTCATGGTGTACTTCATGGTGTACTTCATGGTGTACATCATGGTGTACTCAGTGGTGTACACCATGAAGTACACCATGAAGTACACCATGGTGTGCTTCATGGTGTGCACGATGGTGTGCTTCATGGTGTGCCTTATGGTGTGCCTCATGGTGTACTTCACGGTGTACTTCACGTTGTACATCATGGTGTACTTCCTGGTGTACTTCCTGGTGTACTTCATGGTGTACTTCATGTTGTAATTCATGGTGTACTTCATGGTGTACTTCATATTGTACTTCATGTTGTACTTCATGGTGTACTTCATGTTGTACATCATGGTGTACTTCCTGGTGTACTTCATGGTGTACGGTGTACTTCCTCCTCCAGGTGAAGCTGCATTCTTTACTCTCAGAACAGGTGAGAAGTGTCTGGTGATGAAATGTACACCTGTGTGTCCTTCACAGATTACTGAGTTACTCACACCAGTAGAAATACAAGAGTGCAGAGGGTTGATAAGGACTTTCACAGCAAGAATTTGCCGGGGTACCAAGGACACTTAGTGTTACTATGGATACCATTCAACTCTAATCATTATTTGTAGCCTCAACACAGTACAGCTCGTCTGTTAATTTTCTACATTGGCAAAACAGAGAAACTAGAGCTTTGTTGGGGCCGAGAAAATCAGGCCTAAGTATACATGGACATATGTAGCTTTCATACTAGTACCACCCAAGCCAAAATCAGCAGTTTGTGGCCCAATTTCAACTGTAAGAAAAACCTACATGTCAAATGTAGTACAAGCTGCAGTCTAGACAAGTTATTGCATTGTGGTAACAGACTTTCGGACATGATCTTCAGCATGAGCTTTTACTATTTCTCAGCAAATGACGCGGGTGAGATCATTAATTAACTTGGAGTTATGTAAGAAAATGACCCAAATAACCTAATGTTATGTCAGTTAAAAGGTAAACCTCAACCTTCTTGTTAGACATAATCATGATAGTAAGCCTTTACATTACTTGTGACATTAAATAGAAAATAAAGACTGCATGAAACAAAAAAAACTGCTTTGCAAGAGCCAGACCAGATTCAACGCTGGAGACATCTGAAGCATTTAGGTTCAGGGAGACAATCAGAGCAGGGGTGTCAAACTCAAATACACAGTGGGCCAACATTAAAAAATGGGTACTAGTCGAGGGCCGACTGGTTCAATGTTTATTGCAAAACTTATTGAAATGAACTTATTGCACATATTAAACCTGGAACTAACACAGCTTAAATTATTGCCTATAAAAACAACATTAAACATTAAATAATCAGTTGCATTCATTTCTTACGGCTCTATCTGCAGCTTTTCCAGAGTCATTTCTTATGATTACATTTTTCCACAGGCCAACAACAGCTTCAAAAAAACTATTTCCCTCAAAGAACAAACCAAACATGCCCTGTTGTCTCAAGAAACAAAGTGCAGAAGGAAACATCCATTGAAACTCAGTTTGCTCTGTGATGCTAGTTCAAGCCAGATACTTAGTGTCTCATCTTAGGTGCAAGTTCATCAATGTTTGGGCTCAGGCTCTGAGCTGAGGAAACCCTCAGGATTGAGTGAAGGTGTGCGTGCAATATACTGGCGGGCCAGATCTAATAGTAATTAGAAATTATCCTGCGGGCCGAAATTAAATCCACCACGGGCCTGATTTGGCCCCCGGCCTTGAGTTTGATGCATATGTTCTAATTTATTCAACTACTGTAGATAAACACTGAAATAAGGAGATACTACATTACTTGCATAACAAGTGGCGCTTTATGAATTGGAAGGTCATTCTTTAAAAAATAAATATAGAAATAAAATCTACCCATTCAATAAGTCCTACAGAGAGTAGACTCTCTATCCTATAATGCCTCCTGAACATACAACTGTACTTAAATACTATAAAGTGACCTTTCTAATGTCAAGCTATTCAATAGAAAAAGGAATAAACCACAAAGAAACACTTTGAAATACAGCAGTCACCTAGCTGGCTCCCTTTGGATTAAACACATAACAGAGATATTGATTTTGTAAAGATGACGCACAAACTCTGACATCCCTGCTCACATGTTAAACGTTATCTTAAGAAGTCATAGAAGAAGAAGAAAACTCTCTTCCAAGAAAATGTGTAGAGATTTAATTGTTTTTGATTTTATATTTTGACAGCTCATTTGGGATACAAATTGTATTTTATTTCAGTTTTTTTGGGTTCTTTTCTCTTTTTTTGTCTTCTTTTCCACATGCTTTATTTATTCCAAGACACTGTAAATGGATATATGAGAAATATTCTATATATCTAGACAATAGTGGCGTCTGGAGATCCCATGTTTGGCAAGACACAGATATGACAAATAAGTAGTTAACATATTGAATATACATATAGATAGATTCATTATAAAGAAACAGGTGAAGGCAATATAATAATAACAATATATTAAACTCAGCAAACAATAAGACATAGCAACTGTGTGACTGCATATAAAAACACCATGTAATGCATAGTGAAGGTGCATATAAAATCTGTAGAAAATACAACAAACAAATTGATAAATCAAGAGACATTTATCAGTCAGCTCAAAAGACCTTGACTGTCATTAGAGCGTCGCTCACACCGCTTCTCCTTCTCTAAGGCTGCCAACAAGATTTATTTGTGTAGTTATCATTAATTATGTTGTGAAAGCCAGGTGGCATTATGGTCCCTCCTAAACGCATTTTCTTTTGCTAATCAGAAGTATATAAATGTTTTTTTCCAGGAGACCGCGACTTGTTTTAGCCCACAATTATTTAGTTTGCCGTGCTCTAAACACAAATTCACACAAGTTGCTCTTTCTTCCTCCTTCTTTCCTAATAGCCGCTTTCACACCAAGTACTTAGCCGGTACTTGTCCCCGGTACTTGTTCCCCCGAACTCTTTAGTCCCTCGAACGGTCCTAGTGGATCCCGTTCTCACCAGAATAAGTCCCTGAGGGAGGATTAGGCAAATGAAGCCGCTGACGTCACTTCTTCTTCTTCTTCTGAGTTTTACGGGGGCGTGGTTTGCAATTCGCCCAGCCAATCAGATATTGTTAGTGTGGCCGACACACCCACGAATCCTTTCCTCCTCAGGAAAGTACCACCTGTCTAGCAGGGACTATAGAATAGAATCGGAGGGATGAAACCCCTCTTTAATGGTCACACATGCAGAGCACACAGCACACACAGTGAAATTTGGCCTCTGCATTTAACCCATCCTAAAACCAGGAGTCTAGTCCTAGGAGCATTGTACAGCGCCCGGGGAGCAATGGGAGTGAGGGGTTGTCCGGTGCCTTGCTCAAGGGCACCATGTCAGGGCCCAGGAGGTGAACTGGGACCTCTCCAAGTAGCAGTCCACACTCCATATTTAGGTCTGTTCGGGGACTTGAACCGGCGACCTTACGGCTCACAGTCCAAGCCCCTACTGAAAAGGTTCGCGCAAATTAGTGACTAGTTCCAGATCCTTTTTGGTGTGAAACCAAATCTCCAGCCCCTATCGGCCTAGTTCGGGGGGGAAAGTACTCCGGTTTGAAAGCGCCTATTGATACATGTGTCACTTTGAATGGGACTCTGGGACTTCATAATTAAAATGTTGCCATCCAATAAATGTCAAGGAATTCAATCTTGATTATTACATTTTGGGAGACAAATGAGAACATATATTTGTGCCAAAGCTAAATGGACTTGTCTTTAATGATGTGTGTTTACCATGCCTGCTTTTGAATCTGATTGATTTTCCATTAAACAAGACGTAAAATAGAAAACAAGCCAACCGTTTTTAAGAACTGAATCTGGGTTTACTTCCTGGGAGGCAAGCCGTTAAAGAGGCCTTATTGTGCTTTTTGGGGTTTTCCCTTCCCTGTAGTGTGTTATATTGGTTTTAGTGCATGTAAATGGTCTGCAAAGGATAAAATCCCGCCTGCCTGAAACGCCTCCATTGGTTATAGCGCTCCAACACATTGAACATGATTTTCAGGCGTAATTCAGGATTATTTCGTCAGTCGGTTTGATGTGTTCTTTGTCGCCTTCTGCTTTTATCAAGACAACAACTTTTACACCCAAGCCAAATTACGAAACTCTTATGAGATTTATTTACTTCATCTCAAGGTCAGAGTTTGGCAGTTGCACGTCTCCATGAAGGAGACACCATTAGTATGTTTTGTATGGATGTGCGCATTATTTTTTAAATATATTTTTTAATGAATGACCTTCCAGTTCAAAATCCTCCCCTTAAGCTCGAAATGAGTAAACTGTCTTTTTGAAGTTTTCCCTTCATGTTAATGGTCTACAAGAGCTAAAAATCCCATCATTCTCTCCGGACTAAGGGGTGAGACATCTCTAAGCTGTTGACCAATCAAAACCGAGCCGGCCAGCTAACCAATCAGAGCAGACTGGACTCTGGTTTCAGACAGAGGGTGAAGAGAGGTGCTGCAGCACAGGCAGTATGAGAACAATAATGAGCTTTTTGAACATTAAAGCATGGAGACATGTCCCAGTAGAGACACTAAATACTAATATGATCCTGAAAATTAGCATAATAGGGCCCCTTTAAACACACTTTCTTTAACCTAAGCACATGCTGTATGTAAGTAGCAGCTCATTTAAATAATGCACTGTATAACTCAAGCTGAAATGTGAGTATGGAGCAGTGATGACAGAATAGTAGTTTAAAATCTCTACTCAAAAACTCCATCAAAATGTCCCTCGTATACCCATCCTGAGCCCGAGGCGTGAATTATCACACAGAGACAGTTCTGCTGATAATTGACTGAAGGAATGCCAGGCACTCGCTGATGAACACGCAGACACTCCACTCTGCATCTCCAAATGGCTTTATCGAGCTAATGGCGGTGTGGGATGAGCTCACATAAGGCGGGGAGTTAATGTAGCCTCCAGCTCAGCTCATTTTCTCCAAACGAAAGAGATAATCTGGACCCCCCCAAAGGCTTCCGAGATTGAAAGCTTCACCAGCGGAAAGGCCAAATAACTAAGAGAAATTAGACGTGAACCTGGGCCGAAGTTTTCTCTCATTCCACTCCCACGCCTCGCATCACAAGCCTACAGTGAGGAAGGAACAACTCACCGCTAAGCTTTCTTTTGTTCTGCCTTTTACTTCTGTCTCTTTCATTCTTTTTAAATATGTCTTTCAAATGTATATTTATTTATTCATTTTTGTTATTATTATTTTATTTATATTTATTTTGTATTTATTTGTATTCTTATTTTATTCTTGTTTTTTTCAGTCCTGTGTTTATTGACTGTTTTTATCAATCACAAAGTGTGTTTCTTGGTTTTATCATTATTATCATTATTCATTTTTAAATGTGTTCATCTTTACATAAAAAAAAAGAAAAAATGTAATTAAAAGAAAAAAATTCAAATTTCCAATTTTAAAATGTTTCAACTTAAAATGTATTTATTTTTAAATGTTATAATTATTATAATTTTTTGTGAAGCACTTTGTGTTACCTTTAGTGTATGAAAAGTGTTGCATGAATAAAGTTGATTGAATACACACACGTATTTTTCCACTCATTATCTTGTTTTCCACCCCTCCTCCCTCAGTGTTTGTCAGAGGGCTCAGGCAGAGATGCAGAATGTTTGTGACAACTGGAGCGCTCTCCATCTCTACCAGATGGACTGCAGCCGACTGCCTCAGCAGAACAGCTCCAGTCCCACAGCTCCTCTCCTTCCTCTCCACGCCTCGCCAAAACCTGCACAACCAGTGTGCTCAAAGGGTTTGACAGCAGGAACAAAGACAGAACGATACCAATGTTTTATTAAGTATTTGTTGGAAACCCTGTGGAAACACATCAAATTACATTTCTGGTTGTCTCCATGCTGAGATAACCCTGATGAATACATGTGATAATGATGTGCAATATAACAGCAGGAGATCAAGCACAGGCAGACACGATTAATAGACTGTGGCTGTGGGGTAGAGTGGTCGAGGTTGAGGGTTCCAGCCCCAGCCCCAGCCCCTACAGTCAACATGTCGAGGTATCCTTGGGCAAAAAGTTGCTCCCAGTGGCCAAATGTGTGAATGTTCGTTTCGTGGAGCAGATGGCCGAACCTGGGGGAACTCGCATGTATAAAAGCACTTTAAAGGGGACCTATTCTACTCATTTTTAGGTTCATATTTGTATGTAGTGTCCCTACTGGGACATGTCTCCATGCTTTAATGTTCAAAAAGCTCTTTATTTTTCTCATCCTGCCTGTGCTGCAGCACCTCTTTTCACCCTCTGTCTGAAACCAGAGTCCAGTCTGCTCTGAGTGGTTAGCTGGCCGGCTCGGTTTTGATTGGTCAACAGCTTAGAGATGTCTCGCCCCTTAGTCCGGAGAGAATTATGGGATTTGTAGCTCTTGTAGACCATTAACATGAAGGGAAAACTTCAAAAAGCATAGTACAGTTTACTAATTTCAAGCTTAAGTGGAGCGTTTTGAACTGGAAGGTCATTCATTAAAATATATATTTAAAGAAGAACACGCACATCCATACAAAACATACTGATGGTGTCTCCTTCATGTAGACGTGCAACTGCCAAACTCTGACCTTGAGATGAAGTAAATAAATCTCACAAGAGTTTCTTAATTTGACTCAGGTGTAAAAGTTGTTGTCTCGATAAAAGCAGAGGCGATAAAGAACACATCAAACAGACTGACAAAAATAATCCTGAATTACGTCTGAACATCTGTGTGGAGCAATGAGGAGGCTGTGTTTCCAAAACAAATTCTCTATAAAAATCCTGTATGCATTGGAAGATATAAAGATACACAGAGTAAAAAAATAATTAGACTAAATAAGATCTCATTCTGTTCTGTGTTGTTTGCCTTGTGCCTCTAATTTATAAGAAAAACAGAATGATGAAGCACAGCCATGCGTAACACTAACACAAAAACCCAGGAGTGAGTACAGGGCAAAGTAATCTGTTTCCTCCATCTCCTGTATTTGATGTGCCCGGCCCACACTGCAGAATACGAATCTGGACACCCTTTTCCCCGGCTGATCCCCCAGGACCAGCAGCCCTTTCCAGCTCCACACAGGAAGCCCCATGCATTATGCAACACCATCAAGCCCTATTTTGGAGCAGAGAAGCAAGAAAAAATGGAGAGAAACGCAGAGCTTCCCTCAATCAGTCCCACAGTCTCATGTTTCTGGGGAAACGAGGTCTCGTTCCGACCGTACAGAATTACCAAGAGGAAAACATGAAATATTTAGCATTGTCATCCCCTCCTTCCCCCTCTCTTTCCTCAGGGATGAAAGTTGGATTGTACAGTATGTTTTCTTGCTATGATTATCTGGATGCAAGTAGTCAAAGTCAAAAGTCAAGTCAAAGTCAGCTTTATTGTCAAGAATTCTACATGTGTTATACAAACAGAACATTTGAAATACCGTTTGAAATACCGTTTCTCGCAGTCAAGTAAAGTAAAATGTATTTATAAAGTGCTTTTCCCAGACATGACAAAACATTAAAACATCATACGAATCGTAAAAGATTAAATGACAACACAAGCCACGTGTTAAGAAGTGCTAAATACACAATACATTGTGAAAAACATAGAATAAAAGCACACGCCTTAAGTTACCCAAACGCCTGCCCAAACAGGAATGTCTTTAGATGACATTTAAAAGAGTCTACAGAGTCTCTTTACAGCTGTGTTTTCTTGCTATGATTATCTGGATGAGACCTTTTTGGGGGGTAAGGAGGCACCACACGGTAGAGGTCAGGATTGCAAGATTTCGCCTCAGGGGACGGGAAGTCACACGCAGAGGTGGAACATGGGATTTGATTTATCCTCCAGGAAAGTGGGGAGGAGAGTGGGCTCGAAGCGGGAGAGTGATGATGGTCAGGCACGGCACGGCATTTAGCATGCATAAACAGACAAGCAACCACAGGAAGGCACCTATAAGGTACATGCATACATTCATGGACAGGTTACAAATGCACAGGACGAGTTTCTTTTTTTCCTTTTTCAAGAGCAGGCAGCACACACCTACTGTACAGGGTGACCTTGACACAGAACATGTCCCCACAGGTACCTCGCCCTGACAATGTGTCTGAGTCAACTGAAGAGGCAGCATCTCTTGACATCAAGGCTGTCCCCAACCTACGGACTTATTATGTACTGTTCTGCTCTCAAAAGGACTGCACGCTATTTGTGAGTGCATAGAAGCAAATGGATTGGCACTTATGTAGCTTTTTCTCTGCTGTCTGAAAGGTTTTTGAGTAGGGAGATGCAGTTTCCTGAGTGTGTATCTGTGGGGATGTCATGATAACTGGTACAGATGTTCTGAAATGTTAAGGTATCATTACTAATTGTGCAAGAGAACAGCAGGTTTCAGGACTTAAAATGTCCCATAGTCCCGGGGGGGGGAAGAGAAACATATGTGGGATCCATTAATTTAACTATCAATGCATTTTCCCCCTGATAATGTATATAATATATATATATATTAAACTACAGCCCCATTCATTCCTCCTATGAGGTGCCACAGTGGCGCTAGAAACTAAAATAGCTCGACTAGAACAAAAGTACCCAAATCCTTCTTGGATTCTCCGGCGTTGCAATTTCCTTAAACCCCGCCTCCCTTCATTAAGCCCCACCCCCACGTCTTAAACCTACATGTCACTTCAGATTCCTGCTCACTGAATGGAGGAGCGAAAATAACCCTGGATATAGCTTTTAGCGCATTTTACAAATTGTAGGATCTTATTATTCAAATAAGGTCTATTCAAGTGCTCAGACTTTGAAGAAGTTTTACCTCCCAAAAAAACATTTTAGCAAATTTAAAGATGTCACTTTCCCAGTGTAATTTAATGGGGAAAAGTATCTTTGGGCCCATTGACGTCACAAGACTGTAACAAGATTTGTAGTACCCACAATTGGCCACTACAAAATGTGCTTCAATGCCCAAGGGACTTGGGAAGTCGGCAGTTAGCTGTTAGCTGCTAACAGTCTGTGAATAGAGGTTTCATAGAGTTTTTATTATGATGCTTCAAGCTGTATTCTGTAAAGAATGCTATTGGACGAAGGTCAATGATTGTGTCATCATGATCTACTTAAATAAAGTATTGTAAAAATGTAGTTTTATCAAGAAACTTGGATAAATACAGTTCAGGTGTTTACACAGGCATGTCAATAGGTATTATACAGAATTCCAACGATAAGCGTCTGTATTGTTTGGTATTTGTTTGTGTCTTTGTGTATGTGTAGGCATTCATTCCTTCTGCAGTGTTCTTTAACATGGTGTCCTTTTTTTATCTTGTTCTGACGCATGTAGCATCACTGCTGTGCTTCTTTTTCTTTCTGAAAGGCTTCCATGAGGAGGATAAAAGTAAAAGTCATTCAATTGTGTGTGAACATTGGGGCCCTCTCAATTCTCTCTGGGACATCAAAGAGACACAGCACGACACTCCGCTATTAGAGTCCATGGGTGGGATGAAAATACATTACAAATATATCTACTCTGCGCGGAAATCCACGACGAGGGTTTCATAACAAAGAGCAGACTCCTCTCAATCATTTGTCTTCTCTAAGGATTGTGATTAATCTAACCTTTGATGTTGTGAAACAACGGGGAGGAGGAAGAGATGGGAGAGATGAAGGGGCGCTCGGGGAGCTGCATGGGGATGTAAAGGCTTGTAGTGCACGGCTTTGAATGCCATGCTAATGAAGCAAATTGAATTGAATCACACAGGATATTGAGACTGTATTGCGGGGAGACACAACATGCAAGCACAATGCACTACATCTTAAAGATTAGGCTGAGATAGGGAGGAAAACTCAACTCTCAGAGGGAGAGGGGGAACAGAAGTGCAGGATTAATCACCGCCCACTACATATCATGTGTGTCTATAACGAGATGCTGTGCGTATCAACACACACATCTGCTCGTGTACAGGGGGAGATAAGCTGGAAGGTGTGAATTGCAGCCAGGCGGTGCAGAAATGTGAAACACATCGGCATGCTGACATGTATGATGAATTCACAGACAGAATGCACAGTGTGTGTGTAGGTGCTGATTGTGTGTGTGTGCCTCCAAGGTTATTGTGCACAGGAAGTCCCATTAGGTGTGAATTAGGCAGAATTAAAAATGAATCCGCTGTCATGCATTATTAAAACTACTCTAAATGCATTTGCATAAGTCTATGAGATGCGCTTTACGTGTGCCAGCATGCAGACACGTTTCATGCATGTGTAATGGATGCAGGCTGTCTTACATATAGGACTACTTGCTATTTTCTTAATCATTAAGTGCTGTTTCAAATCCAAATCCTCTCTTGGTGTTGGTGCTGACTGTGAGGCAGTTATTGCCTCTCTTAAACCTCTTCCTACAGCTAACAAATTCCTTCAAATTCACCTGACCAAAGCAACTACCAAAGAACTCGGCTGGCAGATGGCTCGATGTCATCCTAACTTTGATCACAGTATAACATGTGGTACTATTTCTGCACAGAGCTCAAGGTATGATAGTGGCTTATACGTAGCAACATTGCCCCTGTGTGGTGAAAGGAACAAAAAAGCCAAGCTGAGTTGAGGAGAGTCTTAAGAAGAAAAATGTACATATCAACCTGTGTGGTGATTTCAATATTCAACATCATTCTTGCAGAAATGTATGCTTATAGGTGGGGTCAAGATACATCATTGCATAAATTGCATTCTTGTATCACAAGAATGAAATATTCAATAGATTTAATTTTTTTTACTATTTATATTCATTATTTGTGTATCTAATCTATCTAATCTAATCTATATTTAATAATAATGTAATACCTAATATTAATTTATAATTAAAACTTATAAAATAATGTATAATATTGTACAGCCAATGAAAATGCATCTTGGATAATAACAAATAAATACAAAATTAAATAGTAATTAAAACAAAACAATATTTTTTATTATTATTAAAAAGGAAATTTAATACAATATTTGTGACTAAATAAACAAAGAGTTGGAGTTAAAGTTCTGGCAAAAGGCTAATTTAGGTTTTATTTACAAGTAGTTTAACATGCACAAAAACACAAATGTGGAATAATCAGAAGTGGTGCTATTTTGACAATCATTGAATAATCCATTCTCAAAGCAAGAAGCTAATTCAGACATTAGACATTGGTCAGTGTTCTACTGAAAATAAGTTTGAAATGACGAAGGATCATCTCGTTCAGCATACCGACTGAATGCCGAACAAACACACGACATGTTATAAACTGTTGCTTTGACTAGTTTAACAATATTTTAAGCATTTCTTTAGTTACCTTTGTGCTGATGTAGTATTAATTAAGTAATGAAGATCATGGCCTTAATGCTATGTATATATGTAATTGTGTTTGAAGTTATGGTTGTCAAACTGCATTACTTGGGTTTCTGGTCTCTTCTGGTCTCTCTCTCTCTGGAATCTGAATGAACAGAAAACACAACAATGACCTCAAAACATTCACCTTAACATTCACCTTAACATTCATTTGTTTTGGAGGACGTGCGAGCAAACATTTACTTGAGTACAGGTCCAGGAGACACGGATCAATAAGTCATGTTTCTGTCCCACTGACAAATATTAGCCCAGTTTTCACTGTTGTTCAACTTTCAACTACATTTTGTTTTCTATTATCTGCTTTAAACTCAGGTTCGATTCAGGTGAGACGGGGTCATTTGATATTTTTTGCTGAAAAACGCTCCATAAATCTGAGGGAAATGGTGGCAATAATTCTGTGTGGGTTGTTATAACTACAAGGGACCCCTTTTTACATGGCATGATGTCATTTTTCCTATTTTTAATATCAAAATGTTAATTCATGAAGCCATAACTTTACTTTTCACTTCTGACCATACTTTACTGGATGACGCATTGGTCACCATACACTGCTAACCTGAACAAGTAGCAGAACAAAACTGATCCCTTTAGTTCCTTTAAATTGATGCACTTACAAGTCTATGTTTTCAGATCTTGAATACATCAACCGATGAAAATTAGAGGCACATCCACCTTACTGCAGGCGTCTGTGATGCTTTCCTGTCAGCCGTTGACATCAGACGCATAAACAAAAGAGAGAAGAACAGTGAAATGACTAATACTTTCAAGTGGTGCTTACTCAATCCGCAAAATAGTCGGGGTAAATCAAAAACTACTAGTAGCTTGAAAACTCAGAAAATGTCACATGAACTCAAAATATTAAAGGGCCCATGTCATGGCCATTTCCACTGATCATAATTCCATTGTTGAGGTATACTAAAATAGATTTATACCGTGCATTTTTCCAAACTCACATTGGTTTCGCATACAGCATCTCTCTAAAGTATGTGTATTCAGCAGTATTCACTCTCTCCACTAAACGGCTCGTTGCAGCTCTTGCCCCCCCCTCCCTGTGAGCACAGTGTGCTCTGATTGGTCGGGACGTTGTGAATCGCGCTGAGCTCCGTGGAGGTGTGGTTTCCTTGTTTAGCGATACACAGCGAAACACAGCCAAACTCATCCTGAGCACACACAAACTCACAGCCGAAGTAAAAACAATAAGTGTGGCTTGATATTGAGTCAGAAAAAGGTCGATAAACGCTGTGAGAATGGGTCTGCAGAGAGAATTTCGCCGCGATCCCAACTGTCCGTTATCAGCCTGCAGCCAGGGATGAGAAATCAGCAGAGCTGCCTGCACTGAGTGTGTGTGTGAGGAAGTCCGTGGATTGGTCAATTTGGACCAATCAGCAGAGGCTTAACGTAACGGCTCCGCAGACGTAACGTAACGGCTCCACGGATTGGTCCATTTGGTTCCGGGTACGAGCTGACGTCAGCTCGTACCCAGAAATCTCCAACGAGGCGTTTTGGGGAGGAATTTTCTATGTTAGAGTTTTACTCGCTACAGGGTGTACCTTGAGGGTTTGTGACTCTGCAGACCGTTTACATGCATAAAAACCTACATAACACACAAGGGGACGGGTAATAACCAGAAAAGCATGACACCTCTCCTTTAAAGGGCCCATGTGTCAAAAACCCTCAAAGTACACCCTGTAGCGAGTAAAACTCTAACACAGTCTATGCTGCCCCAAAACGCCTCGTTGGAGATTTCTCATTTTCCATTGTTTACTTCCTGGGTTCTGTGACGTGTGAACACCCAGAGGCCACACCCTCTGCCAGCATTTCACAAAACAAAGCTTCCCAAACCTTTCAGCGATTCATGCCGGATATGTACAGCGTAGGGCACTGAAGAACGATGCTGTTCCTACTTTGTTTGGACCAGCGAGAGATTCGGGTACACAACCTGTAAGTATTCTGTTGTTTGTGTATTTATGATGTTTAAAACAAACAAGGTATCTACCACGACAGTTTAAATGGGTAAACGTTTTTCGGGCTGCTAAGCCATTGACACAGTGCTAACTGGGCTAACTAAGTTGCTCGCGTTTCCATATATCAACTCCAATGTCAGCAGATGGCCTTACATGTATCTCATAGCAGGAGAATGTCTGCATTCACACACGAAATACTCATAGACAGTATACTCCGGGTGATTTACCGTACGGTCAGTCGCAAAACTTAATTACATTATAGTTGGCGTTCCTAGCGTGTATGCTACCGAGCTAAAAAAGAAGGCTACCAAGAGGTAGACATGAGTTTGCTAGGGAAAACACTGTTTTTATGCCAGCTACAATGAATGACCGAACGTAGCAGACTACCCGTATAAGATTGCAATTGTTAACATGTTCTTGCTAGCCTAATATGAACCACTAGCTGTTGTTCATAGTAGGTTGGCATATTACACTGAACAACTAGCAAACGTAGGTTAGCATATTAATCTAGCTGGCAAGCTAACGAACCTAAAACAACTAAGTTTCTCTAATATTTTGTGATTTGCATTTGATTTCGTCCAGCCAGATCAGGAAACTCCTGGCGTATCCGGCGGACAACACACGACGGGATGACCACTCTGATGCCTCGTCCTAAAAAGCCCCAGCATCAGCTTACAAAGCTGCGATAGGCAAGATGCCGAAAACGCCTATAAGGGGAGGAATGGATGATATACAGTGTATGTATGTATTATTTACACATGTTCATTTTGTACATTTCTAAAAATAAAGTTTGATGGAAATACTTAGTAGCCTTTCTTCCCTGCATTGTTTGCTCCTATAACATATATAGCAAACCATGATTTGATTTTTCATCAAACACAGTAGTAGTTTATTACAGGTAAGAATAAATTACTCTTCTTCCGTTCTACGCCTCAAAGGTCCATAATCGAATCTGTACATGTTATGGAGGTTCTGCAGGGTGTATGGGTTGACAATTACCATTGTAAAACTGATGTTCCGCTCAGAGCCGAAAAAAGCACTGTGTTAGACATGGGCGGAGCCTCTCTGGTGGTTGACTAATCAGAACAGAGTGGCCGAGCTGACCAATCGGAGCACACTGGGCTCACAGGGAGGGGGGGGGCAGGAGCTTCAACAAGCCGTTTAGGACAGAGAGTGAATACACACATACTATACAGAGATGCTGTATGAGAAACCAATGTGAGTTTGGAAAATTGCACAATATAAATTTATTTTAGTATACCTCAACAATGGAATCATGATCAGTAGAAATGGCCATGACATGGGAAGAACTTTTTTACTACTTAATCTTTTCAGTTATATTCAACATTTGGGCTTAGAGTGCAAAATTATTTGATAGTTATCCATAAATAAAACTAAACACAATCTTGCAAGCTAGTTAAGTAGCTAGAAAATGTCACGAGTTCAAAATACTGACGTTAGTAAAACATTTAATAAAACTAAAGACAATAATGCAATGGGATCACTGCCTCCAGTGGTGTCAAGTGGATCCTTCCCCACTTCCTCCCCCCCTCCTTTATGCCACACCCATCTCTAAACCCAGCATAGAGTTCAATTAGACTTTACAATCTGCCTGCGGGAGAGAGATTAATGCCTCTCTAAACCGATGCATCTTATCACAGCTGATAAACTATAACACACACCGCCCGCCTCACCTTTGACCCTCCACGTGCATCTCACCTCCACATAGGTGAAACTGTTTGAAATAGCGCTGTAGTTGCACCATGGATACAGCATGTGTTTCTGTGCTCTTTGAAAGCTAACTGTATTGATTATGGCTGCTGCTGAGAGACAGCCTCTGTGGAAACTAAAGAGCATAGAGGTATCAGAAAGCAATGCAAGATATATTTCACATTTCATAATGAACTGTGGTTGTGGTAACCTCGATATAAACCAACCTGCAACTTTGCATAATCCGACACTAAGCAGTTTAACAATAATTGATGTGCACATATGCTCTGATTGTGATAAGGTATAGCTGATAAAGGTGTTTTATCTTGCATTGATTGTTAAAGAGACCTTGTAGTCAAAACTCTTGAGGGACATTTCTGAAAAAATACACTTTTTAATGTCTAACTTTGGGTAAATACTGCTGTGGAGATGCATTTGCGTCAACAAAACTGTACTCCCTTGAACTTTGTTGCTTTGATATGAAACCGGAGAAGAATATTTCCACTGCAGGCACTAAAAAAGACTCGAATTAAGGTGCAGGCATTTGAGTTAATCAGCGCTCGTCTCTTTCCATGCTCCATCTTCCCTCCATTCCCACACATTAGAGCGGAAATGGAAAAGTGCAGCAGGCTCTTTAAGTGCATCCAAGTCTGTGTGCACACACTTAGTGCACAGACACAGGAGGTATATTAAGTAAGGGATAATGTGCAGCGACGCGGTCATTATGGGGAAAAGAACACCCGACAGGCTGATCAGGAGCCTGACGCGAAGCGGAGGGATCTAGATCTTACATGGCCAATTCTCAACAAAGTAACGATATGACTGCCAATATTAATTGAAATGCTTTTATAGATTTAGAAAATGTTTTATTGATTTAAAAAATAGTACGCTATTATTTATTTAAAATGACATGCATCCGCTAAGAAAAATAGTCCGTTGTTACTGTTTGAACTGACGTAGCAACGGCAGGAACTGCTTCGATAGCGTTTTGGAGGACCTTTTGATTACAGATTTGAAAACATCGCTGCTTGCTTTAAAAGTAGCACGATTCATTATGTCAAAGCTTGGAAAGTATCTAGATATCCCTGCCCTAATGCCAAAGTAACTGGCAACTGAATATGTGTTGCCGTTTGATGTCTATGTCTGGACCGTTGCGTAAAAAGGAGGGTTTCTGCCCCGTTACTTCTCCGCTGTTTTTCTTGTCCCAGTTTGTAAAGCAAACTGCATGCAATTTGCAGTTTGCTTTTCGGCCAAACTGTATACAGTTAAATCGACCGAACTTCTTTCTGCAGATGTAAGCACCCTTAACAACGGTCTGTCTGTTCTGGATTAACAACGTGTCACGTGTTCTGAATTGACCAATCAGAATCGAGTATTCAACTAAACCATGTAATAATGTAATATGAAGGATGAACATTTATAGCGCAGCAGTAGGTTTACAACGCACGGTGCAAACTTGGACTTGTTATCATACTCTACACCAGCCGCGGCGTTATGTAGGCTATGTGTCCTTTCTTTTAATAGATATTTAACGATTATAGCTTGAGTCTGTCTGATTCCCCAAACAGCTGCTTCTATATACTTGCTGCACATACAATACAAATAAACAACTCCATAAACACACTTTTGCTGATATTTGTGTTACTGCTGGTGATTGATTTCCTCTGTCTCAATGATGAAAGTTATAATAATAGAAGACATGAAGCTGCAGAGAGAGGATGGATATATTCTTACCTCTACTTTGTGATAAGATGAAAATACAAAATTAAAATAGTAATTGTTAAACACATTGTTTATTTCATTTACTGAGGTTTTAACCATTATTTACAACATGTGTACATAAGCAGTGGAATAATAGGATATCTCTAGGTCATTAAACTGTCTTAAATTCAGTTTAATTTTATTAATACAAAAAATAGGTCTCATCTATAAGGGAACTATGGTCTCAGTAAACATGAATGTCATTCAAAATCGCGAGAAAACATTTCATCAGGCCCAGCCGAAATTACATTGGCCCACCCACAATTGAAATCCTGGCGGCGCGGCTGCTCTACACACAATGGAGTTATCAGTTGGACCCTGTACTTTATGTCCACACACACACAAACACACACACATTTGCCGATGCATATAAAGGGGTTGGGATTTAACTGTGTCTCTTAGTCTGACAAGCGTACGGTTAACTGATATCTTCACTCATCAGACGGATCAAAAATGCCTGCAGACTATAATGGACGATGGGAGATGGTGAGCAACGACAACTTCGAGGACATCATGAAGGCCATCGGTGAGCTCCACTTTTAATTATTACGGTATAGAAGGAGAGGCTTTGGCTTGTAACCCCCTCATTAAAAACAGGAGTCAATTACCAGGTTGTCTTTAAATATGCAGCCAAGTAGAGAGGGAGGAATGAGCAGGACGTTTGCGTGACAGAAAGAGTGAGAGAGAGGAGGAAAGTAGAGGAATTCTGTGGCACTGCTTCATCTCCTCATTGAGCTGCTGTCAGGACAAGTTAACCTCCATTCTGAGAGCCGCTGCTGTCTGTTACAGCGCCAAATAAATATTGATTCAGTCCTTTCTGCATACTCCTGATCCGCCGAATGGTAAGACAGGATCCGACCCTGGATCAGGCAGCAGGCCAGCTCGTAATAAAAAAAAATGAGGAAGATAGAGCCCTTTTTTGGCCAGCGTCGTTGATCAGGCCCCGAAAAACGTTAATTATTCACGACTCTTATCTGCAATTCATAAAACATTCCGGCTACTCAGCTCACATGAAATCCAGGAAATCCTGAAGGCCTCCACCTCATTTCCATGGAACGGATGGGAAAATGACATCCTTATGGAAATTGGTCAAAAATATTATTTAGATGGGTAAATATAGGGGCCTCGTCTCGAGTGATGGCACGAAATTGAATTTTCACGTTTAGGCAAATGGGATATGAATATCTGAGTGATGTGGCGGGTGGCGCTAAGAGCGCGATGTCGAGCGAGGAGGAGGAACTAATTTGACTCGGAGTAAGGTCATATTTTAAAGTGTAAATGAGACTGTCAGAAAAACCATAGAAAAAGAATCCTAATAAGCCGCCTGGAGTGTCATATGTGTGTCAGTGGATGTGTGCTTTTGTGTGTCAGTGTACAGAAAGATTATTAACTATTCACCAAACTGACTGACTGACAGTGGTGTAAGAAGTTCTCAAATCCTTTATTTTAGTAAAATTGGAAACACTATTATCTTAAAAAACGTCATTACAGATAAAACCCTTGGATTGAAAATATTACTGTAGAAATTCAAAATAATTATCTACAAAATGTACTTTTAGTATCCAAGGTCATTTAGTTTGCAGGATGACTCTTTTCACATATGATAGAATATTGTTAGGTTTGTAATTTTTGTCAATGTTAAGCCAATTTAAGAAATGTGTAAAAAAAACAGTAGATCAGTAGCACAGTACTGCATCTTAGAATATCATTTTATTTAGATATAAAGGTCCTACATTTGAATTCTCACTTAAAGGGGACCTATCATGCAAAATGCACTTTTTGATGTCTTTTATACATAAAGATGTGTCCCCGGTGTGTCGGGGATCTCACGCAGCGTCAGAAAATAATACCCTCTCTTTTTTCCTCCGTACCCAAATCTCTAAAAACGGGGCTACAACGGAGCTGATCCAGATTTGCGTCCGATATGACGTAATATCGGAAATGTAGGCTGGCTTTACACCCACGGCCCTATCAGAAACGTTGCTATCAGAAACAATGCCTGACTGTTTTGGACGTAATATGGTCGGTGTTTACATTAGCATCGCTAACACTCTGAGCTCCATACTGTTTCAGAAATAATCCTTGATAATCCATGATATGGCATTTCATCACCGCAGTATCTGCCGGTAGAATCTCCCGCATGAGCTCAGCCCCCTCCTTTTTTTAAGCTTTGTACCCCAAATCAGCCCTTTTGAAACAGGAAGTGAAATAGAGGGATATGAGGCATGGCTAGAATGGGTGATCTGTTTGGTATTTTGAGCAAAACACTTCATAGACATGTTTTTTATATATTTGTATATATCTGAGACCTATGCTATTGCCTAAAAATAGCATGATAGGTGCACTTTAAGTAAAGTACGGACACATCAGCAAAAAGTACTTCAAGTATTTATTCCGCAGAAAAATGGCCTCCATTCGTGAAATATTATCATTTATGTGACATTATTAGGTTGCTTATATGTTACTGTTAAAGACAAACTAAATTGTGATAAACAAATCATTAATGTTAGGACTTTCTATCTACATTTTTTGCAATAAATTGGATCTTTTTATCTTTTTATATCTCAAACAGTTATTGCACTGGTTAATCGTTAGAGATGATAACGGGTTATAATATTGTAAAAGCCAATTAGAGCCAAGGACATAAAAGAAGGAACTCATGTTTGCTTACTCAACCATTTTTGACCAAACACACAAAGCACACATACAGTACACACATCTATGCTAAGGTGAAGTTTGGTTACCGGAGTCATTGTGTATAAGTGTCATTTTTGTATGCTGAATGGAAAAAGTGATTTAAATTAAATGGACACCAGTAACTTGACGATAAATAGACTGAGAGTCAAACGGGAAACTTTGTATCTGACTTCTTCAAGCTCAAGTGTGCGTCAATTACGTAAACAAAGCGGATCTCAGTGCTTAAAGCTTTGGCTTAGCCTCTTCACACATGAAAACTCTTAATATAAGTAACTAAAGTTTCAAAATACACGTAGTAAAGTAAAAATAATTAAGTATAATGAAATGGAAATACTCAAGTAAAGTACAAGAATGTCAAAATCATACTTGAGTCCAATACTTGCTGACTGGTTCTCTCTTCTAACGCTGACATTCACTCCTGTGCTCGCAGACATTGACTTTGCCACCAGAAAGATAGCGTCCCACCTGCACCAGACCAAGGTGATCGTGCAGAACGGAGACAAGTTTGAGACGAAGACGCTGAGCACCTTCAGGAACTACGAGGTCAACTTCACCATCGGGGAGGAGTTCGAGGAGCAAACGAAGGGCCTGGACAACCGGAAGGTCATGGTAGGACTATTTTCTTGTTTTTTTTTACACCAAAGTGCTTCCGTAGATGATTTGACATCACTTGTAAAACACTACATTTGAGTAATAACCACTATGTGTGTTTTTGTGGTTATAAAGACAACAGTCATCTGGGATGGGGACAAGCTGGTGTGTGTTCAGAAGGGCGAGAAAGCAAATCGGGGCTGGAAGCAGTGGCTCGAGGGAGATGTGCTACACCTGGTGAGAAAAAAAGTGACATAAAATAAGAGAAAAGTTGTAAAAGTTTTGCAGATTTGACAGGAAATTAAATGTTTTCTTAAAGGTCACCTATTATGCAAAATCCACTTCTTCATGTCTCTTCTACATCAACATGTGTCCCCTCTTCTTCATGTCTCTTCTACATCAACATGTGTCCCCTCTGTGTAAAGAGATCTGAAAGTTTCAGGAACAAAGATTCTCTCTCTTTTTGTCCTGATCCATTTATATAAAAACCTGTCTGAAAATGAGCTGATCAGATTTTGGCCACTTTATGATGTCATAACGATTTTTGGCTTGTGTAACCATTAGCCAATCACAAACCAAGGTAACCCCCCCCTCCTTATCACCTGAATCTCCTCCTAGAGCCCCATTGAGTTCTTTGTAACCAAATATCTCTCAGAGGGGCGTGGGGAGGGGCTCCTTATTTTCATCTAAAGTATCAGACAGAGAATCAGCCCTTTTGAAACAGGGCTGAAACAGAGGGGATTATGGGATGCTGCAATGGTCTGTTTGGTGTTTGGAGCCAAACACTTCAGAGACATGTTTTGTATATATCCGAGACCTATAATATATTGATGAAAAACAGTATAATAGGGGACCTTTAATGAACTACATGCACTCTTTTTAGCTGGCCCAGATAAGATTATTCAAAAGGAAAAACACTTTCTCCCTTCACCTACTGAAGATGAAATATTTCCCAACCCTCGATTAGATCTACATTATCGCAATGACAATAAACGAGATATTGAAGCGTTTTCTATAACACATGTAGATGTATCTGCCTGATTATGTTATTAAGAGACATTTGTTGCATCATGTTGGACTCACAGTCTAAAGGTCTTTTTCTTTCAGGAAATCCACGTGCTCGACAAAGTCTGCCACCAAGTGTTTAAGAAGAGCCATAAGAAGAACCCTATCTGTCCTGTGTTGCATATTTCTGCATTTTTATAATGTCATTATGAAGACCTGTAATAAACTGACTTGAAACCCCTGTACTTTTTTTTCATTTAAAGAAAATCCTAATAAGAGCAAGCAGGTTGTGTTTCCATTAAGGTCGGACTTTTTATTGTCACAGAAGTAATACATTATCTTTTATGCAGAATTTTCCCATTTTAAGCACAGAAATGTCCCTCTGGAAAGTGAATAGACAGTAGGCCAATACATGTATGTACAATGTATAACTGAGCTTTATACTGAAAGTGTTTTCTAATATGAGAACAAAGGGGTCAGGAGGTCGTGTAGTGGACAGCAGCCAGTCCATGCAGTGCTTAAAAAACAACTGAGAAATCTTAAGAAATCTAAATCTAAAATGTCTCTCTCTCTCTGGTACAAGTGAGGAGTTCTGCGGCTGCATTTTGAAAAAGCTGCAGGTGATAGAGGGACTTACTGAATGATTCCTACATAAAGAATACAGATTAAATCGTAGCAGAAGTCGAACAAGAGAAAATAAAGACCGAACTTAAAGGTCCCATGTCATGCTTTTCCGGTTATTACCCGTCCCCTTGTGTGTTATGTAGCTTTTTATGCATGTAAACGGTCTGCAGAGTCACAAACCCTCAAAGTACACCCTGTAGCGAGTAAAACTCTAACACAGAAAAGACCTGTCTATGCTGCCCCAGAACGCCTCGTTGGACATTTCTCTTTTTCTTCCTGGGTACAGTGACGTGCCCATACCCAAATGGACCAATCCCTGGAGCCGTTACGTTAAGTCCATGGATTGGTCCAAATGGACCAATCCACTTCCTCACACACACACACTCAATCTTTTCTCAGCTGCTCCGCCGATTTATTGTCCCTGAGACGGCGGGACGCGGCGAGGCTGTGAGTCGGTGTGTGAGCACACACACAAACTCCCAGCCAGGCTGCGGGGTGTGTGTGTTTCGGGCTGTGTCTGGCTGTCTCGCAGACGGCCACTGGGCTCATAGGGAGGGGGGGGGCAGGAGCTCCAACAAGCCGTTTAGGACAGAGAGTGAATACATACTATACAGAGATGCTGTATGAGAAACCAATGTGATTTTGGAAAATTGCACAATATAAATGTATTCTAGTAGACCTCAACAATGGAATTATGATCAGTAGAAATGGCCATGACATGGGACTTTTAAGTCTCCAAATATGGACAGACATTATTATAATCAAGCAACGTGCTAGCAAACATTTACTTGTTTACAGATCCAGGAGACACGGATCAATAAGTCATGTTTCTGTCCCACTGACACATATTAGCCCAGTTTTCACTGTTGTTCAACTTTCAACTACATTTTGTTTTCTATTATCTGCTTTAAACGCAGGTTCGATTCAGGTGAGACGGGTTCATTTGACATTTTTTGCTGAAAAACGCTCCATAAATCTGAGGGGAAATGGTGGCAATAATTCTGTGTGGGTTGTTATAACTACAAGGGACCCCTTTTTACATGACATGTTGTCATTTTTCCTATTTTTAATAACAAAATGTTAATTCATGAAGCCATAGCTTTGCTTTTCACTTCTGACCATACTTTACTGGATGATGCATTGATCACCATACACTGCTAACCTGCAAAAAGGCCTCAAGCAAGTGATCTCAAATGGTCGTAGCTAGTAAAGTTAACTGATGTTTCAAATGTACAGCAGGATTTCTCGCATGGGACTTTTTATTTAATGATAGAGGATTGAGGGCATTGATTGTGGTTGTGCAGTTGTGGGCTGGGAAATAAGACCTGGGTGTTATGTAAGGGATAGTGTGCAGCGAGGCGGTCATTATGGGTAAAAGAACACCCGACAGGCTGATCAGGGAGCCCGACGCGAAGCATGCAGTTTGCTTTTCGGCCAAAACAGTATACAGTTAAATCGAACAGACTTCTTTCTGCAGATGTGAGCGTCCTTAACAACGGTCAATAAATCCTTGACAGCGGTCTGCCCTACTGGATTAACAACGTTTCACGTGCTCTGAATTGACCAATCAGAATAGAGTATTCAACTAAACCATGTCATAATGTGGTTTAGCTGAAGGAAGCTTTTAACCATCCAGGATTTAATATCATCAATGCACTTAAGGATAATGTAATGTAAAGAGAACAGCTCTGATGCACTGCAAAGAAATGTCAGAATCAAACTAGTTGAGGTTTTACATTAAACCTTAAATTCTCTGTAATATTTGCGTGATACAAAAACCAAAAGGCTGTTTTAATCCATGGTCATATTTTACATTTGCTAAGTAAATATGTAAGGTTAAGACTAGTGGTGGACAAAGTACTCAGATATTTTATTTAGGTAAAAGTAGCAATACTACAGTAAGAAATACTTTGTAACAAGTGAAAGTCTTGCAAAAATGCTAAATTAAACTCAGTGGTGAGCCGTGACTTTTATACCTAGGCCCTCGGAACCCCCCTCCCCTTCCCTCGAAAAAAAAGAAGAGTTATTACGTCACAGCGTATACTTCAGCGGAATATCAAAACAGCGGCCCGGGGTGCAAAACGCATCAATGACAGCGACCCTCTACCACACAAAACAACACCATTTATCTAAACACCTATCATGACAGGGCACCCACAGCCAAGTAACAATTACAAATGAATTAAGTCGGCACGGCGGCCCACTTTGAAAATGACTTAGGCCTACCTTTGATGATCAAATCACTTAAACACAAAGTCCATCCTCCTGTCCTTTTGGATGAAGCACTTGATGGCGGGGTCATGCAGCTGATCCTTTGCCACTCCAGTTTATCATTGTAACTCAATCTTGAAATGACTCGGTTAATAATTTTGCAGAGATGTCATCACCATCACTGACATGAGCCATCATGAACGAACTTATGCTAATCAGAAATCTATCGATCATAAATCTATCGATTAGATTTATGATTTGAAAATAATAAAAGTAGGGTAGACATTTGGATATTATCCGGCTGAACAAAACGTGCATTTATCAAACAGGTTCGTTTTCCACAGACCTTATTTCGAGCTATTTTCCAAAATCCTATGGAGAAATCCCATTGTTTTTGTGTCGGGGAACCCATGTGCAGCTTACTTCCGGGTTTTAGGACGCGTCACTGCACCACTTGCATAAACTTCACAGCGGGCGGAGCTTGTCATAAATTCCACGAAAATAAAGCCCACCCATTTAGAGGGAAGATATGATTGGTCAATTGTACTGTCACTTGACATTACTCTCTCTTTCAGTTACCATAGCTGGCCCTCTGTGAATGTACAGAGGGACCAACAAGCTCTCCCGTCTTCACATAACTCGCAGAGACGGCATTTAATCCTTCACATTCCAACAGAAACTGAACAGGCAGATTCGAAGGATTTATTTCTTTGGAAATGTTATTTTAAATACAATTAAATCAAGTTATTTTGGTAAAACTAATGAAACATTTAACAAAAAAAATATATAAAAAATAATATTTAAAAAAAAAATGTTTTTTTTGTAATGTTTTCAAATATTATTTTTTTAGAATATCTTAGGCCCTCACAGAGGGCATAGAGGGCCCTGACGGCTCGCCACTGATTAAACTTGAGTAAAAGTAGGTGCGTAATATGCATTAACATGAAAATGTAAATGTCAATTAAAGTTTAAGTAGACTTATTACTGCAGAACTTTGAGAGTAATGTATTTTATTAATTACTAATTATTAATGCATTAATGACTGTTTTTTTTTTTACTATTAAGGGCTGTCAGATAGGTGCACAATTTGGCCAAGGGTCGGGATCAATAAAGTGTTTCTCTAATTTTAATGACACATGGTGAAACGAGAGTGTAAATAGGCCTATTTTCTCTCAACTGTAGTGGAGTAAAACTCTAAAACAGCAGGAAATGGAAGTGATCAGCCTAATTCAACATTGTATGTAAGTACAGTAGCCTAATTAAGTAAATGTAGGGTACTTAGTTGCTGCCTATTACTGATTTATAATATAAATAACCTCGGTGTAGTTTGAGTGTTGTGTGTTTGCAGGGCAGGTACAACGTGTTCTTCTGCTCAGCAGCCGGATCCTGAGCCTCTCACAGGAAGCGCTGAGGATCCACGTCGCCAAAAGAAACTGCGGCAAGTCACACAGCGCGGAGCGATTCTAACCGGAAATGTCTAGAATCGGGGCCTATCGACTTCAAAATAAAAGCATTGCATTTTTGACCATTACATCGTAAAAGAAAGGCTACTTTTAATGTGTTCAAACATGTTACTTAAAAGACAGCATCAGCATGTTTTGGCTTGTAGTCACCACGCATAAAACCATGTTAGAGTTTGATATGTATATTGTGCAATAACATCATTTTTCAACGTCAACATTTTCAGAGAACCAGTTTGACTCTTATTGTGAAACTAAAACCGGAAGTTGCTATGTTTTTACTCATGTTCGCTTGGTCACAGTTTTCTCTCCACGTTGAGTTTAAGAGAAGCCCGACGAGGGCAACAGGGAAGCGGATTATTTCACCGGATAGCACGGCTGAGACTCACTGACGTGGAACCATGGTAGGAGAATTAAACAAACACAAAGCTTCGCAATAACTTTGTTGATCTGTTGATTGTTGTTCGGTTGCTCTGCGTCAGTGGCACGCGACACCGTGTGCGGAGCTTCACTGTCCACAAACCTTCAGAATAACAAACTCCATTCAAAGTACACTGTACAGTACTTCTATGCATGCGACAACAAAACCCCAAAACTGCACATATTTAATGACACTCAAAGTGAAAACCAGCAGAAAAGAGCATCCTCATTTGTACGTTGTTATGACAAACTTTTTAGATGTGTTTACAAGAGGTTTTTAAGGCCTATTCATGCCATTTCAAAGGACACAAATGCAAAAGCTACTTATTTTCATTGACAGGCTTTAACTGAAAGCCATTGTGGAGCAGGCATGCATATTAAATGTGGAATGGGAAGTATTGACAGACACACCCCCTCCATTAGGGCCTCCTATCTCCAAAACCTGAACAATAATATGCCTTACGAAATAAAAGTCATTGAATTAAGTGTATTTAATGCAAAACAATGCCTCATAGACTATAATATTGTACATAGTGCCTATTGAGTCAAGTCAGGTATTTGTTAGGAAGCCAGACTACCTATCCACATTTAAGAGTGGGTTAAAGACTTTCCTTAATAATATATCTTATGGTTAAGGCTAGCTCAAAGTGACATTACAATTTTTCAATATAGCAAATTACATACATATGTCATTCAGGTTGCCTGTTATACGTGTATGTGTTTTTAATCTTAGTCATGTAATGTTGTTGATGTGTATACCCTGTAAACCCCCCAGAGACAAGGGCTTCTCTTGTGATAGTGAGATATTTGAATACATTGATTTGATTTGAGTGCTTCAACAATCTTTTATAAAAGGACAACCCCCTGTTGAGAGCCGCTATCTTTTTATATATTTTGTGTTAGTCTTTTTATATATGTTTTCCCTTATTTTACTTCCTAGCCTCTGCGGTTGGACATCAAGCGGAAGCTGTCGGCTCGCTCAGACCGGGTGAAGAGCACCGACCTGCACCCCACTGAGCCCTGGATGGTGGCCAGTCTGTACAGCGGCACCGTGGTGGTGTGGAACCATGAAACACAGGTTACTATCATCCACCTACACACTCCTCTACACACACCTCTACACACTCATCTACACACACCTCTACACACACCTCTACACACTCATCTACACACTCATCTACACACTCATCTACACACCTCTACACACTCCTCTACACACTCAAACACTTCTCTGATCACTCGCCTAAGCACAGTCATTAATTCAAGTTCCAGGATTCAAGGCTTTTATTGTCATGTGTACATAGCTACGGTGTGGTTATGATAATGACAATCTTAGGTCACAGGCTCCTCTAACAGTGCAACACAATAAAACAGATAATAGTGCAAGAAAGTAAAAATAAAATATGATATAATAGAAATAGTGCAAGAATAGAATAGTCTATGTATGCAAGTAGTTGGAATATATATAAGTTGCAAACAGATGAATGTTATAGATGTTCTTTCAAAAGTTCAGGTGTTTCACAGTCTTATGGCCTGTGGGATGAAACTGTCCCTGAGTTCAATTCACACACGCAATCAGTTCATATTTT
This sequence comes from Dissostichus eleginoides, assembly GCA_031216635.1. Lineage (NCBI taxonomy): Eukaryota > Metazoa > Chordata > Actinopteri > Perciformes > Nototheniidae > Dissostichus > Dissostichus eleginoides. Next base: position 31,355,786 of record CM062268.1, on the reverse strand, counting down.
ATTTTCCTTACGATTATCTGATGGATAGAAAGTGTGTGTAATGTGTATCTGCTATGTGTGTGTAGATGATGGTGAAAACCTTCGAGCTGTGTGACCTGCCTGTCAGAGTGGCCAAGTTTGTAGCCAGGAAGCACTGGGTCATCGCCGGAGCAGTGAGTATTCTGACTCAATTTCAGTGTCAATATTTCTATTTGTGTCAGTGTTTTTTGTCTTTTGTCTGGGAATAATCTCACATGTTGATCTCTCTGTCTGTCCGCAGGATGATATGCAGATCCGAGTGTTTAATTACAACACTCTGGAGCGAGTTTACATGTTCGAGGCTCATTCCGACTACATCCGCTGCATCGTGGTGCATCCGAGCCAGCCCTACATCCTCACCAGCAGTGGTAAGGAAGAACCACATGAACACCTTTTTTAAACTACAAAAGTAGAGGCGTATTTGCAAAACACTCAACATCGTATGTTTTCAGATGACATGTTGATCAAGCTGTGGGACTGGGAGAGGAAGTGGACGTGCAGTCAGGTGTTTGAGGGACACACTCACTACGTCATGCAGATCGTCATCAACCCCAAAGACAACAATCAGTTTGCCAGCGCCTCTCTGGACAGAACTATCAAGGTACACACACACACACACACACACACACACAAGCAAATGTGTGTAAGACAGACAAAAGAAATAAGGTTTGTGCTGCACTTCAAGTTAAAAATGAAAGTAATAGTGACAGAAAGAAGGGACGGAGACATTTCCTTTACAGACAGAGAGACGGATACAGATACATGGTAAATATGTCTATCTATGTTGCTACAAATTGTGAATGGATAAAAGGCTATACAGCATATTGAACCACAGCAAATAACAAGCTTTTCCATGTGTTATGAATGAAGTTGAGAAAAATATAGCAAAGACAAGTTCAACCGCAACTACTGTAACCCAAATGATTCAAAAGATCTATCATGGCTTCTATGCAAATAGTGAACAGAAAATGTGGGAGATGATAACAATGATTCCCTTATAGTTTGTCAAATAATTTCAAGCTGTACTCGCAAAAAACGAAAAAATTATGTAAAAGCAACTATGGGCTTAGACCAGGGCTGTTCAACTAGTTTGGAATGGGGGCCGGTTGATGAAAATGATCCAAAGCAAGGGGCCGGGATCAAGATGGCTTGAAATATGAGCAATCATATTAAGAGCTTCAGATACAGTAAATACTACAACAGCATAGTGGAGTGCATATATTGTGTTAAATCAAACAACATAGCCCCAAGGCCTTTATAGATCTAAATGGCAGGTTCAGAACTCAGTACATGTGAAGCTAATTTAACCATCAACATCATTTCATTTGATTTAATTTAGGTGAAATGATCTAATCATTCACGCAGAGATGCAATCAATGACAGGAGTTGTCACTACAGTAGCTAGTAGGTGGGTTCGAAACCCGAGCCCGCCGAAGTTTTCAGGCAATGTCTTTCCCTCTATCTCTCAATGTATCACCCTCTCTGGAATAAAGGCACTCTGGTAGATTACTTTTTAACATTATACTTAAAGGGCCAGTTATAAAAAACGAATTATACGCCGTACACCCTACACCCTCACTCCCAACACCACTTCTCAGAGATGGAGGCTTTAAATGATCTCGATCAGGCCCTTACAAAACCCGTCCTCTTTGTTCTACCCTACTACCTATCTAAGGTTTAAATATCCTAAGTGGTTTAAAGGTGAAAGATGGGTTCGGGTAACAGTAAAACAGGAACATATGTTGACTGGGGATGCAAAATGGATGAAAGGGAAGGATGAAAGGAATATGAAAAGGTTAGAAAACTGTCAAAGGTAGAGGAATGTGAGAATGTGGTTAGGGGTATATCTGGAACAAACTCCCAGAAACCTGCAGGTCCGCTGCAACTCTCACTACTTTTAAATCCAAGCTAAGACTTTTCTTTTTGAAGCTGCTTTTAATTGAACTATTCACATCTCACACTGCGCTGTAACTTTTATTCATGTACCTGTGTTATTCATGTTTTATTATCTTTGCTTTTAAATGAGTGTTTTCTTAATGTCTTTCTTTTTTGTAAAGCACTTTGAATTGCCTTGTGTTGAAAAGTGCTATATAAATAAACTTGCCTTTCCCTCTTTTCTTTCCTTGCAGGTGTGGCAGCTCGGCTCCAAGAGCCCCAACTTCACTCTGGAGGGCCACGAGAAGGGGGTGAACTGCATCGATTATTACAACGGAGGAGACAAGCCCTACCTCATATCGGGGGCCGACGACCGCCTGGTCAAGATCTGGGATTATCAGGTAATGAACTGTACTCTAAAATAAATTGCTTCTAACCTGAACCTAATCCTGATAAATGGCTTTTCCCACCTCTCGGGTCCTCCAAATAACTTTCTGAAACAAATGTTTAATATATAACGCCAACGCAGTCTTTCTGCCTCATCCGTCTCTATTTATCCACTAAAGAATTGCACTGTTTCTTGTTAAAAGGACAGCATAAAACACAATTTAACTAAACTTCTCTTCCATTAAGAATACATTTGTCTTTTTCGAGACAGTCAAGACGTCCAGTTTGAACAAATATCTTTCTTGTCAATCTTCTATATTAAGTATATGAATCCATAACTGAGCTGTACATATCTGCAAGTGAGCGACACATGGTTTTCATCACATAAGTATAAGAATAGCAGGAAAGTAGCTGTAATTAAAGCAAGATGTATTTATTTAATGCGCCATATCAGTTTCACTTTCAACTTCCATTAACTCCAGTGGAGCAGAAAGCATGTGTCTATTTTTCTTTCACGTCAACACATGAGATGTTTACTTCTAAAAAGCCTGGTACAATGTTATGAGTGACATAAAGTGTGTGTGTGTGTGTGTGTCCATCCTCCAGAACAAAACGTGTGTTCAGACGTTGGAGGGTCACGCCCAGAACGTGACCTGCGTGTGTTTCCACCCCGAGCTGCCGATCATCCTCACCGGCTCCGAGGACGGTACGTCGTGTATTTCAATAAGTTACAAAAACACCACAACATCTTGGTTACATTTGACCTCTTTGTTGTTATGAGATTAATACTAATACACCACTGTACACATTTGACCTTAACTTCTTCATTTTCACTTTATTTTATCTTTGTATTGAACCTTTTAATTTAACGTATTTATATATAATAGCTGTGTTTTATTTTCTTTCATCTTTTTATTGGATATTATTATTTTATTTCACTTTTTAATTTAACTACTTATGTTTCTACCAACATTTTTACTTTAGCTTAGTGGACATCTTATGGTTAAAAAATATATTTCATGTTATTATTGCACTTTAAAATAAATATTTGTAATATATTTGATTTATTTATAGTTTTTTTTAATCTTTTATTTCATTTTAAAACGGGCCAACTGTCACAACATCCAATTCTCCCCGGGAAAAATGAAGTGTTTTGATTCTGACTACCCACAGGCACTGTTCGGGTGTGGCACTCCAACACCTACCGGCTGGAGAACACTCTGAACTACGGCATGGAGCGGGTCTGGTGTATCTCTGGACAGGCTGGGTCCAACAGTGTGGCGTTGGGCTACGATGAAGGCAGCATCATCATCAAGGTACATCACGTACACTGGAAAAAATGCTGCTCCAAAAACAAGTTAACAATAATAAAAACAAGGTGTTTTCACTTGAAATAAGTAGAAAAATCTGCCAATAGAACAAGTGAAAATGTGCTTGGTAAGAGAACTTGAATAAGAAGGGATATTTAGATAAATCAGATCTTGTAGTTAAGTGGGAGAACTCATTTTTAACTATATTTGACCAGAATCAGGAAATGCTGTGTTACAATATAAGCCGCTAATACTCAAAAGTGTTTCTGTTTTCTGATGTTAGTTGGTGATTTTCTAATACATATGTAAAACAATATGTGTTTCATCTGAGATACGACTCAAAATAAGATTCTTTGACTTAACAAGATGATGCATTGTCTAAAAACAAGACCCGATATCTCACTGCAGTGTTACTTCTGAAGTTATTGTGTCTCAGGAGTAGAGACATATTCTGACTAGATATTAGACACATAAACTTGGCAAGATTTCAAGTTTTTGTAGTGTATAGCGTTTCTCGATATGTCTTGTACTTGTAGTGGGAACTTAAACCATAAAAGGTCTAACGGTGTCACAATTGAACTGCTGCTGATGCACCAGGTGGCAATTCTGACGCAGAATAAAAGTCCCTTATCCAGGCAAGAGTATCATTTACGCCGTTTCTTTTTTCTCTCTTCAACACTCAACTGTTCAAAGAACAAGGGCTTCTCTTTCCCTGGTAAAAATAAACATAAGCCTTTTTTCCTTCTTTAGCCTCTTTCACATTTTGAGTAAAGACCAATCGATAGACTATTGGAAAGCCCTCTTTTGTTAATGGGCCCCTGTGGAAAGCAGCAGGAAGCGGCTGACTTGGGAAATCATAAGGGCTGCAACTCATTATTGTTAAATCTGCCAATTCATTTCTCAATGTATGGTTTGGTTTATAAATGTCAGAAGAAATGCCCAAACCAGTCCTTGAAAAAAAGTCCTTGCTGATGTTTTTAAATGTGTGTGATGTAATGTGAATAACACCATAGTGAACATTGAAATTCCCCTCAGGGAGTAATAGAGTATCTCTTACTCTTAATTCATGTTTTTTGTAAAGCACTTACGATACGATAATACTTTATTGGTCAGATCAAGTCTGACATTTGACTTGCATCGCAGCAGCTCCATGTGTAACATCAACATGGACACATATCAAGACACAATACATGATGACAAAAAACACTTTGAGTTGATAAATAAACGTTCCTTACCAGAGGAGGGAAGTAGTGGAGTACAAATACTTTGTTACTGTACTTAAGTACATGTTTCTGGTATCAGTGCTTTACTCCACTACTTATTTTTCTGACGACTTTTTACTTTAACTTCTTACATTTTGAACACAAATACCTGTACTTTCTACTTCTTACATTTTCCAAACAGGCTGGTTCCTTTAGTTTGAATGTGTGTTTGGTGGCGTGATCATTATTATTTAGAGTCATTGCGTGCCTATTGATTTGAACACGATCCGTGTATCCATCATTTCCTGGTCTTCTCTAAAGAAGAGGGACCAATGAAAACGTTGTCATGTTGCCGTTGTTCAGCATGGAAACATTCATTAGCTAACAATGACATTATTGTTCTATTAATATAAAGGGAGGTCAGGTACTCTTTAAAACAGCTGCTAGTTATGGTTACTTTTTACTTAAGTACATTTCAAAGTCTTTACTTTTACTTGAGTAAAGAAGTTTAGTCAGCACTTCTACTTTTACCAGAGTATTTTTAAACACGAGTATCTGTACTTCTACTTGAGTAAAGGATGTGTGTACCTTTGACATCTCGGATCCTTACCTTACCTCCTCTCTCCCCCCCCCCTCTCTCTGCTCAGATGGGACGGGAGGAGCCGGCCATGTCCATGGACTCCAGTGGGAAGGTGATGTGGGCGCGTCACTCCGAGGTGCAGCAGGCCAACCTGAAGACCATGGGGGAGGCGGAGGTGAGGGACGGGGAGAGGCTGTCTCTGGGCGTCAAGGACATGGGCAGCTGTGAGATCTTTCCCCAGACCATCCAGCACAGCCCCAACGGGAGGTGAGACCCCAGGAAGGGAATGTACATGACTGAAGTATTGTACTCTATAAAAAAATCTGTGCAATTGATGGTAAATACCAGCTGCTGTGGTTGGCACAACTTCAGCGTGAAAAAATGTCCACAGTGTAAAAGAGATACAGATACATTTCTCAGTTGAGAACAGTATTCTGTTGACTTTATAACTATAAGAAAAACATATATGGTTAACCTGTTTGCGGTACTTATTTAAAAAAAGATCTGCTATAATATAAACCTGTTTACTGTGATGTTTTTTAAATGTATGTTGTACTTAAATATGAATGTGTTTTGTTGATTTGCAGATTTGTAGTGGTGTGTGGCGACGGAGAGTATATCATCTACACCGCCGTGGCTCTGAGGAACAAGAGCTTCGGCTCGGCTCAGGAGTTCGTCTGGGCCCACGACTCCTCACAGTGAGTTCTTAAAGGAAGAGTTTTTGGGAACACACCTAGTCGCCTTCTTGCTGAGAATAAGATGAGAAGATTGAAAGGGATGTCTTATAGCATCAATACATTTTTGAAATGTTGGGCATACAAGTTTTCCCCTGCTTTGAGTATTGTCAAGTCTACTGTATGCTAAGCTAGGCTAATGGCTGGCTTTACAGTAGCTTGATATTAAGTCAGACATGAGTGTGGTATTGGTTTACTCATGTAAATACATTCAAAAAAATGTCAACCTATCCCTTAAAGGTCCCATGTCATGCTTTTCCGGTTATTACCCGTCCCCTTGTGTGTTATGTAGCTTTTTATGCATGTAAACGGTCTGCAGAGTCACAAACCCTCAAAGTACACCCTGTAGCGAGTAAAACTCTAACACAGAAAAGACCTGTCTATGCTGCCCCAGAACGCCTCGTTGGACATTTCTCTTTTTCCATTGTTTTCTTCTTATAGTGTAGTAAGTACAGTGACGTAACGTGTGACTTCCTCACACACACACACACTCAATCTTTTATCAGCTGCAGCTCCGCGGATTTCTCAGCCTGAACTCAGCCTGAGACTATTCTAGTAGACCTCAACAATGGAATTATGATCAGTAGAAATGGCCATGACATGGGACCTTTAAACTAGCTAAAACTAGGGCTGCAAAACTTGTAAAAATATCGTTTTTTGCAAAAAGAATCAACTGGAATTACAATATGATTTACAATATTGGAAGTATAGATCATTGTTGCATTATTATTCTAATTATTGTTAAAATAAATATTATGATCATGGTGTGGTGTGTGTATATATATATATATATATAGATATATATATATATATATTTTAATATATTTTGGTCAATAAAATGTAGATTAATTGTGCAGCCCTAGCTATAACTGTAAAATATATGTAATAAGAGTCATTAACGTCCCTCTCCAATGTGGTCCGGCACATTATAACCAAGTGTGTGCATTGTTTTCACAGGTATGCAGTGAGAGAGAGCAGCAGTATGATCAAAATCTTTAAGAACTTCAAAGAGAAGAAGGCCTTTAAACCTGACTTTGGGGCTGAAGGTGAGTTTCATTTCCTATATTTGTCCTTTTATCCTTTAGATACAGCATGTAAATGTGTGTATCCTGCGTTCCTACAGGTGTCTTTGGAGGCTTCTTGCTGGGCGTGAGGTCAAACAGCGGCCTGGCCTTCTACGACTGGGATAACACTGAGCTGATCCGCCGTATCGAGATCCAACCCAAACATGTGGGTCATACTGTCACTGCGATCACATCTCCACATTATTCATCCTTCTATTATATATGTATTATGTTATAATGTCTGTTTCCTCCTTTGTTTAGATCTTCTGGTCTGACTCTGGGGAGCTGGTGTGCATTGCGACAGACGAGTCTTTCTTTGTGCTGCGTTACCTTCCAGAGAGAGTGGCAGCGGCTCAGGAGAACAAGGAAGACGTAACAGAGGACGGGATAGAGGGCGCCTTCGAGGTACCACCTGTAGTTAAGAGTCATTACTTTAAAAGAAAAAAGGTGTAGGGATGTACCTGCAGAGCGTCAAGTCAAAAGTCAAAGTCAACTTGTTAATCTTTCAGTTTGTGTGTACAAGCTTTACACCCACGGTCCTATCAGAAAGTTGCTATCAGAAACAATACCCGACTGTTTTGGACGTAATATGGTCGGTGCATGTTTACATTAGCATCGCTAACACTCAGAGCTAACCTGTACTCGAGAGCATGTGTGTGAAGAAGCAGGAAATAAAAAGGAACTCACCTTGTGGTATAACCGGCAAGAGAGAAAGCCTTTGAGCTCCGTACTGTTTCAGAAATAATCCTTGATAATCCATGATATGGCGTTTCATCACGGCAGTATTTAGTTTAGACAGTAGCTGCCGGGTCCCGCATGAGCTCAGCCCCCTCCTTTTTTTCTTTTTATCAATTCTTTTTTGTAAAGCTTTATCCCCAAATCAGGACTTTTGAAACAGGAAGTGAAATAGAGGGATATGAGGCATGGCTAGAATGGGTGATCTGTTTGGTATTTTGAGCAAAACACTTCATAGACATGTTTTTTATATATTGGTATATATCTGAGACCTATGCTATTGCCTAAAAATAGCATGATAGGTGACCTTTAAGATAAAAACACAACAATCAATATATACAACATAACAGTAACGTAATCACATGACGACATTTACAGTAACAGAAAACTTCTTAATACACTTGAAATTGTTCTGGAAGATGCAGATAGTTTACAATGACCTATACATGTTTTGCTAAATCCGATTGCTTTTTTGAAAAGAAAATAGTGAATAATCTACAGGCAGGATACACGGCAAACAGAGCGCTGACTAGAAAGTGAAGCTATGTGGATCCTTGACAATATATATAGTTTTTTCTTGTAAATTTGTGGCTTCAATTTCAAAGAATATTCAAGTTTTGATCGTGCAAATGAGTAACTTTAATCCTAGACATTTTCGCAAATGTATTCATTGTAAATTCAGGCAATTGAGTAATCTTTACACCTGTTTCTTCCTGCTGCCCAGGTGCAGGGGGAGGTCTCTGAGGTGGTGAAGACGGGGGTCTGGGTGGGAGACTGCTTCATCTACACCAGCTCTCTGAACAGACTCAACTACTACGTTGGAGGAGAGATCATCACCATCGCTCACCTGGACAGGTACAAGGCGTATTTCCATGTTGTTGAAGCAACTATCCACAAATAAAGGATTTAAACGCTGAGAGGGCTAATAAAGGGAGGTCTGCCTGACACGCTGTATCCAGACACGAGAGCCAGAGTCAGTAGTTGCATACTTTCAAATGATTGTAAAAGGTCAGAATAACATCCATACATGAAGCTCTCGTAGTAGCAAAACCAAAAACAACCAGTTGTGATTGAGATTGCGCTAGGTTTGCATTTCAACATGTTTGCGGTCTACAGAAATACTACCATTCTCCGTAACAAACAAATAAAAATACGATTAAAAACTGCACTTTTTTTACCTTTATTTAACAGATAAAAGCATTGAGATAAAATCTATTTACAATGCTGACCTGGCCAAGAAGGCAGCAACGTTACACATTCTTACACATAACACGGACATATAAAATACAGAGAACACAACTCAGTAAACAAAAGACGGAAAGCAGTCACATTTGGGACGGTAAGAAAGGTACACTACTTATTACTGCAGAGCAGCTGGTGGTAAGGACCTCAGACAACTTCAATGTATTTATAACCTAGTGTCACACACACACACACACACACACACACACCTCTACACAACACACACCTCTACACAACACACACCCACACACAATAACCTACAGTGAAAAGATGATAAACCAAACGCATTCCTCACCCCTACCATAGACAAGTTATTTGATTTACTTCTATATTTTTTACTTTTTAATCTCGTTTTATTTCTAATTTGAGATGTTTAAATGTTCGAATAGTTTATTCCTACTCTTTGTGCAATGCCTTGTTTCTGTTTATGCTGCTGCTACGCAAACCTTTCCCAATTTGGGAATCAATAAAGTCCATATTATCTTATCTTAGAATGTATATGGCCGCCACACATGTACAACAATGTTCCCATCCTGGTTTACCAATTTCAATGAACGCTCTGCCATCCTCAGATTTACAGTCATGCATCCTGGTAAAATCTGTTTTTTCTCATACTCCATTAGCCTAATATCCGGCAAATAAGAAATAAATCTCAAAACAGTGCCTTAACACAGTTATTTGTCACGTGTAGGACCATGTACCTGCTGGGCTACATCCCCAAGGACGACCGCCTGTACCTCGGAGACAAAGAGCTGAACGTCATCAGCTACGCCCTGCTGCTGTCCGTGCTGGAGTACCAGACGGCCGTCATGAGGCGGGACTTCAGCACGGCCGACAAGGTGTTACCCACAATCCCCAAGGAGCAGAGGACCAGAGTAGCCAACTTCCTGGAGAAACAGGTATCCTACAAAGTCTATCCAGTTGAGTTTATTTGTTTATAGTGTCGTGGACAGTCCCCATGGATCAGCTGTCACAAAAAACAGTAAATGGGGCAGATTTAGCCGACATTGCTAATTTCCAGCTGTTGTCCCCGCCAGATGATAATAGACACCTTTTTAAAATCACAATATATCAACAGCAGGGTTTCCCACACACAGACTTTACGTGGGTGGGCCGCCCAGGTATATTAATTTAAAAAATGTGTCCGTCCGCGAGCACGACGCCATCTGCGATCGATTACTAGTGGACAATGATCCCTCGCTCTACGCCTCCTGTATGTTCGCTCTGCTATCGCGTGTTGTCTGCTAACAAGCGACCAACAGAAAGGTTCATGTTGTTAAAGCTCACACGTATTTCTTGTTTGTTACATGTTGTTGCACGTCACAAAGCCACCCCCTCGTGCCTGGCTACCTCCACAAGTATATTTCAGATCTGTGGGAAACACTAAACAGCATTAGTTATAAAAAAAGGATGAAAGACAAGTAGATACAGGCGAAAGGATAAAAGAGAACAATAAACAACACACGTTACTACATGCATGTCACATATAGCACATCACAATCACATAACAGAAACGAGGGGAAACATCCATGATCACAACATGTAACACACACGCCATATTCAACACAGACTGCTCCTCGCTTTTTATTTCAGCTCGAACTGCCGATGAAAGGATTCAGCCATGGGATGAATAATTTACCGAGCATCAGGCGGCCAGATGTTGCAAAACCTCGGGGGCAGAATTCTTGTTCCCAGATTTCCCAAAACCTATCCAGTTTGTTTTTAAGGAAAAACGTATCCTTTCAAGAGCGAGGTAGAAAGTCATCCCGTTCAGCCATTGAGAAAGTCCACAGGTTGATGGTTCCTTCCATGTGCGAGCTATGCACCTCTTGTTCCTTTTTAAATCTCTTAATCATGGGAAGGGTTTGCAAATGAAATCCAATATTGATAACAGTTTGTTGTGTTTTTTTTCAGGGCTTCAAGCAGCAGGCCCTGGCCGTGTCCACTGACCCAGAACACAAGTTTGAACTGGCCCTGCAGCTGGGAGACCTGAAGATAGCCCAGCAACTGGCCTCCGAGGCAGAGGTCAGAGCACACACACACACACACACACACACACACACACACACACACACACACACACACACACACACACACACACGAGTGACGAGACCAAAGCTGTCCCGGAAATACTACATCCTAACTCTATACAGTAATATTTGCTAATTGTGACAACAGTTAGTTTTCAAAATGTCCTATTAAATGTGAATGTATAGGGAATCTTATGTAATACTTTCTACTCTGTCCGCAGTGTGGTATTTAGTATTCATTATTTCTGCATTGATAATACTTTTACTTAAGAAAGACTGGCTTTAAGACTTGGCATGAAAAGTCTATAGCCGTGCTAGCAGCTCTGTGAGGCCGCATGCTGACGTCCTCACAGTGACAATGCTAACATGCTCACAGTGACAATGCTAACATGCTCACAGTGACAATGCTAAAATGCCCACAGTGACAATGCTAACATGCTCACAGTGATAAAGTTAACAAGCTTACAATGACAATGCTAACATGCTCACAGTGATAAAGTTAACAAGCTTACAATGACAATGCTAACATGCTCACAGTGATAAAGTTAACAAGCTTACAATGACAATGCTAACATGCTCGCAGTGACAATGCTAACATACTTACAATGACAAAGCTATCATACTTACAATGACAATGCTAACATGCTCGCAGTGACAATGCTAACAGAGTGACAGTGCTAACAAGACAGTACATCTCATATCAGGGAACCATGAATGATTGTTTGAAATGTAATGAAATCTATTTAGAGATATTTTGGACTGAATTCGACTAACTTGTGGACATTGGAGAAGACTGCCATTTGCAATGATTTTCTATAATTAGTAGCTGTTTAATATGCCGGATTAAACAGGTTTTACAGACGGAGTAATAACCCAGTAACTGCTCCACAGTGTTGTTGTTGGGGTTCATGCTCCCCCTGTGATAATCCTCTCTCCTGTCTCTTTGGCACCTCGGCATGTCGGGCTTCCAGTCGGAGCAGAAATGGAAGCAACTGGCGGAGCTCGCTACTACAAAGTGCCAGTTTGGCTTGGCGCAGGAGTGTCTGCACAACGCACAGGATTATGGGGGATTATTGCTGCTGGCCACCGCCTCGGGCAACTCTAACATGGTTGGAAAATTAGCCGAGGGAGCGGAAAGAGATGGGAAGACCAACGTGGCCTTCCTCACCTACTTCCTGCAGGGACGGTGAGTGAAGAAGAGGAACATGTTTGAATCAACTTTTCTATATTTTTCTAAATGTGTTTATTTTGTTACAATGTTTTTCTCTTTTTGCCCAGATTGGACAAATGTCTGGACCTTCTCATCGCAACAAATCGGTTGCCAGAGGCTGCTTTTCTGGCACGAACGTATCTGCCCAGCCATGTGTCGAGGTACAGTTGTTTCCACTGAGTGCACAGCACATGTTGGAGTGTATTCCAGTGTGTGTACATACATTCATATCAATATGTGAACTGCAGAACCTTTGCCTGTCATTTGTCCAAATCCAGATGTGGAGACATTATGCAACGGCTGAAAGTTTTTGTGAATATTTTGAGATCTGCTTCTTCAAATCAGCCACATGAGCCTGAAACACTGACTTTTCTCTGCCCACTCATCCAAATGAAAAGAAACATCTCGTCCTTTATGCTACTAGTTTAGACATTAGTTAGCATAACTATTCCTCGTGATCAAATCTTATCTGATCTATATCATCTGATTTTATCGCTCTCCCTTTACAAGCTTTTAAAAATGTATTTCGATTTGAGCCACAACTCGACCAAGTAAATTATTTTGCTCTAGAAAGTGTTAGGCCATAAGGGTCTCATATTCTGAAAGCCAAGAGATTGTTTCTTTAAAATCAACAGAAACCCAAATTCACCAATAAGGTTTTTTGACATAAATCCATGTTTATATTAAAATAAGTCGTACAGTGGGCATCTTTCAGTAGCTATAGTAGTTGCAATATTAATACTACAAAGTGTCCCTGCTTGCACTATTTGCCTTAAGCCACAGCTCACCGAGTAAGTACTGTGCAGGAATTTGGCTCTTAAAAGTGATTTATCATCTGAATATGGCAATAAAAGAATGCCCTACGTCCATTAATCCATGTTTTTTAAATGAGTCGTTGCAACATCCGACTGACTGAGGTCACGTGTTGACATGATGCCTCAGTGCTGAGCTGCATCTGCCTCTCCTCCTGCAGGGTGGTGAAGCTGTGGAAGGAGAGCCTCTCGAAGGTCAACCAGAAGGCAGCAGATGCTCTGGCTGACCCCTCCCAGTACAGCAACCTGTTCCCCGGCCTCCAGCAGGCGCTGCTGGCCCAGGAGTTTCTGAAGGACACTCATGTTGGGATCAGACCGGCTGCAGAGTACCCGCTCATCATGGTCAGTGGGAGTCAGAAGAACTATACTTTAAAACTGAATTTAGATCAATTAGTTATTTCATTCTAAATCAGAATCAGAAACAGGTTTATCACCAGGTAGGTTGACACGTACGAGGGATTTGACTTGGTGTCGTGTTGCATACATAAAAGTAAAACAAAATGTAAAACACAGATAGAGAACTATTTAAAGAAAACTATAATAACAGTAAAAAATATAGTAAAATATAGCAGTATTTACATTGAAATAGAATGGAATCAAATATAAAATATGTGCAGTAAAAAAAACAAATGATGCTGTAAACTAGGTTAATGGCTGCATAGATGGTCCAGTTCTTTAGTCTGTTGTTGAGGTGTTGCTTATTGATCATCGTCATTGAATTATCTGAATAATTTTGGGCAACATGTTGGAGATGACATTTTGCCTGCCTCTGTATTTTTCAGCCAAATGAGGACCGTAATGTTCTGGAGGAATCTGCAGGGTTTGTGTCCAAAGGAGAGATCGATGAGCCAGAGGTGAGGAGAAGAACCTGCACCACACACATCTAATCACACAATCACACATCTAATCTCACATCTAATCACACATCTAATCACACATCTAATCACACATCTAATCACATATTTAATCACACATCTAATCACACATCTAATCACACAATCACACATCTAATCTCACATTTAACTGAATACTTGAACATAAAAACAATAACTGGAAATGTATGCCATTACTGAGTTGATATCTCAACAACCAGCAATAGACAGAATGTTATTCCTGCCTTTGATGGAGCCTGGTCTCTTTAAGTATAGGGTCACTTTTTCCGAGTGTGGCTTTACAGTATACTCATATTCCCATATATTACATTGAAACAATTATTGTTTATGTGTATTTTACTTGCCATCAAAAACTGATTTCCCTTCCTAACAGGGTCCCAGAGTAGACAAATTAGGGACAAAATTGACAGTATGGCTTTAGAAGTGAGTGAAACAAATCATGTGAGTAACTATCGCAAGAAAAAAACATACCAAGGAAAAAACTGTAAGAGAACTTTGCTCCAAAAAGTTACATTTGGAAGTATCCACAATGAAAACAGTTTTAAAAAGCCAAATGTAATATACTATAATCACGGAGGACATTTCTCCTGATGACTTAGTATTTTCATTTCCAATATTTAAATAGACTTTTCTCTTGTTACCTTACACTTAATATCACTTGGCAAAAAAATGCTTGGTCAAGTTTTGTAATGTTGTTATGAAGGATCTCTTATGGAGAATCTCCATTCATGTATGTGTACTTTATGTGCTCAGGGAGAGGTGGAAAGCATGAATGAACCCATGATGGTAGCAGCGGTGACGGCAGCTGTTCAAGCAGAACCCGCAGCAATGGAGGAACTTATTCCAGTAAAACAGGAGATTATTGAACCTGTCCGAGCACCAGAAGAAGAATCCATCCCAACATCAGCATCCCCTCTTCCTGTCCCTAACAGAAGAGCATGTCGAGCAAAACAAGCAGAGTCTGTGTCCTTTGACGAGGACATCATCTCTAACCCAGAGGAGGCTGCAGAGGAAGACATTTTGGACTTCACCACAGAGACCCCCCCACAGAGCCACAGATGGTACAGTCCAGTCCTGTGGAATATGTCACTACCGTGCATGTATCTGAGACTCATCTAATCGAGACAACATCAGAAATCATCGTGGCAACAGAAGAAATTGAGACGGTGGCAACGGAAGCCATAGCAACAGAGGATGTCCTAGTTAGCACTGGGCTGATAGTCGATACTGAAGTAATAGAAACTGGCATTGAAGAACTGGAAACACCTTTAATCTCCTTAGAAGCATCAAGCATCTTAGATACGGCAGCAGAGGAGACTCGTGTTTCAGAGGAACTTCTTATAGATACGGCAGCAGAGGAGACTCGTGTTTCAGAGGAACTTCTTATAGATACGGCAGCAGAGGAAACTCGTGTTTCAGAGGAACTTCTTATAGATACGGCAGCAGAGGAAACTCCTGTTACAGAACAACTTGTTTCAGAAACAGCCACATCAGCCGTAGCAGTGGAGGAGCTCATCTCCTTTGAAAGCACCACCAGTCCAGAGTTGGATGTGCCTGTCCAGGTCCAAACGTTTCCAGATTCGGCCCTTGATCCTCTGCTGGAGCCACTTGAAGATACAGTGCCGACACTGAAGCCACTCCCCGCACAAGAACCAGAACGAGATGAAGAAGTGACAGTGAAGCTGGAGGAGACCCTGGAGCCTGCTGCACCTCCACAGGCTGACCCAGAGCTTTTACCCCCAGTAGCAGCTCCTGTAGAGGGGAAAGCAGCAGGGGAGGAGGAGGAGGCCAAAGCTGAAGGGGCTGAGGAACCACCAGAGGACCTCGAGGACGAGATGATTGATGAGGTCAATATCTGTTTTTAAACCTATTGCAAACAATATGCTACCATTTGCACTTATTATGGAATGAAACAATACAAATAAACAAGTTATTTTAGGGGTGTAACGGTTCTGAAACTGAGACACAAATGTCCACGGTCAAATAGTGCAGTTATGTCTTCTATCACTGTATATATCCTGACGACATTCGATCGTAGATGATACCAGATTAAAGCAAATGGTTAAGGTGCTTAAGCCCCACTAAAATGTGGCGTTCACGTGTGCATTTGACTCTTTACGGTTGTGTTGCCATGCCAGTATTTGAGTAATTTAACTTATCTTAATAAGCATTATGACTGTTAAATGCTTACACTTTTCAAATGTAATGAAAAACGTACCAAACCATGACCCTCAAAAAAGAAATACATGCCAAACCGTTGATTGTGCGTAGCGTTACACCCTAACTTTCATGTATCTATTGAGTTCTTGTGTCCTTTGATGCAATGATTTTCTACTTGACTATTTCTACCTGTAGGGCCTGGATGATCTGGATCTGGATAATTTTGACCTGGAAGACATCGACACCTCGGACATCAACCTGGATGAGGATTTGAGTGATTAGGAAAGAGGAATCATCCAAACTTTATTTCTCCTTCTCTCAGTGACCAAAGAACTCAAAGGGTTCAACGAGACCATAACAAGTGAGCAGCAGACTAACATGCCTCTATCCTTAAATAACAAGCATTGTGAACTGATATAGTATAAGATGTTCTGCTTTTGGTAAAATTGTGGAACTCTAGGACTACATTTTTAAAATATAACATCTCCAAGAAGGCTGGTTTAATCTCAAATTATGTGTGAGACCAAACCGAAGGAGTGTGCTAATCAACGAAAAATGTGTAAGGGACTCAAATGTGTTAAATGGGAATTAGGGATAAGGAATAGAAAGGTGTTTGTTTAGAAATAAGGGATGCATTGTCGCCGGTTAAAAATATCCAGCTCAGTCTGTTGATCTTTTTTACACTACACATTTTTCTATTTAACCAATACTGCAATAATCATGACAGCGTCTCAAAACACATATCATTGGTTTTTGAAATTTGCACCAGCATTAAAAGTAATAAATGTTACACTCTGTACTTCTTCTGCATACCTCAGGACACTTCTGTGGATCAGGGTGTTATCCAAGCCATCGAGGAAGTTTAAATACTGCCTTCATTCTTGAAGTAAAACTAAGTTTGGGTATTCAGAGCGTTATTTTTAGATTGATGTGTAATTTTGTAAATGGTTAACAAATATGCAATTTAGACAAATCCCCCATTTGGTTATATTCAGTGTGTTGATTACCTCTTGGTTCATGTTTACTTCTCACACCTTGTATCCACACGTACTGCTGCTGTTAGCTTATCAGATAAACTCCTAGAGATCTACAGTATGTTTCTGTTATAAGTGCCTTACATGTGTACTTTCTTTTAGAGGGTATTCTCACATTTTCTTTTAAAAGATGGATGGTACTGTGTATGTATAGTTGAAATTTGAATAAATAAGCTTCAATCAATAAAGTCTGTCATCCTTTAAGTTACTTAACCCTTAGATGCCCGAGTGGCTGGACCCTACACTCTTCCACAAGTGGGTCAAAAAGGACCCGTATTAGAATGTGTTTTTATGCCATGTTTGTCATTTTGGTTAAGAAAAATCACTTTTATAATATTTAGTATTATATTTTGGTTTCACTATTTTTGTAATTTTAGACATTTTTTTTACATTTTGAACATATTGATGCAAAGATCTCCGCTATTCTGAGACCCTCACAGTATTCCAGTCCCTTTTCAAAACTCGTCTCCTCTTGTCTACTCATAGCCCACCCCCTATCAATCCATTCCGGTTGATCAAGTTTGATAGTCCTATACCCCCCACCCTAACCTTCCCTTTTCGTAAAGCGATTTTGAGTCCTTGAAAAGCCCTATAAAAATATAATGTCTTATTATTATTATACTGACAGGTATCAGATCTTGCTGTGTAAAATAATCTTCCTGAGAGGTGTCACTTGTGATGTAGTCTGTGTAGTCTACAGTGAATGTATTCCTGACAGCAACAGGTGATAAGAATCAAAGGATCCCATAGGATTCCATAGGAAATGCATGCGGGTCATTTTTGACCCACTTATGGAAGCTTGGGGTAGAAATACAAAAACTACAATTTCTTAAAATTTAAAATGTGAATGGCATGATATCCAAAACATGTCTTTTTGAGGAATAGCTGGAATATGAAATGATAAAAAAATGTAATTACAAAGATACTTCAAGAAAACCACCTCACCGGGTCAAAAAGACCCACTTGTGTATCTAAGGGTTAAGGGGAAATATTATGCTTGTTGGGGTTTCCCTTTCCTGTAGTGTGTTAGAATGGTCTGGTAACACTCAAGCTTCTATTGGCTAGTGCTACAACACATCTCTAAGCGGTTGACCAATCACAACAGAGCCGGCCAGCTAACCAATCAGAGCAGACTGGGCTCTGGTTTCAGACCGAGGGTGAAAAGAGGTGCTGCAGCACAGGCAATATGAGAAAAATAAAGAGCTTTCTGAACATTAAAGCATGGAGACATGTCCCAGTAGAGACACTACATACTGATACACACCTGAACATCAGCAGGAGAGGACTCTTTGAAGTAGAGACACTAACTACTGATATGAACCCGAACATCAGCAGGAGAGGACTCTTTAAAGTAGAGACACTACATACTGATATGAACCTGAGAATAATAGAACCACTTAGTACAAAGATCTTTATTTTTTATTTACATCATCTTGACTTCACACAAAGACAATCCCAGAAACATTTGTCTTTCCATGTATAAATGACTAACTGCATCTTAATCAGTTTCAAAGCTAACTCTTTAAGTCAAGGATCACATACTCCACTTTCGACCCCAACACTGAAAGCTGTGTTTGACATACCATATGCAATTTTCAGTGTATCCCTCTGGTCATGGTACCATTCGTCATGAGGATGAATTTGTATATTTCTCTCTATCTAGTGGTCCAGTCAGGCGCTGGCGCTCTTGGCAGCCATCTGTTCATGAGCCTGCAGGGCCAGCTCGATGTAGCCGGACCTCTGAGACTCCTTCTGGGCGTAAATCTGCAAGCACAAGGGTCAGAGGTCAGCGAGAGAGGAGAGAAAGGTCAGGCCAATTACTTTGAGCTTGTGCCTTAAGTGTAACAGTAAGAAGTATAGCCAA
The DNA here is from genome assembly GCA_031216635.1 of Dissostichus eleginoides. Taxonomy (NCBI): domain Eukaryota; kingdom Metazoa; phylum Chordata; class Actinopteri; order Perciformes; family Nototheniidae; genus Dissostichus; species Dissostichus eleginoides. The sequence continues at coordinate 31,336,636 of CM062268.1, read as the reverse complement.
CGAGTCTGTTAAACACAAAAGTTTTGCAGCAATTCCTCTCTGAATAAACGACTAACTTTGTGCATGATACAATAAAGCAGCGGCTCTCTCCCCCCCTAGTGGGCCGCCAAATAATTAGCAAAACGTGATTTGTGTGGAAACATTTTCATTATTAAGATTAATTTTAACCTCATTTCCTTTCTCTTTCTCGATCCTCCTTAGCAACGGTCATTACAGTCCTTGACAGCGGTCTGTTCTACTGGATTAACAACGTGTCACATGTTCTGAAGTGACCAATCAGAACTTTATTTAGCTTCCATATTGAGTATGGTTGAATGTGGGCCGCGAAAACATTTTTGATTCTTAAGTGGGCTTAAGGTTGGGAACCGCTGCAATAAAGTTTAAAGCTATTCTTCAGTGTTAAACCCCCCCTCCCCTCCCCCCCCTTTAAAATCACATTGATAATTAATTTAGTGGCAGACCAATGAACGGTCAAGCGTGACTAAAGGAGAGGCGGTGCGTGACAGCGACTGTATCGGACGTGTCTCCTGCTGCTAACCCTTCACATTAAATGGCTGTCATTCCCAATGTCCCCCCCCCCCCTCCCCTCTGCTTCAAGGCAGAGGGTCGGTGAGCTCTAATAAGAGCTGATGTGTCCGGGGGTTGGCCCCGCAGTTCCCACGCCGGAGACAAACCCAAACCCTCTCACGGAGGAAACTTAAGATGGGACGGCCTTCACTCGACCTCTCGGAGCTACACTGACTCCTCATTTACTCAGATGATCCTGAGGGACAAGACTTATGTGACCCGGGTCAATTCTGGATCAAATGGCAACACATAACCTGCACATAGGAAAGTAAAACACTCAAATCCAGCACCAGACACTTTGTTTTTGACGCTGCTATGGATAGTCTTGCACTAATGTACATTCTCAAAGATAGTGACTACATCAAGACAGGCTCACTATTTGGCAAGCTGACTAAGCCTTATATTGGCTACTTAGCGAGAATCAACTCAGTGAGCAACAGATACCAAGGATGCTGGCTGATGAAGAAGACGAAGTAAGCTAGGTAGCCATTATAAGGCTGTCATCTTGCCAAATAGTGAGCCCACATTTATCTGTACTGCTAAGTCTTATATTGGCTACCTAGCTTACTTCGTCTTCTTCATCAGCCAGCATCCTTGGTATCTGTTGTTCACTGAGTTGACTCCCCCCCCTTCCATCTTGATGTTTCTTGGCATCTCTTATGACCATTTATTTACGAGTTACTAACATTTAAAGTTGCCAAAAGGGAGCCTTGTTGTAAAGTGTAAAACACATTCCCATTTATTAACGAGTTACTACCATTTCTAATAAGGCTTAGCAGTACAGATAAATGTGGGCTCACTATTTGGCAAGCAACCGGTCACAGTCGCCCTGTTTATCTCATGTCTTATAAAAGCTTATTAATGATTTATAAAGTGTTCACAACCTAATTAATAAATGAATTACAAACTATTTGTCTTATTTTAGAGTGGTACCCATATTTTTATATATGTTTGTTTTTGTATTCGGATTGTGGGAAACGGTTTTCGATCTCTCTGTGCACACAAACTGAAAGATTGACAATAAAGTTGACTTTGACTAAACACCAGGCTCAGTTGTTCTCACCTTCAGCAGCTCGGCGCCGGCGGCCTGCTGGCTGGAAGCTTCCTGCGCTGACTCGCTGTGAGGATGGACCATGTGGAACAGAGACACCAGGTTCACTGCATCCTGGAGCCTGGAAACACACACACACACACACACACTTAGGCTACAGATCTTTGCCAGCATGTACAGAAGCTGGCGTGACGACGGTTAACCGCTTTCATCTCCTTCAGTCTTGCGGGAATGAGTCTTAAAACCCAAATATAATTCAGCATGTTGCCACTTCTGGATCCCTTGAGAAAGCTAGCCCTTGGGATGCTAACTTCCGAAGTTGGCCTTGAACTCCTTTTTTCAGAGTAAACATTTTATTAACCATGAATAAAGAATAAATATAATGTAGCAAAATGTTTTTGACACCTCATTATATTTACCAAATACCTGCATTATTGGGCAAACTTCTCAAAAAAAAAACACATGTATCCCCATTCTTTTATTTTCCATTCGGACCCCGTTTGATTCATCTTTTTAATGATTCTCAATAATAGAATCATGTTGTGAAATAATTTGTAATACTTTGATATAAAGCCACAAAAACATTTGAGGTGACATCGCCCACCCTATTCTAGTTACCTAGTACCAACACATTCCAGCAGGAGCATTATTTGCAGAAACTCTGATAACTGTAATTAATACATTAATAATCTGTGCATTGATTCCAACTCACTGCTCTCTCTTCAGCATGTGCACGATGAGCGCGTCCACCCGGCGAGCGTTCAGCAGGAACCAGGTCAGGCCCCCGAAGTGCCGGGTGGAGCGCAGCAGATCGTATTTGCCGTGCTTATCCAGGTCCTCATACGTGGCATAGTGTACCTACACAAGAGGAATATATCAAATCAAACATCTTATTTATAAGGCCCAATGTCACAAACTACACTTAAGTCTCAGGGGGCTTCACAGTGTGTTCAGCTAACGGCACCTTCTGTCCTGGGACTCGTGCAGGAAGGAAAAAGTCCCAAAGAAACCCACAATGAAAAGAATACACACTTCAGAACAGCCTCATTCAAAAGAAGCACAAATCAAATGTTATTGTATAAAGCAGTGGTTCTCAACTGGTCAGGCCTCGGGACCCACTTTTTACTTTGTCAATAAATCGCGACCCGAAATGTTTGAACCACTCAAATCTATTCAATAAGAAATCGAGCTGTAATATATATACGCTTTTCAGCATAAAATATGAATTAAAGTGAAGTACAGTGCATATATATATATATATATATATATAATCAAAGCTGAACTAACATAAAAAGGCACACATGGTGAAAACCCATCCCCAGAGGGGGGTCTGGGGGGATTCTCCCCCAGGAGATTTTTAGAAATACTAACATATAATATACGCATTCTGGTACACTCTGAGAAGAAAATAAATAAATCTATTACTACCCGACATATTAATAATATTTGATGCCATTGTTTGTTTTTCACTTTGTTCTGACAGCTGAACTTGTCTGTGTGAATTGTGGGTAGGGTAGATAGCCCCCATTGTTCTGTGACCTGTCAATCATCAAACCGGGGGTCATATTTCATTATGTGTTCATTTCTATCTGAAGTTGTACCCATGGATGTATAAAGAGTAGTTCTACCACAAAGTTATTCTCCGTGGGGACTTCCGGCAACACTCTTGATTCTGATTGGCCAGAAGACTCGAAAGAACATCAGCAAAGATGATGATCACTACGTGACAGAAGTTTTCAAAACCGTTTATGGTCTCCGGTACTTCCAGTCCAACGCCTACTGCCTGCACAGCGTTAGAACATCGGGCCTTCAAAATAAAAGTTTTCCCAACAAAAAGAAAAAGAAAAAAAGAATGTAATTTATTTTTTCAATTTTTTGAAATCACCAGAATCTCTGGTATAAAGCAAAGAAATCTGCCAATGAGGTAAGCCAATTTTGCTTGGCTAGTTTTCGTAAAATGAGCATACATTTTAATATGGACTAATGCAATATCCAAATTCAAGTAGGTGTAATTGTTGCACAATATGTGTCAAAATGCCAACAAATTGCATTTTAGATTTTTAGTTAACATTTTATTTGGTGTCAGACAAATCCCTCAAAGATCATTCCTTCAAATATAATGAATAAAATTGCAATATCAGTCAAAAATATATTTGATCCAAGTTGGTCAGCCCTACTTATTTCCCTGTGTGTTGTAGATATCAACACAATGGCTTTCCACATCCAATTTAGACTACAAATACCTTCTTGTTCCAGTTTACACTCTGTATCAAGTCCCCCAAAGAAAACACAGGGCTGACTGTGCACATTTCATGGTCTAACAGGGGTATCCACAGTCCGCAGATATCAGTGCTGCTGGTGCTCAGGTCTAGAATAACAGGGTCCTCTCACCCTGATGAAGTCTGAGGAGTCGGGCTCAAATTGGACGAGACACAAGTCCAACACGTCCTCGTGGCGGTCCTGAGAGAAAACCATCTGAGAGAGAGAGAGAGAGAGAGAGAGAGAGAGAGAGAGAGAGAGAGAGAGAGAGAGAGAGAGAGAGAGAGAGAGAGAGAGAGAGAGAGAGAGAGAGAGACGAACGGGTCAGAGAACGGGGAAATGAAAGCCTCTCACTCACACAGGTGTTCTCACTTATTTTGTCTGATTAGATCTTTTTTAGGACTATAATGGTGCTCACAGACTCACCTGGCACCAGGAGAGACAGCTTACGTCTTAATCATTGAGCGTGCACATTAGTGTCACAGTAAGTATGAGGTTTTTGGGGAGTTCCTGGTTTCACAAACCTATATTAGTGTCACAGTAAGTATGAGGTTTTTGCGGCATTTGTGTATTCTCTTTGTCATGCAAGCATCAAATCCTGGTTTCACAAACCTGTATTAGTTCTTATCCAAGTGAGGAGAAAGCTGAATAATCTAGATGTAGTATTTAGAAACATGGTGCCGTTTGTGAATATAACTTTTTAAAAAGTGTAATTAATGAATACTGGATCTGACACCTGTAAAAAAGTTTTTCACAGTAGGCCGTTTGACATGTCACAGTTAAGTAAAGCATGTGTTTCAGTTAAGCATGTGTTGCTACTAACTACCAATGACCAGGACTGTATTAATGTTATTAGAGCAAACTGTGCTTTTCCCTCTTTGAAACATGCACTGACAAAAAAAAAGACTGAAAATTAAATGTGTAATAGCGCCACAAAATAGCACTTAATGAAGTATTAAATATCAAAAGACACAACCCAGTGGTATAAAGACTGTATGCAATGAGTATATCATTGCTACAAAGCATTTGGAGTTTGCTGGCATCACACGCTTCCAGCCCAACTCAGATTCTCATTGTCTACTGTTGTTACTTTAATCCTAGTCTTTATGTCAGCACAGGAAAGACATGGACTGGAGGAGGCTGGCAGTGATAAGAATCGCCTCTGAAGTAAATAACACTTTGCTATCCTCACCTTAAGGTTCTCCTCCTTGAAGATGAGCGGCGCTGTGAGTTTGCGCCCCTCCTTGGGGAAGTAGACCTGAATGAGCCGGTCTCTCTCCTCCCATGAGGCCTTCCTAAGGACCCCGTTGGGCTCCCGTATAACAACAAACCTCTCCTGGGGGGGGGGACAAAGCATGGACAGTTTATATCGGGATACATTTTAGCAATGACAGTCGCAGTACACAATTAGGATTGAATCAAATTTAAATTGTTTTATATTAAAAGGTGAGAAAAGAGCAATTCAATTGTGCATGAAAGAAAAAAACACTGGTGACCCGTTAGCACATGAGAGATCAAAGCTAAGAAAGCAGCAGGGCTGATTTGAAATGACATCAACATTGATATTCCAGGTAGGAGGGTCTTAGGGGTTTTCTGTTTCTGTCTTATCACGTCATTGTGTATTTTGGTTTATTTTTGTCATTGCTATTACTGTAATGGTCTTTTTATGTTATTATCTTTTTTTATATAGCACCTGCATTTGTGTGAAAAATTGATATTCCAATTAACAAAAGGTTCATTTTTACTTTCCCTCACTTGTTTGTTAATTGCATCTCCATCAACACATTTCTTTGAAGTTATTCGTGCACAGCTTTTTTTATGTTCACTCTGAACTGTCTTCTTATAGGACACTAAACTGACTCACTGTGGCATGCTACAGGAAATCCCTAATCTAACCTCCAGTCACACAAATATTAATTTAAAAAATTGCACAGCTTCTCCAATTTCAATTGTAATATACTTCACAAATTATATTTTATTTTCATCAAGCCCTCATGTTTATATAATACTTTGGTTTATCTTATTTTATCTTTAATTGGACATTATGGAATTGTGTTCATATATAATATATTTTATTCGTTCTAAAATGGAATAACTGTATCAAAAACCAATTTCTCCCTAGGATTAAAAAGTATTCCTGATTTTAATTATTTGTCGCATTTTTTGTAGCAACCTATTAGTATATTTATATTACTTGTAAACATTTCTATATAATAGCTATTAAAATATGATCATAATGATTCTATGTTTGCTCCTTTTTCACAACCAATTATCTCAGTGTTTATGAATACTCCATTATACACCAAAGCAAACAACCTTCTCGGGGATAAACCCGATGGTGGTCACCTACCCTGTGAGGGATGTTGAAACTGATGTCTGTGAAGACGTATTTGGCGGTGTCCATGCCCTCCAGGATCTGGTCCTCAGACAGCACGTCGTCGATGGGCTTCCTCTCCAGCAGGACGGGGGGCATCTGCAGCATCTTCTTCGCCTGCTCTTTGGCCAACTCCACTGCCTGGACACACAAACACAAACACAAACGTTTCAGTATTTGTAAACAGCTGTGACTGAAAGAATATTGCACCATGTGCTATACAAAAATAAAAGCCAGTATAAGTTTACATGTTTTGTTTTAAAATAACTGCCATGTGTGGAATAAACAAATAAATAAGCACATGTGTTACTGTCACTTATGCCTGAAAGAGATTGACAGAGGATATTATGGTTTATTTAAAAAGGCACCTCCTCCAGTTGCTCGTCAGTCATGAGTTTATATGTTGGCGGCTTCAGCTCCTGTTTGATGGGCCGGAAGACTTTCTCCAGGTCCAGGCCTGTGATCCTGGTCAGGAGGTCCTGCACGGCTGCATCTGTGAACTGGGGCTTTGTGTTGTCTGAGAGGGCTGTGGAGAAAGTTACACAAATCAAGCACTTAATGTAACATATCAAGCTTATTTAATATGGTTTGCATCAGGGGTGTCAAACTCAAATACACAGTGGGCCAAAATTAAAAAATGGTTACTATTCGAGGGCCGGACTGGTTCAATGTTTATTGCAAAACTTATTGAAATGAACTTATTGCACATATTAAACCTGGAACAAACAAAGCTTAAATTATTGCCTATAAAAACAACATTAAACATTAAATAATCAGTTGCATTCATTTCTTATGGCTCTATCTGCAGCTTTTCCAGAGTCATTTCTTATGATTACATTTTTCCAAAGGCCAACAACAGCTTCAAAAAAACTATTTCCCTCAAAGAGAAAACCAAACATGCCCTGTTGTCTCAAGAAACAAAGTGCAGAAGGAAACATCCATTGAAACTCAGTGTGCTGCTCTGTGATGCTAGTTCAAGCAGATACTTGGCATCTCATCTTGGGTGCAAGTTCATCAATGTTTGGGCTCAGGCTCTGAGCTGAGGAAACCCTCAGGATTGAGTGAAGGTGTGTGTGCAATATACCGGCGGGCCAGATCTAATAGTAATTAGAAATTATCCTGCGGGACGAAATTAAATCCACCAAGGGCCTGATTTGGCCCCCGGGCCTTGAGTTTGACACATGTGGTTGACATAGTTTGCTTTACACCCTGTCCACACTGTTCAGCTCCTTCAGCGATAGGCCTCTTCCATATTGACAAAAGATGGTTAATCAGAAGATTTTTTTAAATGTTCATTTCAATACAATTTGCACTATTTGCAACAACAATTGTGATGTAAAGTCAACTTTCATGGCTCATTTCTCCACAGTTTCTGCCGCCCATACTGGACAAAGACTACAAGACTGTGGGACAGTTTTATCCCACAGGCAGGAAGAACAGCTGAGCTCTGTGCAGTGCCTTCATTACAACATAGCATTGATCTGTTTGCATCCCACACATTTATTTATTTCTACAATAAGCAGTATTTATTCCATTGTGCAGTATTTCATTTTACATTCTGTTCTTGTTCATCTTATTCTATTGACATGTATATACTGTAGACTCCTGCATTTACTTGGTCACTTCCATTATTCTCTGCAACGTTTAGCTTATTGTTTTTATTTGACATGTATAGTTTACTTCTGCATTATTCTCTTGCACTATTTCATTTCTACTCGCACTATTTTAATAGTTTTTTTTCAACCTATTTTTATTTTTTTATGTCATATATATATATATATATATATATATATATATATATATATATATATATATATATATATATATATGAGTTGCATTGTTGGAGGAGCCTGGGACTTAAAATGTTCATTGCCATGTACACTGTACCAACTGTGCATATGACGATAAGGCCTTTGAAATAATTAAATCATCCATCGTTGAAATTAACGGTTGTTAACGGTTGTAATGTCATGGTAACGCAATGGACAGCTAGCACATGAACCATTCATATCATACTTTACTGCAAAGCTATTAACACTACATCAACTAAAGTATTGCCGAATACATAGATATGAATTAATACTTCTTTGAAAATACATTAAAAACCCTTCTACGCGTTAAACCTTTGCCAAAAAGAGTAGGCTATCTTAAACTGTCTGATTCGTTAAGCGAGTTTGACACTGGAAGTATCGAAGCTAACGAAACACGCCACAAGGTCAGTGTTTTAGTTAAGAAAATAAAGCAAATATAATCGTCTCAGTTACATTAAAACATACCGTTATCTTGTGTTCCGGTACAAAGCGTCCTGGCGGTACATTTGACCAACATTTGCTTGCTTTTTTGGACATTTTTCACCCAGGAGTATCTCCGAAATAAGCACCGTGCTGTACCGAGCGCCGCCATGTTTGTTATTACCTCACTGAGGCAACACGAACTTTCAACTGCAAGACCCCAAGTGCTGCTGGGATATGTAGTCTTTTGTCGTTTGTAGGCTTAGCCCAGACATTTCATTTGTTTATTTTTATTTCCCACGGCCTATCTTGGACCATTTCATCAACAATTGTGTAAAAGACAAAACAAACGGAGAAGAAGTATAAGAGGTTTGGGTTTTCGGCGCTGCTGGGCGTTATTTTTGTTTTGTCTTTTTATAAGAAAAGGTCCTTGGACAACATAAGAACGTCTCTGTGTGTAGGCATTGAAGTGTAAAGAAAGGTCAAACATAACAAAAAACAACTATAACTAACAACAAAATACATTAAAATGCATTATTTATTATTAGGCTATATGACAATAAACCTTTGGAATTGAACTTTGATTTATTTCTTTATTATAATTCTGTGGTGGGGAGGTTGTGGCTCAGTGGTTAGTGCGCTGATCTTCGTATCACGGTGGCACGGAGGCACTGGTTCGAATCCCGCTGCAGTCAACATTCCGCTGTGTCCTTGGACAAGACACTTCACCCTAAATTGTTCATGTGGGGATTGCCCACAGTATTGAATTTATGTAAGTCGCTTTGGTTAAAAGTGTCTAACAAGTGACATGTAATGTAATGTAATGTAAATGTTCCTGTAACAACAAAAGAAATGCCAAATCAAAAAGGCCAAACATAGGAAAAAAACAACTCTAACTAACATAGTATAAGTATATTAAAATGCCATTACAGTATATGCACTTTAAAACAAAAACGTAGAAATTATAATTTTTTCAAATGTGATTTTGATTCGGTAGATATTCCTAAATAATGTTGGTGTTTGGAACTCATTACCAAATTAAATAATCATATAATATTATAAAAAAATGTCTACAAATGAGGTTTAAAAAAATGCTATTTTCAACACCAGATGGCACTATGGTATCAAATATCCTGAACATCTGCAACGCTGGCACAAGAGGATCACCATTAGAGCATTCTTACTGAGGACAGTAACAGATAATTGTCATTTATACATGTTTTATAAATATCAGAGTCTCACAGCCTCTTTTGTCTATCTCCTTCCTGCCTCATCTCTGGGTAGCCTACACACATTCCTCACTTGTCATTACAGTGTGTTCTTGAATTGGCTGATAACTTTAAAATCTGTCTGGATGATAAGAACTTTGCTAGTCTAAAAACCATGTGATGTCCATCAGCAGTAGCAGTTGTGAAGAAGGGAAGGGAGAGAAGTTTCACACATTATGTTCACCATAATGAAGACAACATGTCAGCTCACTGATACGTTTTAAAGAGGACATATTATGCTCATTTTCAGGTTGATATTATTATTTAGTGTCTCTACTGTGACATGTTTCCATGCTTTAATGTTCAAAAAGCTCTTTATTTTTCTCATATTGCCTGTGCTGCAGCACCTCTTTCCACCCTCTGTCTGAAACCAGAGCCCAGTCTGCTCTGATTGGTTAACTGGCCGGATCTGTTGTCATAGGTCAACCACTTAGTGGAGTCCATGGCCCTTAGCCTATCACGAACAATGTGTTGGAGCGCTAGCCAATAGAAACGCAAGTGTTACCTAGTGATGTCACTATTAGGGTTAGGGTTAGGATTAGGCGTTTCAGGCAGAGGGAGAGTGGAAGAGAAACTCCCTCTGGAGGAAACACAGGGATTTTATCCTTTGCAGACCATGCACAAAAACCTATATATTACACACTACAGGAAAGGGAAAAAACCAAAACGCATAATAGGGGCTCTTGAATAGTTTTTGGGCGATAAAACCAAAACGCTTTCGTGACATTTTAGATCATCATGGAGGGATTATATGATCGCATGACACCACCCTCTCTGCTTCTCTCTCCCTCAACACACATGCACAGAGTGCAGTAGTAGACACAAGCCCCCGACATGCCACCGCTCTCCACAAACCCCAAAAGCAGCCGCCACAGCACAGCCCCAGAGATCCTTAATGAACCCTTCCTCCAGGATCCTGTTTCTTCCTCTCCCTCTGCCCTCCTCCCCCATGACTCCCCGCTAATCTGCAGCAGGATTTAGATATTACTCGGACAGATGGAGGTGTGGTTCGCTCGGTAATGAGGTGAGCAGTGGCAGCGAGTCCGGGGGCCCAGACACCGGCGGGACGACGTGTGGATGGAGCTGTAAGGCCCGACACAGCCAGATGTACACAGCTGTCACACTGCTGACAGGAAGTAATCCTGAGAGAGAGAGAGGGAGAGGACTGTGTTTCCAGAGTCAAGAAGATATATCTATCTATCCATCTATCTATCTATCCATCCATCCATCCATCTATCTATCTATCCATCCATCCATCCATCTATCTATCTATCTATCTATCTATCTATCTATCTATCTATATCTATCTATCTATCTATCTATTTATCTATCTATATCTATCTATCTATCTATCTATCTATCTATCTATATCTATCTATCTATCTATCTATCTATATCTATCTATCTATCTATCTATCTATCTATCTATCTATCTATATCTATCTATCTATCTATCTATCTATCTATCTATCTATCTATCTATCTATTATTATATTGGAACATTGAAAAAAAATATGAAGGAAAAACGTCTGAAAGAGTACGTTTTAAACTATTGCTACCTTTACTTATATCAAGCAAAGAGTACTGCTGTCCTATACGACAGTCAACCGGTTGAGTGTAAGAGTGTGTGTCAGCGTGACTGGGAGCACCAGGAAGCTGAAATCTGAGTGTGAGCGTGTGAGTGTGTGTGTGTATGTATAAAGTAATAGCAATTGGTGCGTCTTAGTTATTATCATTTTTCCCAAACAGGTGTCAGTTGTTCATTTTAAAGGGAGAACAATCCAGAAATTATCCAGAAATGTTATACTACAAATAAAGAAACATTTCATAAATCATACCATCACCTTTATCGCCTTTTATATGGTATATGGGTTTTGTATGAACATACTTATATTTATTTTTGTTGCTAAAGAGTATTGACCCGTAATTATTTTGCCATTGTTCTTGTGGTCCCTCAGGCCTCAGAGAGGTCTTTGTTAGCGCACACATTTGCTAAAAGTCTTATGTAAAAGTAAAGAAATTGAATGAAATGAATTCTATTAAATCATAGACTCTCTGAGCAACCAAATAAATAATGCCATCAGTTTAAATAATAATATTGTTGTGTCATGAAGCTGATTTAAAAATGGTTAAAGAGGCTCTGCATTCAGGATATTATAATTAAATGCTTTTCAAAATATATGAATAAGAAATGTTTTATTAGAAAAATTCTGCATATTTTATTTTAAAATAAAATGCTGACTTTTTGAAAAAGGTACGCTTTTAATATGTGACTCTTGTGCTTTAGTCTTAAATAATGCATTTTTTGACAAAGTTCACAATGGCCATTTTAGTCAGGTCTGTTTTGTAAAAGGGATATTGTTTAGTTTATTTGAGAGAGGACAGTCTAAATTAATAAACACACATTAAGAAACAAATACAAATGCCAACCAAAATAATAGATTTTTTTTCTGGTCTTTCTCGCCAAGATGTTACAAACTGCTTTTCAATAATACAAAAACGGAAACATGGCATTGAGTCAAAAAAAACTTCCTATAATTTCAGTCAAGTTTTTGTAAATAAAGGAGAAAATATGATTAATACTTTGCAGCTTGTCGAAAGAATGTGGACCGTGTTTTGGTGTGTGTGTGAGAGTGTGTGTGTGTGTGTGTGTGTGTGTGTGTGTGTGTGTGTGTGTGTGTGTGTGTGTGTGTGGTTGTGTGTGTGTGTGTGTGTGTGTCTGTGTGTGTGTGTGTGTGTGTGTGAGAGAGAGATGTTGTGGCTTGGGAGTGGGCATTCAAGGCCACTGTCCTCCTCCTCCTCCTCCTCCTCCTCTATGCCCGGTCTTTGAAGAGGAATGAGGAGGAGAGAGGGCACAGAGAAGGCCAGATAGGAGAAGAGAGGGGGAAAAGAGGGGAGAGAGGAGGGAGGAGGGCAGAGGGCAGAGTGACATTTACTCTACAGCCTCCTCGACCTCCCTTTAATAATGTTATAGTTCGGAGACAGAGACTCAAAAGAAAAGGAGAAAGTGTGTGTGTGTGACAAACATAATAAAAAAGCATTAAGGGGAAACACTCCATGTATTTAAACCTATATATTAATAATTATCTTTACTTATGTAAACTCAACTACTCTGTGTGTTAGCTATTCCTATTTTATTTTTAATTTTTTTACCTTTATTTGAATCCTCTTTCTATTTTTTATAAGCCTAGCCTGTGTTTCACTTATTGCTGTTGCTGCTATGACACCTGAATTAGACGATATTAAACGGGGATTCAAACGGCCTCCTCGACCTCCCTTTAATAAAGTTATAGTTCAGAGACTTAAATGAAAGTAGAAAGTGTGTGTGCAAGAGGCCGTACATTATCACATGACTTTATATATTTGATATTTTCTTTCGTGTTTTTTTCCCAAAGCTAGTTTAAAATGTTTAAGGACTAAAGTCTCTCACCATCGTGTGTGTGTGTGTGTGTGTGTGTGTGTGTGTGTGTGTGTGTGTGTGTGTGTGTGTGTGTGTGTGTGTGTGTGTGTGTGTGTGTGTGTGTGTGTGTAACATGCAGTAGTGTTTGCGGCCGTGTGGAGTGTTTCACTGTAACCACTATGCCTGCCGGCAGCCTTCAGTGGGATCGTTTTAATCAGCTAACTAAATGTTTATCTTGTCTTAAAAACAAAACCAAATACATTTATTTGTATTTGAGCATCTGACTTTGAAATGTACTGCCGTTTGAATGGCAAGGTGTGTGTGTGAAGATGACACTTTCATACTGTTATAAAACAACATTTTCGTTGCTTTTTTGATCCTTGGGGATATGCCACGCAACATGATGCACGGATACGTTTTGTTCTTATTTTATCTTGTTTTTAATATCATAAAAAGTCGTTCACGTTAAATTCTATAACATACGTATAGTATACACCTTTACTCACTGTGCTTCAGGTCATGTTGTCAGATCTCAGTTATCATAGAAAAAACGTTAGAAATTCTAAAAAATCGTAGTTTTCTTGAAGTAGTCGGAAAAGGCTTTGCACACAAATATACCCATAAAAACACACACCTCACACACACACACACACACACACACACACACACACACACACACACACACACACACGCACGCACACACACACACATACACACACACACAGACCTGACTTCAGCCTCACCTCCAAAGCACCCCCCTGCCCGAGCTGAGAGGCGACCCCCCCCCCCCCCCGGCCCACACACCTCCATCAGACTCAGCTCTGCATTTGTTTCCAACTAAACCCCCGGCCGGCGGGGTTTACACGCAATGCGAGAAGCAAGCACACACACTCCTGCACCCCCGAGTCAACTCCCCCCCCCCCAGCTCCACTCTCACTCTGTTATTTTTATAACTCAAGATTTGGGGTGGCTAAGAGATGGGGTGACAGGGGGAGCGTGGCACTGATAAGGTAGCTAATACCCGGCTTTTTAAAAGGTCAAAGGCCGCCTCTGCTTCACTGCTTGCAGGGTGCCGTGTTTAATGAGGGGGGGCTGATGTTTTGGGGAATGGGTGTCAGTTAGAGGATGGGTGGGTTGTTTTTTATCATTTGATATTTAACAATAACAGAGAATAAAAAAAAAAGCTGCAGAAGAAGAAGCTTTTCCTCAGTGACGGTAAGTAGAATCAGTGTCCAGCAGGAACAGGAAATCCAGTGGGATCAGTCTTCAGATCTGCCCCAGCACTCAGACGACACACACACACACACACACACACACACACACACACACTTGCTACCACTAAATCAGGCTGTTGATTGAGCCGGCCTCTAATTTTAGCCGCAGACCCCCGGCTCCCGACCAGCAGCCTCTTTGCATCCCGGGTCCGGTCGCTAATAGGCGGAAGAAAATGTGATTAATAACTGTTACGTCTGTCACGGCAGAGCGGGGCACGAGAGAGGAAGGGTCTGCAGACCTGACTTAGGGGTGGAAATGGAGTAACACGCAAGATGCTAACAGCTTCGATTGTTGTTGTTGTTGTTGTCCAGGGATGAGAAGGACTGCAGTGTGTGCATGTTTCTGCATTTGTTGTAAAAGAAGCTTTGCACAGACCCTTTACTTAGATAGTCTGCTGCTTCTGCAACACACAGGTACATACATACATATTTTATATGACATTACTACATTTCATTTAGCGGATGCTTTTATTCAAATCACCGTACAATAAGAGCAATACACCATGAAGATATAGACTTTAAACATCATGAAACATGCAGAAACATCGCTTCAATAGAGGCAAATCATTGTAATTCTGGTGCTCTGTTTCTTGTCAGGTTTTATGGTGAAGACAAAGGAGGTTGGTTTTATGTTGATGACAATGCACAGTAATTTATTCTATATTGACATTGCATTTCATGTTTTCCTATTTTGCAAATAAACCTTTCTAAAAGATTTTTTCTTTGTTCTATTTTCAAAAATGCCATTTCAAAAAGTGGTGGGTGCATGACTCGAGAGAACCCAGTGTAAATAACACCGAATGCATCTCAACCAGCCTTAGGTAACACACACTTATTCCATTTCCTTTCATCTTGCAACAATAACATTTTCACCTCTCACAGACATGATATCTCGGTGTTTGTGTGATCTGAATATACTTCTCACCTCTCTCCACTATCTTACTGTATATAGAGAACAGACCACAAGAGGGCGTTAGGTCAGAGCTCGACAACAGAACCATTCTCACCTGATTTCTTCAAATACTCCTCGCTGGATTCAGAATGGTGTTCCTTTAAGGCATTTGTCAGAACTTGTAGGCCGCAGATATCATCTCTAAGATGTGTGTTTTCCTTCAAAAGATGATCAAAGATGGCTTATACATTTCATTGTAGAGTTTTCAACTGAGATCCAAAACGCTTTTGGCTAAGAAAAGAAAGAATGTTTTAAGGTTAGGTTTTTTAAGCAATCTGTCATATTATCATGAAGCACCATTGAAAGGGTATAGAATGTGTCAAGGAAGAAACCATTAAACTTTGGAGTGGATCTGAATGTTCGGGAAGAAATCTGTTAATTGTTCTCTTATGGTAACGGCCTTGGCAGGAATCGCTAACGTCAAAGTGCCCTTCCAGTTTTTCTTTGTTTAACATAAATCTATTTTAATGTACAGGGGAAATTTGCTGTCAAGTTACAGAAATCAAAAGCAGAAGATAAGAAAAACATGCTTTTTTGTTTCTTGGCTCACCCTTAAGATTTATATCATGACCCCTGTGATGGGAAATACTGGCATATAATATTTTCTTAAAGGTCCCATGTCATGGCCATTTCTACTGATCATAATTCCATTGTTGAGGTCTACTAGAATATATTTATATTGTGCAATTTTCCAAACTCACATTGGTTTCTCATACAGCATCTCTGTATAGTATGTATTCACTCTCTGTCCTAAACGGCTTGTTGGAGCTCCTGCCCCCCCCTCCCTGTGAGCCCAGTGGCCGTCTGCGAGACAGCGAGACACCGCGAAACTCAGCCTGGGCACACACACACCCGCAGCCTGGCTGGGAGTTTGTGTGTGTGCCCAGGCTGAGTTCCGCAGTGTCTCGCTGTCTCGCCGACCCCACACCAGTGAGCCAGCTCACAGTGTCCCGCTCCTCGCAGCAGCGAGCCTCGCAACGTCCCGCCGAGTGTGTGTGTGTGTGTGTGTGAGGAAGTCCGCGGATTGGTCCAAACGTAACGGCTCCGCGGACGTTACGTTACGTTACTATACCCGAAATACGTCACTATACCCAAGAAGTAAACAATGGAAAAAGAGAAATCCCCAACGAGGCGTTCTGGGGCAGCATAGACAGGTCTTTTCTGTGTTAGAGTTTTACTCGCTACAGGGTGTACTTTGAGGGTTTGTGACTCTGCAGACCGTTTACATGCAGAAAAAGCTTCATAACACACAAGGGGACGGGTAATAACCAGAAAAGCATGACATGGGCCCTTTAATGTTAATTGCAGGAAATTAAACCAAATCCAGTAATTAAAAAACAGCTTAAAGGGGCTCTATTATGCTCATTCTCAGCTTCATATTTGTATTTTGTGTCTCTACTGGGACTCTAGTCCCAGTAGAGACACAAAATAACTTATAATGCATTCATAACCGTACAATCCTGTTTTAATTGTATTCTATGGCCCCAAAACACATTACACCACATATTGCACACGTGCATGTGTGTTCAGGTTCAAGTGTTAGTGTACATATTCTTTGAGAAAGGTGGAGTTCCCGTGGGGGTAGGGGGGACAGAGGGAGGGGAGACCAGGTGCATGTTGCGAAAAATTATTGTTACAGTGGATGGAGGGGGTGGGGGAGGGGCGTCTAAAGTCAAAGATGAATCTTGATTGGGCCAAATTTGACCCCGAGTCACCCAAAACCATTCTGCTGGGTCTCCCCAGACCCGAACTCCAAATTATACACTTTTTTTTTTAGAGACCTTCAGACTTGGCTAAAATTTTCAAAATCAGTTTTGTAGTGTTTATATATCTGTTATCGAGGATACCATGAAGCCTTGTTCCGATAAAAAAAACTAGAGCGTAGCTATTATATAATTTTAATTTGAAACGGGTCACGGGAGACCCGAACACAACTTAAGGGTTTTAAACAACAGTTATTATTAGTTATATTTATGTTTTATCGTGAATAAATGGTGCTCTTACACCTTCAGAAAGAGATGAGACAATTCAAAAAATAGTCTCTGTAGAGTTTGGACGGGACGTTGTCTGAGGAGGAGTGTGTTTGGTTTTCTACATGAAAATGTTTAAGATTACCATGGCTGAGTCTAGACATTAAATGTAATGTCACAAGATATTTCACACTCTTTCAGTAGTGCTCTGCATCACATCTTACAGCACTCTCTCTCACACAGTCCAAGAAACAGACGCAGACACACTACACCCTTATATTAAATTGCTTGTCGGTGCCATGTAGGAGGCTTTAATCTTAATTAGCAGCTACTTTAGAGATGTTTAGACGTGTCTGTCAACACCAATCACTTAGAGCCGAGCTGGCCTCCAACAAATCAGCTGCAGTTGACCTTGTTGGTTTAAATAATACCCAGTTAGCACCTGTTTGCTCTCCCACAGGTAAACTTTAAATATGTCTTTATCTAGTGATAGTAGCATGGAGAAAATGTTACTCCTATTCACCAAACATTTAGATAAAGGTTTCGCTCCACTCCACCCAATGCAGTTTGGTTTTCGTGCTCAACACTCCACTGAGACTAACTGTGTCTTTGTGGAAAAGGTTAAATGTATGTTGGACACGAGCCCATATGTAGGCTTTTGACACTGTTGACCACCAAGTGCTCCTTACAAAGCTGACTTATTTCAATTTTTCTGCAGTTTCTGTACAGTGGGTTAAGTCTTACTTATCGAACAGAAAACAGTGTGTTCTGGTCAACGGTGCAAAATCCCCCTACCTTGTCAACCCTGTTGGGGTTCCACAAGGTTCCATTCTTGAACCGTTAATTTTTTCACTGTACATTAATGACTTGCCTAATGTATGTCCTGAGTTGAATGTGCAAATGTATGCCGATGATGCGGTCATCTTTATACACCGGAAAAATACAGAAATAATCTCATCTTGTCTCTCTAATGCTTTGGACGAGGTTCAACACTGGCTGAACAACATTTGCTTAGAGTTAAACGTAAAAAAAACAGTATGCATGATGTTCAGTAAATGACCAGTCAAAATCGAAGGATCCAACGTGTTTTTAAACGGAGCAGAAATAGAACTAGTCTCCCAGTTCAAGTATCTTGGAGTCATACTGGACTCGAACTTGACTTTTAAGAAACTTAATAAGAAAGTATCCAATACCATTAAATTCAACTTGCAACATTTTAAACAAATTAGACCCTTCTTAACTGTCAATGCTGCAAAGTCGTACCTCCACTGTATGATTCTATCACACATTGAATACTGTTTTACAAACTGGTCGTCTGCTTGTGCCACAAACCTGAAACCCATAGAACAGCTGTACAAGAGAGCTATCAAGGTTTTGACAGAAAGCCTTATTCATACCACCACTGTACACCTTTAGAAACACAATTTCTTGAGTTTTGACAATTTTAAGTCTTTTAAAAAGTATTGCTTTTTTATAACTGTTAAACTTTACATGGACTGCCCCCCCCCCTCCCTCCCTTAGGGAATTCATCCACAAAAAAACACACTGACGCTGCACTAGGTCAGAACCAGAGGAGACTGTGAAGTCCACCGCAGACGGACCACTTTGGACAAAATGTCCTCTCCGTTAAAGGCAGCTCATTGTGGAATAGCCTCCCAACTGAGATACGGGATTGTCCCACTCTCAATAGTTTTAAAGGTCAACTCAAAGAATGGATGAGAAACAAACAGACGTGCAATCACCGCTAAATGCACTTTAACACAGGGGTATCTCCTCTGGCACTTTAGGTAGCTCTTGTATCTTCTCTTGAACTTTATATGTCGTAGCTGCTATATTGTACTGCCATGTGGTAAATACTGCTCGTGCTCTTTCTGCATATCATGTATTTATTTTTTGCTATGTTTATAAATGTCATGTTCTTATATGTTCGTATGTCAGGGACTACGGATGGAAATTTGCTCAAAGCTCAAATCCGGCATATTTACACTTGAAGCATTATTTGTCTGTTCAAATAAACGATTAAATGAAATGAAATGAAATTCCCTGGAACAGGCCTTAAAGTTTGTGTTCGTGAGGCAGACATGTCCCTCTGAACATTTAAAAGTGGTCTAAAGACCTTTTTGATAAGGCTTCTAGTTAGCATTGCATGTGCACAGATAGGCCCTAAGGAGAGCTTGAGCACCTGCCCTTTTGCCCTGCTGTTAGAGAAGTGGGCTTTTTCTTACGTACTTTTTTTACAAATCAATCAAATGATCAGTAAAACAGAGCTGTTGTCAGCCAGAGGGATAGGTAAGAGATGGAGTTGTTACTAACTCAGCATCCAGAGCATCATCAAAAGGGTTTTTGTGTCTCTCATGGTTCAGGTTGCCAGTAATCAAAGTTGTATCTGGATCCTCCAAGTCGGTGCTGCACAGTTGTCCTGCCCGGTGCGGCACCTTTTTATCACTAACACTATCATTTTGTCATCTGGATTGTCTATGTTGTACTTTGTATTATCTTTTTTTATCTTTACATACGCGACATCTATTGCAGTTATGTCTTTCGTCAGATGCTGTACATACTGTTATGCCCCCTTAGATACATTTGTGATATTGGCAATATAGGTACAATCTGATTGATTGATTGATTTATTGATTGATTTACTGAGCATGATATTCAGGATCAGAATTAGAATAAGAATTCCTTTCTTAGTCCCACATCGGGGAAATGTACGGTGGCAGCAAATGTGACATACTGTAGTAGCATGTAAAAGAAGGCATGAAATAAAAATAAAGAAGAGCACACATTAGCAATAAAATAAAAATATTGCAGGGTTGTAAATGTTAAAACATGCATATCAAGGGTAATTCACTACGTTGAACTACAGCACACAGTATGCATGCATGTTGGTGTGTGTGTGTGTGTGTGTGTGTGTGTGTGTGTGTGTGTGTGTGTGTGTGTCCATCTGTGTGTGTGATCTCAGTCTGTCCGCCCTGCACACTGAGTGGGAGGCTGTGTGTGTTTGATGTGGCTGACGGTCGCCTCCTCTCTGGCCTCAGATCAGTGGCTCTAGTTGAGATGACCGCAGCGGCGACGGTCAGCTGCCAAACCCACCGGTCAGGTTCTTCTCTCGGTCACATGACCCGGGTCACGTGACCCATTGGGGGCAGCCAACAGTGTGGCTGCCCTTGCCTCTTCATGTGGTGGGAAAACATTCCAACAGCTGGCCTCGAACTTTCAGAAACATCTGCAACGCCCCCCCCCCCTGTCGCCTCAGAACATAAACTTATGATAATAGAGTTTGGTGGATTAGGAATCGTATCAAAAAGGCTCTTTGGTACCAGTTGCTCTTATTTCCCATGGTGCATTTTGAAAGGTTTGTGGGATAGCATTCAGATCAGCCTGTCACAGGCCGACTCATCAATAGAGGTGCTGGGGTTATAACTTATCATAAAGCAGATCTAAGTAAGTGTGTGTGTGTGTGTGTGTGTGTGTGTGTGTGTGTGTGTGTGTGTGTGTGTGTGTGTGTGTGTGTGTGTCGGAGAGCGCATAGCCTTTGACATATTGTTAATTTGAAGAATGTTTGAAGTATGATGCAACATCAGCTGCTCTCACTTAGCTTTGAGCTGCTTTCCTCAGAAAAGTCCCCTCCGGTCTCAAATTACCAGAGACAGCACTAGTACCAAACTGTGTGTGTGTGTGTGTGTGTGTGTGTGCGTGCGTGCGTGCGTGCGTGCGTGCGTGCCTGCGTGCCTGCGTGCCTGAGATAAAGGAACAATACTTGAAATTCCTTGTTAATGTGGTTAATAGTGTAACATATGTTCAATATGAATTTTTTTTTGATGCATTAATATAAACTGATTTTGTAAAAAAATGTGAGGGCATTCGAAATTTCCAAAATCCGAAATGTGGAATAGATAAGATCCATATCTGTTTTGGAAATTTATGCTTGGCTAGTGCACCGCTGAGGCGCAGTCTCCAGTTGGGGACTGTTATGAATAATATTCAGTTGCGTTTTGAGCATAGCTTCTTTGTTGTGATGTGGATGTTAGCATAAGTGGCTTTGAGTAAAACAGTGTTTTCCCAATTTCCCAGGTTCTGCTGGTGGAAGTGTGCCGTAGTGATAATTTTGTTTTTTTATTGGGTTCCATTTGTTTCCGTTCTTTCTGACCTAAAGGAGGGTGTTTGACTAAACCTCTTCTTCCTCTTGTCATGATGTAATATGAAAGGTTTTCGTTATCTCTGATTGCAACCAAAGCCCAAAATGCCCCATTGTTCACATGAGCAGACAAGCCGAGCATTCAGCGTTAGTCGGTCATAGAAGTGTGTTTGTTCTTGCTCAAACCTTGACATTACCCCTGGCCCATGGAAGATATTGCTTCCTCGTTCACACTCCCTAACTTTGACACATTGCTGCTTCCATTCTAATCATTTTTCCTTTCGCACATGAGCTCATTTGTTAATTCTCCTCGTGTGTTTTCCCCTGTCGGCCCTCGTCTTCCCAACAGTTCCTCTTGGTGCTCTGCCAGGTCTTTTCGCACAAGTCTCCGGGTTCGAAGCGTCAGGATCAGTTGGAGTTTTACATGAGCAGCAGACTCTCTACTGATGCTGGAGCTTGATAAACAAGAGAGGACAGGATCTGTGGCGCCTCACCTTGCTGCAGAGAGACGCCAAGCAGACGCGTTTTCACCCAGTCGTGGTGGTCGATGCAGACAAACATCTGCATCAGATGTATTTACATATCTCTTGTAGCGGCGTCAGTTCTCCTTGTGTTGATTTACATTTGAATTATTATTGCCGTAACCTGATGCTCGTCATCCTTGAGAAAAATGTTTAATATTTGTAAAACTTCTCATGTATTTATTTATTATATTTTATTATCATTATTTTGCATTTTTGTTTTATATTAATAGTAATATATTATTGTATGCCGTTTGTCATTTATTGAATATTTTTACAATACCAATATTGTTTGAACATTAATATAGTAATACGATATATATTATTTGTATTATTATTATTATTATTGTTATTATTATTATTATTTATTATTATCATAATTATTATTATTATTAGCAGTAGTAGTAGTAGTAGTAGTAGTTGTTGTAGTAGTATTAGAAGTTGTAGTAGTGGTAGTAGTAGCAGTAGTAGTTGTAGTAGTATTAGAAGTTGTAGTAGTGGTAGTAGTAGCAGTAGTAGTTGTAGTAGTTAGTAGTAGTAGTAGTAGTAGTAGTAGTATTATTTAGTGGTAGTAGTGGTAGTAGTAGTAGTAGTAGTAGTAGTAGTAGGTGGTAGTAGTAGTAGTAGTAGTAGTAGTAGTAGTGGTGGTAGTAGTAGTAGCAGTAGTAGTAGTAGTATAAGTAGTAGTAGTGGTAGTAGTATAAGTAGTAGTAGTAGTAGTAGTAGTAGTAGTAGTAGTAGTTATAGTAGTAGTGGTAGTAGTGGTAGTAGTAGTAGTAGTAGTAGTAGTAGTAGTAGTAGTATAGTAGTAGTAGTAGTAGTAGTAGTAGTAGTAGTAGTGGTGGTAGTAGTAGTAGTAGTAGTATAAGTAGTAGTAGTTGTAGTAGTAGAAGTAGTAGTAGTAGTAGTAGTAGTAGTAGTAGTAGTAGTGGTGGTAGTAGTAGTAGTAGTAGTAGTAGTAGTAGTAGTAGTAGTAGTAGTAGTAGTAGTAGTGTAGTAGTAGTAGTAGTAGTAGTAGTAGTAGTAGTAGTTGTAGTAGTAGTAGTAGTAGTAGTAGTAGTAGTTGTAGTGGTAGTAGTAGTGGTAGTATAAGTATTATTAGTATTATTAATATCTTTATTTTGCTTTTTTTAAATAATAATAGTAGTACATTATTGTATGCCTTTTGTCATTTATTAAATATTTTCCTAAAAAATACCAATATTGTTTTAACATTAATATAATAATAAAATAAATATTATTTGCATTATTATTTTTATTTTTATCAAGTAGTAGCAGTAGAGGTAGAAGTAGCATTTGTATTATAAGTCTTATTAGTATTATTATTAACAGGTATAATTTAACACATTTTAAATATAAATAAACGAAACAGTGAGGGTTAGTTTGACTTCATTAAATAATAAAGCTTTATTTAATAATAATACATAGCACTTTTCTTACAACACATGCAGCTCAAAGCGCTTTAGAAAATGACACATCACAAGTTAAAAACAAACATCTCAGATCATCATAGTAAATGTTATTATATTACACTACTTGTAATAAAAATACACCTCTTGTCTGTATAACCACACACCATTAGCTATCATGTAGCTTTACTGTCAAAATTCATAGCTAAAACACCCCCCCCCCGTCTCTGCAACATCAAGCAGAGCTCAGCTACAGTTATAATGTACCCTGGCACCGTGTTTGAGCTCTGACCCACATGGAGTCACCTCAGGGTCATCCCCCGTCTCTCAACTGAGAGCGAGGCCCTGGAGCTGCGAGGCTGCAGGTCAGCGTGGATAAAAGCTCTGCGCTTAGGAAAAGGAAGCGGCACATGTTGAGTTTGTTTTACATGGGGCTTAATGGATTCCCGCTTACATATTCGCATGTGTGAACGTCCGCTTCCCTTCGCCCAGACACGCGTGACCACGCACACGCCTGGGGGGACAGGATGGGCACCAGCACATGTGCCCACGTAGCCGCCATGCAGGAGGAGATGTGTGGCGAGGTGGGCACAATGGAAGGATGTGCCGTATTGTTTTAACCCATAATGCACTGGGGCGAGGGCTGCAGGAGGCCAGCGTCAGGGTTTGACACATGTGACGAGGCCGATGACTGACGGGAGTAAGAAGTGGGCGAGGAAATACATCAGAACATGAGCTTTTCACTTCTGTCGATACTATGATGTTATCGTGAAGTAAGGTCAGGAAGGGAATGAGAAGAGGTTGTAAAAAGGACTAATATTGAGCAGGTGTTCCAGAAATATACGATACGATAATACTTTAATGGTCAGATCAAGTCTGAGATTTGACTTGCATCACAGCAGCTCCATGTAATATATTATGTGTTTATATATATGGCACATTTCCTCACAAGGCAACTCAAAGTGGTTTACTAAAAGCATTAAAAGCCTTAAGAACACTATAAATGGCATTTAAGTACATTTCAAAACCCTCATTAAAAAGACAAGGGGTGAACACTGACGAGGCCGACGACTGACGGTAGTAAGAAGTGGACACAGTGTGCGAGGAAATGTATCAGGACATGAGCTTTTCATTTCTGTCGATACTATGAGATGTTATCGGGACATGAAAAGGTCAGGAAGGGAATGAGAAAAGGTAGTGAAAATGACTAATATCGAACAGGTGTTCCAGAAATATGTTATGTGTATATATATATGGAACATTTTAACATAGGGCAATTCAAAGTGTTTTAACTAAGCACTAAAAGCCTTAAGGACACATTATAAAATGACATATAAGTACATTTAAAAACCCTGGTTCAAACCCCACTGCAGTCAGCATGTTGTTGTGTCCCTGAGACACTTCACCCAAATTGCTCCTGTGGGGATTGCCACAGTATTGAGTATGCAAGTCGCTTTGGATAAAAGCGTCTAACAAGTAACATGTAATGTAATGATTAGAGCACCTGGTGTAATTGTATATATATTGGAGAGCAACTAGTAGGCACATGTTTTTTTACCAGGGTGTTTCAAGCCACAAGAAAGAAAAGCCATAGGAACAAAATATAGGAAACCCTGTTCTTTGTTAATGATATTGGATGGAATAAAATGCACAAACGGAGATTATTATCTGGACTTTGGATCATTGCCCTGCGTAATATTCGCTAACTGGTGCCTCAGCGGTGTGTTATTTTAAGTTTTATTTCTATATGGTTTTGGCCGCTACACAATGAGATGTTATCGTGACATGAAAAGGTCAGGAAGAGAATGAGAAAAGGTTGTGAAAAGGACTAATATTGAGCAGGTGTTCCAGGAATATGTTAAGTGTTTTTTCGTATGGAACATTTCAACATAAGGGTAATTCAAAGTGGTTTACTAAAAGCATTAAAAGCCTTAAGAACACATTATAAAATGACATTTATGTACATTTAAAAACCCTCATTAAAAAGACACAGGGGGGGAACAATCTTCAAAATAAAACAGGAAACAGATTGTGACACCAAGAGTATACACATTACATAATCTGTGCATCACATTAATGCACATTTTACGAGCAAATCTTGTTCATTTTTAATACTGTGAAATCTGAGTATTTTCCACATTTCCTTTCAACACTACCTATTTTTTTAAAATCTGCACAGCTCTCCATTTTTAACTAGCATTTGTGACATTTTTACTGTACTTTGTGTACTTCGTTTTTTTTGTATAAATATTGTCTTTATTTCTAAGTTGTTATAATAGTCTTTAACAATATTTTTTTATGATACTACTATTTTTTGCTCCTTTTTTACAGCCTATTCCTCTTTCTGTGTCCATGTATGCACCGTTTACACCAAAGCAAATTCCTCGTATGTGTATACTTGGCAATAAACTCAGATTCTGATTGTGATTAAATCAAGCTAGAATAGGAGTTGCAGTGCAGAGTAAGATATGGATAGTCATTGGATTTAATAACAGCCACAGGTCATTTAAAAGTAGTGAGAGTTGGAGTTTTCTCACAGTGTGTTCCAGATATACGGAGCGTAAAACATAGATGACAACTTCTTAACACAGAGTAATTCAATGTGTTTTTATAAAAAGCACATTAAAAGCATCAAGGCAGTGCTACAGAAACACATTATAAAATGACATTTAAATACATTATGTGGTCATTAAAAAGCCAAGAGATTACAAATTAAAACAATGTAGATTAAGACAGGTCTAACATACAGGGACAATAAGTGACTGGGCAGAGTGAGATATCAATAGATGATTTAATTAAAAGCTGCGGCAAACGGAAAAGTCTTGATTTTTTTTAAAAGGGAGAATTGCGGTTTTCTAATAGTTTTTTCAGATAGTTTGAGCTTGATAACTGAACACTTCTTCTCCATGTTTTGAGTCAAAACTTTTGACTCAGCAAAAAGCAGACCTGGATGGTTCACATGGACGGTTCTAGAGGGGGTACAACCAGGGCCGTCCCTCCCTACAGGCCGATCATGCAGACTGCGTGGGGCCTCACCTTGCGGAAGGGGCCTCATCTTGCGGAGGGTGCCTCAACTGAGCCGAAAATGCGGCGCACCTATGCGCAATTAGTGTGGCGCGGCACGGTTTCGCCGCTGCGAGGCGCCCCCCCCCCCCCCCGTCGACGCTCGCGAAACAGAGGGCCTCATCATATAACTTTGCGTGGGGCCTCATGTTGGCCAGGGACGGCCCTGGGTACAACAGGAGCAAGTGCCCTTTTAACACTGAGCTTGGACTCAGAATCTATGTCAAGACCATTTGTAATAGTGTTGCAAGCAAAGACTGTTCTTAAAATTTAGCCAAAGTTACGGGTTAATGTGCCTCTCTCATAAAAAACTCTACCTAGCATTGACCCCTCCATGTAAAATTGGTAACGAAACGCCACTGATGGTTCATAATGTATCAGAGATTTTTGACCTAAACCATTCATTGCTTTATAGACCAACAGTAGTATTGAACTTAATACTTTCAAGTACTTTTTACCAATCTTGCAGTTAAACAGCTCAAAAACAGGACTCATTTAGCACATTTCAACCGTTAGCAGCCATGTATAATTCGATAGGGCGACATCAATGGGAATGTAAGTTGGAGTGGGTTCCGATGTGGAATGTGCCACAGCCAATCAGGCGCCTCCATCTCAGGCTGACAGCCAATCAGGTCATGGCACTTCAGGTCCCCGAGAGACAACTGAACTCCACGCAGAGGACATTTCTGAAGAGATCGTGAACTTTTCACTCCAGGAGATCTCTGCTTCCTCTTTCTCCATCCATACACTGACCCTTTTTTCTCCGTCTGAGAGAAGTATGTCTCTCTGGTAATTGTATTTTGCCTCATGCCAAAGAAATGTTTCCTCTCTCACAACTGCTGATCTCCCTCTCTCTCATTCTGTCTCTCTGTCCATTCCCCCCCCACCCCTCTTTCTCACTGGAGTGATGGGAAAAGAGCCTGAGCAGGAATTTCTGTGTCTGTGAGTGCTGTTTGGTTAGACAGAGTCATATAACACGGTTCTGCCGCGTTCACATGTGCCTGAGAGTTGGGGCAGCGACGGCTATTTACATTAAAGAGCCCCGAGCGCGCAGCACTGGGATCCCAGCGCTCCACGGTTACATTAAGTGAAATCCAATCAGCATAACTCAACACTCTCTGTCTCTGTCTCCTCTCCTGTCTCTAAACTTTGTCCCAGCTCTCAAACTTCATCCTGCTCTCATCAGTCTCTGAGGTATCTTGGTCCCTTTAGCACCATTTCTGTTTCCTCTCTGTAGCTCTTTCTTAGGCAGATGCTTGTAATGTCATCACCCTCAACTACTATTCACCTT
This sequence comes from Dissostichus eleginoides, assembly GCA_031216635.1. Classification (NCBI taxonomy): domain Eukaryota; kingdom Metazoa; phylum Chordata; class Actinopteri; order Perciformes; family Nototheniidae; genus Dissostichus; species Dissostichus eleginoides. The sequence continues at coordinate 31,308,868 of CM062268.1, read as the reverse complement.
ATACCGGCTCTCAGGGCTCTTCCACATTATATATATCCTTTATTTAACCAGGTAAAAGTCTCATTGAGATTCAAATCTATTTTTGCAGAGCGACCTGGCATGAACGAAGTTACAACAGATGAACACAAAACAATACAGGCAGACGAATAACAGCGGTCGTAAAACACAAATGAAACATTTTAAAACGACTTCAATTATGCGATATAAGAGCAATCACATCGACCAATGGTTTCTTGTTCTCTGTCCTTTAAGATAGACTTGAATTCCCCCATAGTGATCAAATCTGACAGTTTCAGCTCCTTCTGTATTATTCCAAGCATAAGGGGCAGCATATAGTTCTGTTCTCACTTCATTGCCATATTATGTCTTGGTACTTCCGGTTGAAGTGTATTCGTCACCAGCTTTATTATATTTACAGCAATGTTTAGCGCTATAGCTCTATGAGAGCGCAAAGGCTTCGTAAAAAACAATGTTTTACAATTACTCTCACTGCCTGACGGTAGACACAGGTCCACACTTTAAGTCTAACCATAGGGTCTTAAATAATAGTTCAGTTTAATTTATGAGAGCCACCAATTTGGCAGTAGTTAGTTAGAAAAGCTAACATTCGCTAGCTAGCTTGTTAGATGGATAGCTAGTGTACGCTAGCTAACCAGGTAGATAGAAAGCGAACATTAAATAGCTCGATTTACAGACTGATTGATATATAGAAAAGGGGCGGGGCTACATAAGGTGAATATAAACTTGTGAGTCCATGAGGAGCGAGCTTTCAAAACATCGGAAGTGTTTAAGGCGCCGTCCCATCTGTCATTGGTAAATTTGGCGGCCCTTTCTCTGCAACATCTGGTAGAAATGGAGCCGTACCTCGCGTCTACCTTTACCTCTTCACCTCTGATATCCAGCTGTTTGGGTGGAAAACAAATCAGTAGGCACACACTTCCAATGTTGACTTTCCAACTTGCATATTCTGAAACAAACACACATCTAGAAGTAGTTCGATTTGGACGATGCATTTCGATTTCTTGCAACTATTCTCCCTGTTACATATTTTTCAGAGTTTGTCTTTTGATAATTTCTGTTGGTTTACACCTCCATTGATTCCCATGATCTGGAGAATTAATAAGGTATTGGCTTTGGCTGATGTTGAAGGAGACTCAGTCACAGCCAAATATCTCCCTCACAGACACACACACATACCTTTAACTCACTTGCACACACACACACACATACACACACAGAGTTACCATGACTAATATCGTACCTCTTGGCAGGCACAGGCCGAGTTCAGAGGTCAGCTCTGTGTCAATAAACAGGGAACCATGTGATTGGCTCCACAGTGACTCAAAGCATTACTGCAGCCGTCTTTGATTGGTTTAAACTCAGGCTACCTCCTCTTAAAAATGATCTTTGAGTGAGTAATATTTACAAAAAAGTGTTTTGCTTCAGTCTGCAACACAACGATATACCATACATGGTATTGTTCCCGAGTGATTGGCGACACATAATTGGTGAGTGGAATAAAAAGATGAAGGTAAATCATGTTAATAACAATCTTTTGGTGTTTTCGATACGCCCATTGATTGATAGAGCCCCTAATATTTTCCAGTGTTATTTGGATTTGTCCCCCGATGTGATTCGAGTCCTGACTTTGACCCTCCTGAGATCAGTTCCTTTCCTTTTTAACCTGTCGCTGGCTCTACCTCCAGCTCGCTCCAGAAGACAGGTATAGTGTTTCTCCCTGAGCTCTGCGTGACCCTCGGCACATAGAAAACATCTTAGATAATGGGGCCACGTCTCAAGCGTTTGATCAGGAAATCCAGCATGCGGCTGTACTGGATAGAAATCTGATTAGTAGCCTTGGTGACGAAGCGATGGGATCCAAAAGGCTTTGCTTTCAATCAGATGTGACAGGTCAGGCTTTTGTCATCTCCAGCCCAGTGGGATCACCTCGGCTATTGGGGTGAGTTAGAGCATTAGATAAAGAGCCTAATTGAATGCATCAGACGAGGGTTAGAGCATTAGATAAAGAGCATAATGAATGCATCAGACGAGGGGCAGCGGACCTCTGATCGTCCACTGATAACCTGCACCATTTACCTGATTTAACTGTTCCTGTTGCCCTACATGCCATGTAAGACCTCATTTATGTGGCTCCAGATATCAAACAGTTTCACAGGGTTCTTGAGATGTTTATGCACCTTTAAGGATGTAAAAAGGAGCGAGGCCACGGGCGATGCAGCGGCCAGGAAAATCAGCAACCTGAAGAGTGAAAGTAGATTCCAGTAGTCAGGAATTTCCAAACATAACAAACATGTCAGACCTATTTAGCGGCCAACGGCGGGTCGCTAGCCCGAGCCGTGAGGTGTATATTGTTTCTGATTAAGCTTTTCTATGCTCATGTTGCTGCACTTTGTAACAATTTACTTTAAATTCATTAGAGCTTCAAACATTTTGCTTTGCCATCACCTTGAAAAATAAATCAGTCTTGTGGAAGGAATGGAGCGATGTTCTGATTAGCCGCGGCGCTTTCTGATCTATCCTCTAATTTCTGATCCAGAACTGAATTCCCTGGACTTCGAAAGCATGCAGATAAACGTCCAATGTACAATTTCCTTTTGTATCTATACATTGATCGAGCGCAGATCCATATCACTGTTTCTTAACACTCAGATACTGAAAATAAATCATCTCCTGGAGTTCTCAATGTACGTTCTTCCCGCCTCAGGTCATGGATATTAATATCAAACGAGAACAGTTCACACTAAAACACCTCATCCGCTCTCATTCTTTCTTTATCTCTGTGTTCCCCTAGGGATGTTGAACAAAAGAAATGAATCGGGGGTGACCATTAAAAGCCAGCATGTCGATAATTTCCCAGACATCTGCGAAAAATGTAACCTTTCCGTCGCTCTCATGATGTCAGCGCACTGTTGTGTTCAGCGGGGGATTGGGCTATAACGCTTGTGACGGAGCCAAAGTAAACCGTTCCAAATGGAGTGCGGCGCGGGAAAAGGGACACCATCGCAACAAAAGGAGTTAGATATGGATCGTTGGGTCTGCGCACCGGCCAGCTTGAGCCAATTATTGGTGTCATCTTGATCCAATTGAATCAATCTGAAGGGAGGAGAAAGGGGGGGGGGGAGTGGAGTGGCTGGGTGGGGGCAAACGTTGGTCAAATATCCTGAGCTGACTGAAGAGCTGTCGACCCCCCCTTCGATTACCACCCCCTGAAACCCCTCTTCCTACCTCCTTGTTATCACAGATATTTCTACCCATGTCATTGAACTTGTGACCAACATTTTATCAATTCCATGTAGCTTTGTCATATTTGCATGGACCTCTGTCTTAAAGGACCTTAAATCTTATATCTCTAGATCACATACGTCTCTCTACAGTCCGCATAAGACAACGTATTTCATTTGAACATCCTGGTATCTGTTTCTAATTAACTTATTTTTGGACTTACAAAATATGTCACCATGATTTGAATATTTTATTTTGTACTATTTGCATTACTGTGTCGATTTATTTGAGTTTGTATGTCATCTTTTTGCATTTTATTTTTAAACATTTAAAACTTGTATTACTTTTTCATCTTGCACTAATTTTATTTGAAGTATATTGTATGTTGTATTGTTGGAGGAGCATGGGACTTAAAATGGTTATTACAAAACTACGCTGTAGCTATATTACAATAAAGTCTTTCAGTCTTGGATCCTGAACCTTTCAAACATCTTGTTTTAGCGTCAGAGTGGATAACCAGCAAATGAATATGGGGTATTAGGGAGCATTTCATAATATTCTGATGTTAGTTTGATGTGTCAGCGCCAAGTCTTTTCTCTCTGCCAGTAACAGTTATTTACACCATTTCTTCCTCTGAAAATGTAACGGGAGAAACGAGTGAGCGCTCATTGCCTGAAGGCTTCAGCTTCTTAGCTGAGCACGGCTACACTGCTCCAGGTTTCCTGCTTTCTAAGGTGGTCCAGCTACACTTTCAACACTTTTATTTTGTACTTATATTCATCAGGAGGAAACAAGCATGGTGAGTATGTTTCGTTTTTCTTGCTGAAATGCCCTTCTCCATATTCTCACTGTTACACACACACACCTCAAAGGTGGGGTAGGTAAGTTTGAGAAACCGGCTTGAGATACACTTTTTGTTATATTCCATGGAATGCTCTTAACATCCCGATAGCAATGAATATCTTCAGTGCTTTGACAAAAAATCCATAAAAAAATGTCATCTGTGGAAGCCGTGTCGCTGTAAAAAGCACGACCAATCATCTGAGCCGGCCCGCCTAAAATAACTGGATGGCCTACCTGCCTGTCAGCCTTCATCTGTGCACAAACTTATCTCGTGCCCTCATTGGTCATGTGCGCGTTCGTGTGTGTTGGAGGAGGGGCTCTGTGAGGAAGTGGCAGATTTTTTCCGGCTGTGTATTTTCAAATTCTAGCGCACTCGAGCTGGTTTCTCCAAAATGACCTACCCCACCTTTAATTTGCCCAGTGTACATAAACATTACCAGTGTTTCTACTAGATAAAACAAAGTCTAAATGTAGCTCCTCAGCCATAGTTCCTGGCGCCAAATCTGCTCTGAAGGTAGTATTTTCTAAAGGTCTATGAACATATCAGTGAGATTATGCTGTGATAACAGACGCTCTTTGGTCAAAAACAGCAGCCTAGTCTTCAACCAACTGTTTCCAAACAGAAAAACCGAATACATTTCAGGGCATCTCCCCAAATACGTTCCTAATAATTGTCTGGAGAAATCGATGAGGACGGGTCAAAAAAAAACACAGGACCTTGAGCCAAACCCCAATGTTTTACTAAACCAACTAGTTTGACATGTTCAGATTTAACCCAATAGTTTTTTGTGCCCTTTTTGTTTCGGGGATTAGGGTTAGGGTTAGGGTTAGGGTTTTGTTTCATGTTACATTGTTATTTTTATGCAGAAATGCGGCCATAATCCTTGAGAAAATACATTTGCGTCAAAGGAAATTGAGAACAAGGTTTAGTTATTGGGAAACAGACTTCCTTAGCTTCACACAGTAAGCAGGCTCCATCGAATGCGACCTCCTCCCCAAACAAATGTGTCACTCTATAACAATGTCTTCTTACTTTCTCCTTTGCTCCTGGGATGGATAGCTTTGTGAATTAAATCATATTTTTGGGGCAATTCCTAATACTGATGACGCTGAATCACTTTTTTGCCGTTGCCATTGGTTGTCGTCATCTTGGCTTTTTGGAACCAGAAGTGAAATGCAAGGTCTGATCAAAGTAAAAACCAAAGACATACTTTGGCGAAAATGTTACAAATAACTTTAGTGAACTGAAAAACTGACCAAGAAAGAAAAAGATGAAGACACGGGCAACACCCAAAGTGCTTCATCTTCCATTCCTTCAAGGTAACGTCACGCTGTATTGAAGAAGACTGAAATCTGGTAATTGAGACCATATCTTTATTTGGAATTTGTTTACTGAGGTAAATAAAGTCTATTGTTGGCGTCTCCTGGCACACCGACCATTGGTCAGCAGAATATCATGAAACTAATTGCAGGAACGTAGCGCTATTAATTGCCAAAACCCCCAGAGGACATCTTTAATTTGTTAATTTATTATAGTGTATATAATAAACAAAGTTAACACTACGCTCAAGAGAACTTCACGTATAACCACTTACACATATTAGTGAGTGTATAACCAACCAACACACTCTTTCTGGCTGTGTGTGTAGCAGCTCTCCTCTAATCAGTGTATCAATCACCAGGAGTCTGTTGAAATAATTAAGGCTTGAGTAAAACAATACACACGCCTGGCTATTATTTTTCATCTAAAGCCAGGTCACGTTCCCAATTACTCTAAAAGTTGTGATGACATGCTCTCTGTTTTCTCTGATAATGTTGATATTATTTCAGGTAATGTGTTTCGGCACGGGAAGTGAACGAGACGGTCCATTTTAGCAGCAGGTTAGATTCAAGTTTTGACAAAACCAAAACCTAAAAAAAAACGGTTTGGGTTTCTTTCGTCCCATTTTTTTAATACTTTATTTTGAATTTTTCTTTTAGTTACAATAAAGCAAAGAGATACACAATATACAGTAAGTAGTTACCCGAAAACCTTTACATGGCGTTGTGTACAAGAGAAGAAAAGAAGCTGGGTATTACATTGACAATTCCTGAGGATAGTCTAAAGCTGCCAGTCGACAGCATCGTAGCCATCTTAAATTATTTCTTTTCACATATTCTTTGTATCATATTTTTTTGCTAAGAAATACATTTAAAAATATACTTATATTTATTTTTCCTATTGTTTTTTCGTTCCTACAATCTTACTTCTTATGTTGTCTTATCCCTAAGATATTGAAGTGACTGTTATTTTGTATATATTGATTGTTGTGTTTTGTCTTAATGTGTGCAATGCATATGTGTAAATGTGTCTGTATATATAGAGGATATACATATTTATACATATTTGTATACATATTTGTATATTTGTATTAATGTATTTTGTATTCGGGATTGTTGGAAACATTATTTCGATCTCTCTGTCTGTACAAACACACAGAAAAATTGACATTAAAGTTGACTTTTGACTTAAAGCTTCCTGACTAATTCTAAACGTGTTTGTGTATTTCTGTTACCGTGGGTATGAGGGTCCCCATTAACATTTGTTGAAGTAATTTACTCCGCGTCCCATCAGCCCTGTGATGTTGTGTGCCTCCACAGGATGGTAGCCAATTATTTTGAGCCCGCTTCAGTTTCCAAATTAAAAATGGCCTCCTTCCACTGTTGACCTTGGATCGGCTTTCCATTTCTTATTATTATTAGGTTATTAACACAAACCCCTGAAAGTATCTTTTTAAAGTCTAAAACAAATTTGATTAGGCCTCTTTACTCGCACCGGTGCAGACGTATCGCTGTCTAACTCCTGTCTGCTGCCTATTAGCTTCGACACTGAAGTCAGTGAGAGAGTCCGGAGCTGAAAACCTATATCCCCCGCACACTGGACAAGGCAGGGGGGTGCTGGGTTTGCAGCACATTACCGCTTTATTGAATTAATTACGATAAGGATCATAACTTTAAACTCGGGGTGAGGTGCGGGGCGTTTTTTCGGCGCACATCGCTCGGAGCAATTTCTCCCCTGAACGACGGTGGAGGGGTTATTGGATCTGTCAGGCCTGAACTCTGTGGCATCGTAACGAGCTCCATAAGGTAAGCTGAGGTTGGGCACAGTTCGCCGCACTGATCCCTATATGCCTGCAATACGGGGGAAATTTGTACTACATACTGAACAAATAACAAGAGAGCAGAGTGAGAGGAGAGAGGCGACGGGTGAGGCCTTGTTTTGATGGCGCCTCAGTCCGAAAGGCCCTGAGGGTCATGCGGGGTTACCCTGAGGTCTCGCGCCATACACAGTTCCCGTAGATGCAACGAAGTGTGTCATTGTGTTATGATGCTGCTTGGATGTTGCAAAGACTCTCTTTTTTTTCTTGCTCACTTAAGTCTCACTGCTCCCCAAGGGCTGTGTGTTTGTGGACAGAGTTTCTATTCTTTCGTGGGGTCCCTAGAAACCAGAAAGTGGTCAATTATGGTGAATTTTGGCGAGACCGCATCAATGAAGGAGCTATTTTTAGGAGTTTCAACTGGATATATATAGGCAGTGGTGAAGGGCAAGGAAGTACATTTTTACAATTTTGAGTTACTTGTACTTTAAGTGTTTCCATGTTATGATACTTCTACCTGATTACAATTTGGAGGAAAATATCGTACTTTTTTCTCCACTGCATTTCTCTGACAGCTTTAGTTACTTGAAATTATTGGGTAATACAAATATATATATATTTAATCTCCAGCAAAAGTCATAAAAGTCATTAAAATAAGACACCAGCTTATAAACACATTGTTGCATCAATAGTCATAATCCAGTAATTTAATGTGTATGATTCTGAAATGGGGCATTAGTATTCTTACAATTTAGTATTGCTTTTTTCAGCTTGGTAAAAAAATACTTCTTCAACCACTGAATTTAAGTTGAAGGGGACCTATCATGCAAAATGCACTTTTGTACGTCTTTTATACATGAATATGTGTCCCCGGTGTGTCAGGGAACTCACCAAGTGTCAGAAAACACAACCCTCTCACTTTTCCTCCATACCCAAATCTCTAAAACGGGGCTGCAACGGATCTGATACAGACTGATACAGATTTGAAATGTTTCTGACGTCAGAAAAGCGGTGCTCCGCCTATAGAGAACCGCAGTGACGCGTCCTAAAACCCGGAAGTAAACTTCTTCCGGTTCCATCGTCAAAAAACAATGCAATTTCTCCATAGGGTTTTGGAAAATAGCTCAAAATAAGGTCTGTGGTTGAAACACATTTAAGAGAGGGATCACGTTTTGTTCAGCCAGATAATCTCCACATATCTACGCTACTTTTATAATTTTCGAATCATAAATCTAGTCGCCAGAAGCAAAATGCTAACGTTATGCTATAAAGGAACTACAAGCTAGAACGGCAGGGTCGCACTACTCAACGTCACGCCAACTTAAGATCGCCTCAACTGACTTTCGCGCGCTTGCATATTTTTAACAAAGCTTAACAAAGCAAAAAACAAACTGCCTAGTAAAATTGGAAAACACTGGAAATTAACTATTCTATAATGTGTAAAACTACGGTGCCAAAAACGACTATTAACGACTATAAATGATGATGGTCAGATAAAGATATAGATACTAAAGATACTAAAGATACTACAGATACTTAAGATAGGCATATACTCTCTTTCAAGCAGAACACAGGGGGAAAGAAATTTAGCGGGAGTGTTTACGTAATCGGCGTAATGACGTACAACGGCCTCGACCATTTCTGTAGTCCACTAATGCCACTTGTTAACAACCATCGTTTTTCCGACACGTAAACTCTTCAGAAATCACCAGCGGGGTCACTGCTGATGTATTTAATGTGGTAGAACAAAACGTGATCTATCTCTTAATTTTGTGTCAAACACAGACCTTATTTGGAGCTATTTTCCAAAACCCTATGGAGAAATTGCATTGCTTTTTGACGAAGGAACCGGAAGTGGTAAAAATGCTAATTTACATCCGGGTTTTAGGACGCGTCACTGCGGTTCTCTATATGGGCAACTCTCCACCTATCAGGAGGAGACAGCCACGGCCATTGCCGCTCGAAAGCGCTGGAGACGCTGTAGTACATATGCCAGGCCTGTAAGTGGCGCTGTAGTCTGCCACAAAAGCAGCGAAGAAGACTTCTCACAGAATCAGCCCTTGCAAAAACAGGGCTGGAAAAGAGCAAATAGAGCGAAATGAGGCATGGCTAAAATGCATGATCTGTTTGGTATTTTGAAAAAAAAACTTCACAGACATGTTTTATATAGGTATGGCTCTACAATATATTATTCAAATATAGCATGATAGGTCCACTTTAAAGAAAAGGTTGAGGTCAATGATGTCATTGTCATCAATATCAGTTAACAGACTGTCCTCACATGGCTAACAATTCAAGGATGTGTGTGTGTGTGTGTGTGCGTGTGTGCGTGCGTGCGTGCGTGTGTGTGTGTGTAGAAACCCCAAGCCCCTATCCAGTGCACTTCAAAGAGTTCCTAACCCTTTTTATTATTTCCAGCAACACTCTGAAAGTGCTATTGGACGTTTAGTGAGAAACAGTTGTTGTTTCTTGTTTTATTTTTGGTATAACAAAAGGATTTATCGCGTGGCTGCAAAGAGAAGCTCTATGAAAGGAAGTAAATCGCCATGGGTTAGACCGTTTCGGATTATCCGCCACATTGATCAGCAGTCCTCCCCAGGGGGCCGAGGGGCTGCTGATGATGTGCAGATAGTGTTTTATTGCTTTTTGCCCACCAACATTTTCGCACGTCTGACAGCACTGCAGGCTCCTCTGGCTTTTCACTCATGTGCAGAGGGCAAAAGTACACACATCCTTTACTCAAGTAGAAGTACAGATACTCGTGTTTAAAAATACTCTGGTAAAAGTAGAAGTACTGACTAAACTTCTTTACTCAAGTAAAAGTAAAGAGGGCTTTGAAATTTACTTAAGTAAAAAGTACCCATAACTAGCAGCTGTTTTAAAGAGTACCTGACCTCCCTTTATATTAATAGAACAATAATGTCATTGTTAGCTAATGAATGTTTCCATGCTGAACAACGGCAACATGACAACGTTTTCATTGGTCCCTCTTCTTTAGAGAAGACCAGGAAATGATGGATACACGGATCGTGTTCAAATCAATAGGCACGCAATGACTCTAAATAATAATGATCACGCCACCAAACACACATTCAAACTAAAGGAACCAGCCTGTTTGGGAAATGTAAGAAGTAGAAAGTTCAGGTATTTGTGTTCAAAATGTAAGAAGTCAAAGTAAAAAGTCGTCAGAAAAGTAAATAGTGGAGTAAATACCAGAAAAATGTACTTAAGTACAGTAACGAAGTATTTGTACTCCACTACTTCCCACCTCTGCTCACATGAGGTGTGTTTTGAGATGTGTGTGTTTCCATGTCTCTACAGCGTTGTTTCTGTGTGAGTGTGTGTATGGCCTGGAGCTAAATATGTGCAGATGTATCATAATATTTTCACTGTAAAAAAGCGTCTTTGAGGGACAATAACCTGCAGCTGAATCAGCGTGCTGCCCCGCCACGCGAGTACTTTTCATTCGAGCCACCCAACTATCAGGGGGGAAGATGGAGCTCTCTTTTTCTTGCTAAACCATGGCCTCTGTGTGTGTGTGTATACAGTAAGCCGCTCTGACATCAGCTTGAATTTCTATCACTGTATTTCTTTCTCTTTCAACACACACCCATGCTTTGACAGAACCACCCTCTCTGCACCTTTTCATCTATAAATATGGTGTTTGGCACACATACACACAAGCACCACTGGTATCACACACACCTTTGCATGTCCTGAAAACAAGACTCCTTGTTATTTGCTGATGAAGGGAGCAACACGTCTGCTGTGGGGGTATTTGGGGCAAACAGTGGGGAGATGAGATGTAATCACAGGCTTGTACAGCTGGGTCTTGTTTAGCTGGTGGACACCGTCAAAGGGGGAGGAAAACTAATTCCCAATCAAAATACATCAGCATCAAAGAGCCTCCAATAAGGGCTGAGAGTTAAGCCTAAGTGCCTTTAGTGACTAAATGCTGAGCAGAACTAAATACTTCTGAATGTTGTGGTCAGTGAATGTTCAGTATTGTTTTCTTGTGGCCATGATTGACAGTGTGCATTACCCTGATGCCTGGAATAAATGTGAATATGTTGCATGTGGTGTATTACAAACACAGCAGCAGTAGTGTTGTTGTTTTTAGGGGAGGGGGACTCTTTGTTGAGATTATTGCAAGATTTTGAGGATTTGCTTTTGGGGGTGCGTGGGAAAAGAGAGTGCGGTGTCAGGAACAATGCCAGCTACAAGTGAGCAGGACACATTAGTGGGTAGTGAGGGCGAGGGCGTGATTTCCACTAAGGATGCATGTCCCCTCCCTTTTGTTGTTTCAAGTAGATCCTTCGAAACTCTCTCTGAGGGCTTCTTACTGTTCAGTTACCAGTCAAGATGAGAGAGGAACCAAACTGATAGAAAACGTTGATTTACCTGTTTGAGTCTCATTTCGTTTTTAAAAAAAGGCAGAAATGGTGTCCCGAAATTGACACCAGATGGACACATGAATATGGAATTGTGAATTTCGCACGAAGATGGCCCCGAACTTGGTCAACAGCCAAGCAACAGCCGAAGCAAGTACGATGCCTACAGAAGGCCACGATGGCACACCCGAAGATTTTGTGCCTCTTCGGGGGGTGCTACCATTTAAACATACACTTTATTCTTAACTTTCTCCCTCTTTATATGTAGATTAAAAGATATTACTTATCTCCGTCATGTTGTTTCCATAGCAACAACAACTTCCGGTCAACCGCGTAAACTCGCCTTCAAAATAAAAGCATCTAAATAAAACAGGAAGTTAACCTAAATTACATTTAAGACATAACGAAAGTAACAAAAACAATGAAATATCCTTTTCAGTTTCACAGAACACAAATTGGGTTATTTACATAATATGTTTACATGATTTTGTTGTGCAATTTCGATGTCATCATACTATAATACGATGGCTACACGACGGCATTGCGAGGGCTTCACGTAGACGTGTTGCCTTCCTAAGACAATCGGGCAGCTTCTTGTTTCCTTCGTATTGTCTTCGTGAGGCGAAAAATGCCCGATGGCACCGATGATCACACGAAGATGACACGATTTGACAAGATGCCCTCACGCTGGCCTTACGAAGGGCAAAACGAATTCAACACGAAAATGAACCTTCGCGAGGTCCTTTGGCAATTTTTTGGCATGCCAAAGATTTTGCCACCGCTCACAAAGTTGCTGCCGGTGTTACCGTTTAACTGGTGTCACTGGGAGCTGGTGATATTCTATAGAGGCGAAGTCCCGCCCATCTACTACCGACCCATGGGACCTTATTTCGGAAAAATTATGTATTGAAGTCAATGGAGAGAGAAAGATTATCTTTCGATCCCGTTTTAATTGTGCCACGAATTACACATGTGATGTTTGTCAATTTAAAAGATAATTTTGCAAGTCCCCCGGAAAGGGAGGGTCTTCGCCTCTCTATAACGGTAGGAAGATGTGTCAGGGGCGTGTACTTTGAGGAGCCATTGTCGAATAACCAGGAAATACACATTTCGATCGCTTCTTCTGTCGTTTACATTCATCTTTTGGTATATTTGGCTGGATAGGAACACTTTGATGCACATTCAGTCCCAGTGTGTGAGGTTGTGGTTGCGATGCCGATATCCGGACGCGTACAGCGAGGACTACAAAATGACAATGAGGTGACTGGGGATGTCTGTTAAAAACATTGCACGCTTGAATAAATAATTTAAACCAGTTCTTTTTGCCAGACTTAAAAAAAAAGTGTTTTCAGGTTTTATTTTGCCCTGGGTTTTGCCATTCAGGTTGCATACAGCTTGCCTAGCATATTTGTGAAGGTTGTATATGGCCTTAAATACTTTGAGACTTATCTAAGACAACCTTGAAGACATGTAAAACAACTTCAAAGAGATGATATACATGTCATTTTTTGATATATTCTTGGAAATGTAAATAAATACTGGGGAGTCATACTCATGTCCATTAATCATCACTGCACTTATGAGCTTCAGAAAGGTATCTACACACAGATGTGGCTCTTCAGACCTTCACCCTCTCTCCTCCCATCGCACTTTATCTTTGATTTCAGTCCATCTGTCCTGCAAGGTCGCCACCTGCACCGATGTTACAGCAGTGTGTTACAGCACTTCAGTATTACGTGCATGAAGTCTCTTACTTTTTACTTTATTGAGTTTTCACATGGGTGTATTTCCAAGTGGATGCAAAACAATTAACCAGACACGAGTTGTTTCTCTTACCTGTTCCCCTGCCCAATCTGAAACAGAGAGTGTGAGTGTTAGGGTTAGGGATGGAACTTTGGGATTTTACACAAAAAAATATGAAACGCACTACAGGAAAGTAAAACCCAAAAAGCATAACAGGGCCTCTTTAAGGAATAACTTTGGTGTTAGTGGGAGTAAAGAAAGAGCCAAGTTGTAAAACATCCGAAGTCCTTTATCCGTGTGCACATATACTAATCATCCAGTGCATACATATACTAATCATGTATGCACTAGAGCCACATGATGATGATGATTAAAAACTGCAAAAGGTTCAATAGCTGCTTCGATTCACATACGAGGGAGATTCTGCTTCTGTATTTGTTCAAGCTAAATAAGCTAAAAAAATAAGTATATTACATTAAATTACATTTAATTTAGCTGACAATTTTATCCAAAAAAGATCACTATATTATATACATTTGATCATGTAGATACAAACTCAGAAAGCAAGAATCCTGCAAGTACATTAGCTTTCAATAAGCCAAACCATATGAGGTGCTATTGCATTCGCTCCAAATAAGCTTTTCTAAGTGCTACGTACGTTAGAACATTTTTTATTTATACATTTTTGGCCAAGGTGCAGTCAATACAGGTAGGTCAAACTATCCAATAGATAGATTTACTGGACAAAAGGTGTTTATTTTGTCTTGTATTGTGAAGCAACCAAAATAACAAGCCTACAAAAATAAATAAATGTAATATCTTTTTATCTAAGAGGGTTTGAACTTTACACTGAATATATTTGTACACTGTGCAACCCCTGCTACACCTGCATATAAATAGAAAATACCGTCCATCCACCAATCCCTTCCTCCTCTCCCTCTTTTTTATTCTATGAGCTGAATAAATATTAGGTTGGATGCTGGAGTGTTTTGGATTGACAGCCTCTCCGAGCTCCAGAGAAAAAGCCTCTTTCTTTCTGCTCTGGACCTTATTGACGGAGCTATCTCTTTATCTTTGGCCCGACTGAGCCGTTTTCTAGCCTGATTTCTATCTCTACATCTCCGTCTCTTTGCCTCTCTTTCTCCCCCGTCTGCATGTTTCTGTCCTCATCCAACGCCTCATTTTAGCACCTTCTCCTGCATTGGCCAAAGCACATATTTATACAGCAGGATGTAGTGCATTACATATTTTCATCAGCTGATCCTTATCAGTGTGTATTTCTGTCATTTGTTTCCCTGTCTTCACTGTGGGTCCACAGCAGTGCTATTTATGTTTTGCTCACTTGTCCCTACATTATTTGTTGTGCCACGGTACAGTAAATGTTTCCGATAGAGATAGCAGCGGCTGCGAAAGAGCTCCTTCATTTGTTTTGTGTTTGTTTTGTTATCCTTCCCTCACTCTCCTTCTCCTCATCTCTGGGAGGCGAGCAGGATCGAGTCTTTATCTGGAAGCCAAGTTTACACACTGGAAGGGGAGAGAGGCTTCAAACAAACAGCTTCGCTACTCTTAACGTAAACACCAGCACTTATACTAGACCAAATATTTACCTTTCGCCCCGTTCATCCCTCTGTTCGGCTTCTCTTACCTCGCAGTGCCACACGCCAGCAGATGGATATCACACACTCAATAATTTGGCCCGAATATGAGGATCCCCCAGTGTTTTGGATTGTGCTACAGTGTGAGTATCTGTGTGTGTGTGTGTGTGTGTGCGTGTGTGAGTGCGTGAGTAAAAACGTTTACTTTACTGCATCGAAAGTATTTCAAATCATGTTATAAACATACACATTCACACACTTCATGAATCTCAACATGTTTGTTTTCATACACACTTGTTACTTGCACACACACACACACATTTTCATAATTTTCTTGCCTATTATCGCAAACACTCACATCTCAGAAAGCACTTGTTTGTTTTAATACTTGTTTCAAAAATAATAAATAACCAGCTCTCTTATTCATAATCTCAGGTGTGCACACACACACACACACACACACACACACACACACACACACACACATGCTCTTTAAAAGAAGTTGGAAAGGAAGGATATGCTTTGGGTGCAAATGCAAAATGCACGGATTCACATATAAACACAGTTTTGTAGATAAGCCGACTTAACACTCGAGCTACTTATAGTACTTTTTAAGTGTGTGTGTGTGTGTGTGTGTGTGTTGTTCAACTCTCTCAATGCTCATTGTGTTTGCCTGTTTGTTTAGGGGCACAGCTTTTGTTGGGTCCTGTCAGACACCTCATCACACTCTTCCTGTGACATATGTGTGTGTGTGTGTGTGTGTGTGTGTGTGTGTGTGTGTGTGTGTGTGTGTGTGTGTGTGTGTGTGTGTGTGTGTGTGTGTGTGTGTGTATGCATGTCAGTCTTAGTGTGTTCGTTGTGTATTTCTGGGTTTGGTTTTTCTTTCTTACTATATGTTACTACAGATGTGAACTTGATCAAAGGTCAGGTGAGGTCCGGGGTGCTGTGTGAGTAAAGACTCGGTTATCATGGCTGGTGGTGAAATAAAATGTAGAAGATCCAAAAGAGGAAAGACCATTTTTTGCATTCGTTCTCTATTTAGTTATTCTCTCCACCAATCAGAAATCGCTTCATCTCTGTCAGCCTATCATCTTGTTGCTGCCACTGTTTGGACTCCATCTTCCCTATCCTCTCTAAAATATGGACCTAACCATGGTCAACAAATACCTTTACTATTCTAGTGTATTCGGAGAAAACGGTGAGGCAGTTGTGTCCTAACAGAAATGACAAGAAACATCAAACATATGACATTATTGCAGAGCAAGTGTGTTATTTATGAAAGAGGTGTGTTTGTTTATTAAGCGGCTGTAGAAATAATATTTTTTTTTTATTTGAATGTGTTTTTTTAAATTCATTACTTTGTACTACAAAGATAATGAGATTATGAATTAACAGTCTGCAGTTAATCAACATTAAAATATATGTTATTATTAAATAATATTCAACTGTTATCAGAACTTAGTGTAACTGTAGTGTCATGCTGTTCGGTTGTCTCACTGCAAGAACCACTTTGACCACGTCTTTCACAGACAATATGTAGAGACAAATGGTAGCAATTCTCACAATGTAAAATAATAATTGCCTTAAATACATTGAAATGTGAGAGCTGACAAAAAAATCATGTTGCTTGGTAAAATCGAAATGTAACTTTTTGCAAGGAAGGAACACTCAACTTCCCTGATGACAGTATTTAGACATGTTTAATGGCATGTATATCAGTGTATTATAGTTGTTACTTTATCTTTAAAACCAGAAAGTTTTCGATTCGTTGTACAGTATGAAAGGAGTCTTTGTACATTTCACTCCATGCTGAATCTCACTGATGTCAGGAATCTCGGTCTGTCTCTCGTGTTCAGCATCCTCTGGTCTGTCTGCATCACCTGGAAACTTTAAACAAACAGATATGTAAAGTAACATGTGTTGGTCACAGACTTTTTAACATGCAAACGTCATGTCATACTCTTTTTGTTATCCTTAAAAAAAGTGCTGGATATCGCAGCCCTTACTGTATCTTATCAGTTGGATTGTGTATTATTGTCTAGTTGGGGTCCTTTTTATTTTACTGTTATTTTGGAATCGTTTTTCATGAGACAGTCAATTTAAATATTTGTCCTATGCCATATTCACATTCATTTGTAACACACACGTAAGGGTAAAAGACAAACATATTTAACACATGTAATGCAATGAATAAGCTTAATATTCACAGAAGCACACATAATGTCATATCTAATATTTAAACAAATCATTTCCTTGTCCCTAAAGCATTGACTACGCTATTTTTCGTCCTTAAATGCAGGCATTAAGTTACATGTTCACGTTCTGCTGCCACAATAAGTCGGTTTCTCCAGTGTAATGATAATAAAATGCTAAGTTAGTAAGTATTGGTAATAATATTAATAAAAACAACAAGGTTTGGGTTCGTTCGTTTAATATGATGAACGTTAACCAGAAAGCTTCAATAATCAACTCCAGCTCAACAAACCATATTGCAATATCTACGTTAACGTTATTTCTGGAACCAACTGGAAATGTGAGATTCATATTTTTCAGATACACAGATCTTATAGTGAGGTTAATCTCATATACAGTACGCTGGTCTTCAACACTACTGTGACGCTAGCTGTCTGCATCGTCGAGCATAGCGAATTTAAATTAACAATAACAATGCATACAGTTACCTAACTAGCAAACTAACTAATGTACGAGCATGACCTTATTTTACCAACCTCACAGAGAAGCCTTTTGTTCTACAGTATAATCCTTCTTAATGTTTTACACTTCTCTATTATGTTTTAACTTGTATGCTACGGATAGCATCGTTAGCACAGATGTAGCTTCGTCTCGCTCGTTAGCTGAATAAAAAGACCAGTAAGAAATAAAGTGCTTGAATTTCACTTACCGAAGAAACTGCATTCATGGACGGTCTGTTTGAACCGCAGAGCCATAAGATAAGTGCGATATTTCAATGAAGAATACTCCACCAGGCATCAACACAACAAACACGTCCGAGTTCAAGTTTTGTTCTCTGTATCAGCTGAGCCCCTGTAGCAGCCTGGAGCTAATGAAGCTAACGGGGCTAACGGAGCTAGCAGAGAGACCACTCGCAGTTTGGTACTTCCGTTTCATTACAATGACTTCCGTTACAGCAAGAATCCCCCTCACACACATAGGTGAAACACGTGCACATTCCCTACTGAGAACCTTTCAGTAAAAAAAAATGTCAGGAGTGTGTGTGAGAGTATTTCAGTAGTATGTGCGTGAGGTTAATTTATAGTTGCATGTGTGAGGTTTAATTTTCAGTTGTGTATGCGAGGTGTTCACTAGTGAATGTGAGAGTATTTCAATAGTGTGTGTGTGTGAGGTTAATTTTCAGTTGTGTGTGTGAGGTGTTCAGTAGTGAATGTGAGAGGATTTCAATAGTGTGTGTGTGAGGTTCATTTTCAGTAGTGTGTGTGCGAGGTGTTCAGTAGTGAATGTGAGAGTATTTCAGTTGTGTGTGTGCAAGGCCAGATGTTTTCAGTAGTATGTGTGCGAGGTGAGTTTGAATTTTGGCCTACACGGCCCTTCATAGCTAAGGGTCATGACCAAGCATCCATATTTGGTGAGTTGGGAGAGAGAACATGTTTGGTCCATCATTCAGTTCTATGTTATGATCAGATCAGTGTGATATGCACTTTATATGAGACCCTCCTCGAAGTAAAATCACATCATGCCAGGATGGTCTGAGGTATGATTCATCTTCATTGCATTACACTATAATATTGTCAGTGACACAGACCCTGTTACATTTCTCTTCCCATGTTGGCATTCTTTGCTTGGATATACATGAGTTTGCACCATTTTCATGAGTACACACAGGGGTTATGTGTTATATGCATGTGTGAGTCTTGTTGAACAGCTGCGAGCAACAGCAATTAGGCGGAGAGTGTTAGTGAGCGTCACTTCACACTTCAGCTCTGAGCCAAAGACTGCTCAGACATCCCCCCCCCCCCACTGCTGACACCTGCTGCGGCATAGGAACACACACACACACACACACACACACACACACACACACACACACACACACACACACATGAAAGCCTAAATATTGCTGTACAGTATAGACGTCCACAGGCACATATACTCACAGAGACTTGGGCATAGGCTACTATGCATCAAAGAACACATAGTACTTTGAGAACTGCTACATTGAGAACAGACCATTTAAAAAACATATTTCATTTATTTAAGATTACTTTTTCTGAGACTGTGGTCACTTTAAGGCCAGAATGCCATTGCAGTTATTGTTGGTTTTGGTTAATTGACCTTCCTTGCATTTATCTCTTTCCATAAACTACAAAATAAATGTGGATATTGTGCAGACTCATCTCGCCTAAAGCTGCGTTCAGATGATAACAAATGTTAGTTTTGCTTACTACAGGAAGAGGGGAAGTTATCAGTAAATGTTTTAGTGCAGACAGTTGCAAAGGCATAGTACTGGGCAGGTTTCCTCAATACAAGGTGGTACATACAAGACAAATAGATCTTGTTTGGAAGACACTGTTAGGCCTGGGTAGAGCAATGTCACCATTGATCATGTGTGGATGAATTTATGGAGGATATCAGTCCGGAAAAGTCTGCAGATATACATTTTATCTTATTTCCATTTATTTGACCAGATAAAAGTATTGTTGAGTTAAAAAATTAAGTTTAATGAGAGCATTTACATGTTGTTTATGGATACATAAATGTGTGAAATTTCCATTTTATGTGTGTATTCATGTTATATATAGTGTGCTAAAGTTAGTACTCTAATGCAGTACCTTAGCACAACCAATACAGACAACACTATTTAAAATGATGATTAAATGATGTCACAACAAGAAATACTAACAACATAAACTGACAAATGTCAAACACAAGACGATATTACATGTTAGACGCTTTTATCCAAAGCGGCTTACATACTCAATACTGTGGGCAATCCCCACAGGAGCAATTTGGGGTGAAGTGTCTTGCCCAAGGACACAACGACATACTGACTGCAGTGGGGTTTGAACCTGTGCTCCCTTGATCCGAACACCAACGCTCTATCCACTGCACCACACACCTCCCAATATCAAGTTAAGATAAGATAATAAGATGTAAAGGCCGTAACCCTAACACGTCAGAAATGCATTTATCTTAAATATCAAGGCAGTAATAATTTACCGGTTCACAAAACTCATCAATTAATATAATTAGTAAAATAAATCCTCTGAATAGTCAGCTTTTGCTTTAATCTAGTCGGTGCAGGGACCAAATATAATATTTGAAACCTGCAAGTATGAACAAAGCCGCGGTGGATTACCCAACATGCCGCATTAACTCATCTCCCAGCAGCACTAGAGTCGAGTAGCATGAATCTTAGAATACACAAGAAATGTTCTGCATTGTTTGGTTCCAGTTCCTTCTTGCTGAGATAGTACCAGACTTTTTGGGCATTTTCCCTACCACAACATCACCCCCCCCCCCGCCTCACATCCCGCCCTGGTATTCGGGAGCCTCTCACGAATACCAGCATGGGCGAGCGTGTCCTACCACTGAACCCCATCCCACCACCCTGGTGACACACACACACACACACACACACACACACACACACACACACATAGACCCGTCCTTATCGCCACCATCGCGCTGCAGAGTAGTTTACTTCCTACACACACACACACACACACACATATACTAGGTGTCTGCACACCGCGGGCACGCACAACTGCAACAACACACACTCTTGCACAAACAGCATCATCATAGCACCATCCTTATCTCTTTAGCTGAGATTCAATCATGTGCACACCGAGGCATATGCTCACTTGCTCTGTGGTCTCTCTCTCTGTGTGTGTGTGTGTGTGTGTGTGTGTGTGTGTGTGGTGTGTGTGTGTGTGTGTGTGTGTGTGTGTGTGTGTTCTGTCTGGAATGAGGGGGAGATGCCTATCTGGACCCTACAAGACGAGTTGAGCAGACAGCAGATGGGCAGCAGAAACAAGATGGACCATGACTCATAGACGCAGACAATCTGCTTATGATTTTACACCAAATTAAAGGCAGTTGTGAAATCTGCAGTCTCAGTCTTTTGATTTTAAATGAAAGGAGTATCCTAATGCTAGGTTCACACTAGTGTTACTCGTGCACTTTTTAGCATACGGTAGTCATGTGTTTCGATGGCAATATTCTTTCTTTTTCTTCATAGGAGCAGATCAGGGGAACGCTAGCTAAACTTTGTTTTGTAGCGTGTTAGCTTGTAGCTTTATTTTTTTGAATTGCCACAAATATGACTTTCAGTCTGTTGTTCTTGGATTGCCCGTGAGCGTTAAATAACTGCTTTTGTGCTCTTAAAGTTGAAGCTTGACACATTTGGAAATACTCTATTCTCTATTTGTTTGTATTAAACTTAAACTAGAGTCTTAGCTTATCTTAGCTTAGATTAGCATAAGGACTGGAAACACATTAGAAGCAGATAGTTGGCCAGGAAACAAAATCAGCTTCCCCATTGATGATTTTTGACTTATTAATGACTTTGACTCATGTACAAATTAAAAAAGTTACATTTAAAGCGTCAAGTAGTGAGCTTTAGAGGTTATGGAAGACATCTTGTGTTGCCTTTGGACAGGGAGGCTAGCTTTAGTCTTTATGCTGAGCTAAGCTAACCTGTCTCTATCCAAAGAAAAACATTCCAGCACCTCCAAAGCTCACTGCTTAGCGCGCTATATCTCGCTTGTTTAATCTGTACAAAGTGTAGTAGTAAGCTTTAGAGGTGCTGGTAGGCGGGTTTTTGTAATATCAGGACAAACCCAGGCTGGCTGTTCCCGCCTGTTTCCAGTTTTATATTACTCTTGATAAGGAAGGAGATACGTGTGTTTCCCATATTGTCAAAATATTCCTTTAATAATTAAACTCAAGGGATAAATAGTCCTAAGAGAAATAGGCTTTTCTAATGGCAACAATATACTATATTAATATACTTGTTGGTTTGCCTTGTAGTTAGTAAACATGTTTAATATAACGTATTAACACACCTATTATAGGAATTACTCAATTACAATTAGGGGTGACATTCCTTGTGATGTAAAATTTAAAAACAACAAGCAGTGTATTTTCTCAAGGGAATCATCTCTCGCTTTCTCTCTTCCACACACACACACAGACACACACACACACACACACACACACACACACACACACACACACACACTGTCACACAGTACAATTAGCAGGCTTTGCCCGCAGGCGGTGGGTCCCAATAAGTGCTTGTTGATGTTTTCCAATTCTTGCTAATAGAAAGAATAAACATGGCCTAACCTTTTAATTGAGTGATGACATGATGATGATGGAGAGATTGTTCAGCGCTCTGTTTGGAGCCGGAGAGGAGCGTCCTTGACTTCCCTCCTTTAATTTCAACTCTCCATCCGTCTGCACATTTCCTGTTTGTGTTCATTAGTGTCAGAATGACTCGTGAGAGAGAGTCTTGTTTTTTACTTCTTCTCGTGTCTGTGTACAGCAGCGCTGCACGATATCAGGGAACAAGGACACATTTGGCCCCTTTAAAAACAATTATGGGTACTTTCAGAGCAAAATAACAAGGCTTGATCTATCAAGGACTTTGTGCCTTTGTTAACATGTTAATCCTAAACACATTTGAACAAAAGTCACACTTACAATGCAACGTAAATGAGAAACAGTACACATTTTTAAAGATGGGTTAGCCAGATTGTTGACATGGAAATAGAAATGGGGGATTCGAATAAAAACCTATTTAAATCCTCCGACAGCACTGCACACAGAGCGAACTTTAGACACTGCATTCGACCCAACTTATTAGTGTTTATTAGAGTTGGAGAAATTAGTCCTAAATCCTGGAAATGAGTTAGCATTTTACCACTTCTGGTTTACGCTTTGTTCTACTATATAAATGCAGTAAGTCAATACCGCACTGGAAAACATCGGAAGCTTTTACATGAAAAACGGAGCTTGCTGACAAGTGACTAAATGAGATTACTTAATGTCACCGGGCTGAGCAATAGCCACCTTTAGCTTAGCGGTTTTAAGGTGAAGTCATGTGAACGCTAGCTTTTAGCTTCTGTCGATTGCATTTATGCTTCAAAGACTTGGAGATTATTCTGCTGAACACAACGTTTAAGTATCATAAAAGCGTGTTTGCAAAGACCTTTTTTTCTGCAATAATCCAAAATCCAATGGAAAAATCCCATTGCTTTTCGCCGAGGGAGCCCTTGCTATGTGAGCTCCTGGGTCAGCCTATACGTCATCACTGCACCAAATAGTTTTTTACCTGTGCTGATCAGCTCATCTTATATTTTGTCTATAGACAGGGCCGTCCCTGGCCAACTTGGGGCCCCAAGCGACATTGTGAGATGAGGCCCCCCCCCACAGACAGGAGTGAAAAAAAAATGTTTTGGAAACAAAGTACTTTGCAAATATTAATATATATATATATATATTATTATTATCAACAGTTACTTTTTTATACAGTGAGGTAAATGGTAAATGTGCATGTATGTCGTTCAGTATGCGTTTACAGGTGAATACGTCTGCATTTCCTGCCAAATACTAGCCTCAAAAAGATTAAAATATAATTAATGCAATTAAACTACTTCTACTAATAATAATCATAATCAATTCAATAATATAAATACTATATTATTTTATTATAATATAGTTGTAATATAGTCAAGACAAAACATGCTTATTACATGCTCAAAAACTGATATTTCTTATATCTGTATTCAAATGTAGTTCCCTCTGTCAGCAATGAATCAACAACTACACACACATTGATGACTGTTAGGAGTTAAGGGGAGAGGCTGAGCATCACTATGAAATGTGCAAATTGACATACAAATTAATAAAAGGGGAAAAAATGCTCCATGTTTTTAGGCTGTAAACTTTAACTGTTATGTAAGCCAACTAGACAGACAGTTTACTATAACTGTCAGCTGCACATTAGCAACAGAAAACCCTCCAATCCTTCCTCCTTCTTCCTCCTCTCTTCCTCCTCTCCTCCTCTCTCTTTCTGTTGTGAGATGTCCTGTCAGAGCTCTGCCAGTATTCATCTCTGTGATAGATTCCTGTCCTTTATTTCCTCTGTACTAACCTTCACTTCAACCTTTCCCTCTTTAATGGTTTGCAGCGCTGACCCTTGAGGCACTGATAAAACCATAACCTCAGGACCATGTTGTTGAAATGCGGTCTCATTATTGGCATATCGTGGTGCCACTACTGCACACTATTCATTATTTTTGTTCAATTAAAGTCTAAAAATACTCCATTACAAGTAAAAGTCTTGACTAAAAGAACTGACAGTATTATGAGAAAGTGTACTTAAAGTATTAAAAAATACTGAATAGGATTATTTGCTCTTTTAAAGGTGTTGTAATGTTATATAATATAAAAAATATACAAGAGTGTGTGTTGTGAGCAAATGTTGGATACTTTGTGTACCACTGTAAGGTCGACAGAAGTATATAAACACATTAAACATAAATATATTACTTATAAGGTACTACTCGTGTCAAATGAATCTATTTCCTATGAAATGTAGTGAGTAGAAGTATAAGTGGGAGAAAGTTTGATTTCAAAGTTCTTTACATAAGGACATTACAGTGATTATTTACTTTCCACCACTGATTGCCAGACAGATTTAATAGTTTTAGAATAAAGCTCTCCTGCTGTCTTTGACCAGTAGGTTCCTCTCTTCTTCAGGTAATCCTACATCCTGCTCAGGGTGTAAAGAAATATGGCGTTGAGGGTTAAACTCTTACCCGGGGAAAACTCCTGTTGACAGTGTGGGGGTTCAGTCTGGGGCTGAACCGTGAACTTCTGTGCAGCCACAGCCCCAGATGTTAGACTGTTTCAGTCCTTCCTCTCTCTGCTGAGCCTGTAGCCAAAACAAGTGATTAGACGAACAAATCGTGTGTTAGTACAATCTCAGGTAAAACTGTAAAGGTAAGTAAGGTAGAAGATCAACAGACCTCTATCATGAAAGACATGTTAACAGAAGTAACTCATTATATTATTGTCATGTGCACAATAGTGTGGTTTGAGAAGTCCTAGGCTCCTCCACCAATGCAACATAGAATATAGTTTCTGTTATGTTTTAGGGTTTTTCTCTTTCCTGTAGAGTGTTATAGGTTTGTGTGCATGTTAATGGTCTAAAAAATGTTAAAATCCCTGTGTTCCCTCCAAAGGGGCTTCTATACCAGAGTGACATCCCTATGTAACACTCCCGCTTCTATTGGCTAGCGCTCCACCACATTGTACGTGATAAGGGGCGGGACATCTCTAAGCGGTTGACCAATCACAACAGAGCCGGCCAGCTAGCCAATCAGAGCAGACTGGGCTCTGATATCAGACAGAGGGTGAAAAGAGGTGCTGCAGCACAGGCCAGTGGCGGACTGGCCGTCGGGACGTTTGGGACGAATCCCGAGGGCCGGTACTGAAGTGGGCCGGTCGGACGATGTGAGCCAGTCGGATAAGTCACTAGCCCCCCCCCCCCCCCCCCCGTCGACAATTTACCAGCGGTATTTACAAGCGTTACCGAGGTGGGCCGGTCGGATAAGTCACTAGCAGATGATAACACGTGCAGGTCTAAGGAGCCAAATCTGTAGATACATACACAAGCTCATAAGTGCAGTGATGATTAGTGGTTGGTTGATGACTCCTCAGTGTGCACTGAGTTTATTTACATGTCCAAGAATATATCAACACATTTCTTTGTATATCATCTCTTCGAGGTTGTTTTATTTATTTAAAGCCACTGTTAACAACTACATAGAGACACAAAACAACTACCCTTTTTGAACAATAAAGCAAGTAAATATGTCACATTAGAGGCCATAACACAAATAATAACCTGAAAACAAGTCTTTTTGATGAGATAAAGTTATACAAGCCAAAATTTTTCAAGTCTGTCCTCATGCCATTAGGTAGTTAATAGTTAGATCAAAAAGAGGTAACCAGGTGAAGATTTAATGATGTTGCCGGCAGGATACAGGGACATTGTTTGCCATGCTGTACAACTCAAATGTAGTGTCTCTCAGTGTTAAAAAGCTGACCGGGAGCATTCAAGGTCAACACAAAACTTCAATTACTCCATGTTGTTGCTTTCAAGCAAGTTCACATGTAGGATCACTTCCAATCTGTTGCCTTTTAAAGATGTATTTTTCCCACAGGATGTGACCACAGCATAAAGCAGGACAGATTCTCCAGCACTTTGATCTTCCCCGCTTTTCCTTTGACTTCCTCATTTCTGCTTCAGGTTTTCAGTGTGTTGAGCTGCTGTTAATAAGAGACTCCCTTTTAGGCACACATTTTTTCCACCCAGCAGAACAACAGACAGGTGTACCCTGACTCTGTCTCTTTCACAGACACACATCCACACACTCTTAAGTGCACTGTCTGTATTTGTCTGAGTGTGGGGGAGGTCCACGGCCCCCAGGGAACCAATAGCATCTCAGTATGGTAAGGCTGGGGGGGCTGTCAGCCTATTAGAGAGCCACAGAGGAATTGTGTGTGAAACAGAGACCAGCCGACTGACAGAGACACCGCACAGCTGCACGGCTGCAGGAACTCTGACAGCCTCCACTCGCCGCCTTTTTAAACCCATTTTCTGTCCCTAAACCCGTTCTCCTTTGTTTCTCCAGCTGAATCTACTTGATGAAGTGGTCGCTGAAGACAACGAGGGACAGACGCTGTTCTTTTGAGGCAGCGTCTGCAAACCAGTAGTGTGTTCTTTACTAGATAATCAATTGGACCCACATAAAGTATGACACTATGAAGATGTTACGCTTCTTACAGCAATGAGATTTTAGTTTGATAAAAGACCGCTTCAGTAGATATGAGGCCAACACACACACACACACACACACGCAAACAAAACAAACAAACAACAAACAAACAATAGCCTTTAAGACTTAACACCTCTGGGAAATTGGGAGGAGGGAGAGGTGTGTACTTGTGTGCATTTGTGTGTGTGTGTCTGTGTGTGTGTGTGTGTGTGTGTGTGTGTGTGGGTGTGTGTGTGTGTGTTTGTCTGTGTGTGTGTGTGTGTGTGTGTGTGTGTGTGTGTGTGTGTGTGTGCGTGTGTGTGTGCGTGTGTGTGTGGGTTGAAGTATGAGTGAAGTAGACACACACCTAGTGTTTGCCTTGGCCTCAGAGGTGCAGACACAGAAAGAAAGAGAGAAGAGGAGGGGAGTGAAGAACCATGCCCTGCAGTGTTTAGATAATGTGTGTGTGTGTGTGTGTGTGTGTGTGTGTGTGTGTGTGTGTGTGTGTGTGTGTGTGTTAAGCAGCATGTGGATTCTCTTCCCAGCAGCTAAATGATTTTCATTCTTTCAGCGTGTGAATTGAGACAAGATATTATCTCACATGCCAGTCATTGCTAGAGGAGGAGCAACAGGTTTCTGTTTGGTTCCCTCGTTATTATCTGATGAGCGTTTCTCTACTTTCCCTCCCAAATCACTTCACTCCCTTAATTGGCATGACTTGTACTGAAGCCCAAACTCTTGTTATTCTTGCGGTATCTTTATTTTAAATTCCCATAACCCACACACATCAGTACAACACCACCACTGCTCACACACACACACACACACACACACACACACACACACACACACAGACACTCTTCTATACACACTTGTGTGGTTTTCGCGGTGTGGCGGGTTGATTGGCAGGCGGTAAAAAGGAGAGGAAGTGAAGCTGACAGGACTCTCAGGTGGTGTTAAGGCGAGGAGGGGGGGTAGTTAACTCTTTAGTGCATATACTCTCTAAAACATCTTTGGTTTGAGTCTACTACTAATAATACATTTCATTTATTGAGCACTTTTAAGGTACTCAAAACCACTTTACATATACAGGGTAAATCATCAAAGACAAACACTTATATTGACTTTACTCTAAAATGTGTGGTCTACAATTTGAAAATGTGTCTTGGGCTTTACCTCATTACACATTAATTTCAAATTAGACAACAGTAAGAATCATTAAAATCATTGGGAGAGCTTTGACTTTGATCATATGCAATGAAATACACTTCAAGCCAATTACAAAAGGTACAATGTGCAAATTCTGCAAACACTCTTGGATACTGAAACCCAAATAAATATTCCAAAATATATAAAACACAATATAAGTTTTAATATAATATAATAACACTGTGCCTAAAAAGCCTCCATTGGACTCCTTTGTTTACTTCTGGAACATTGTGACATCATTAACACTTGCGCTTCTATTGGCTAGCGCTCCAACACATTGTACGTGATAGGCTAAGAGGCGGGACATCTCTAAGTGGTTGACAGAGCCGGCCAGCTAACCAATCAGAGTAGACTTGGCTCTGGTTTCAGACAGAGGGTGAAAAGAGGTGCTGCAGCACAGGCAGTATGAGAAAAATAAAGAGCTTTTTGAACATTAAAGCATGGAGACATGTCCCAGTAGAGACACTAAATACTGATATACACCTGCACATCAGCAGGAGAGGACTCTTTAAAGTAGAGACACTACATACTGATATACACCTGAACATCAGCAGGAGAGGACTCTTTAAAGTAGAGACACTACATACTGATATACACCTGAACATCAGCAGGAGAGGACTCTTTAAAGTAGAGACACTACATACTGATATACACCTGAACATCAGCATGAGAGGACTCTTTAAAGTAGAGACACTACATACTGATATACACCTGAACATCAGCAGGAGAGGACTCTTTAAAGTAGAGACACTACATACTGATATACACCTGAACATCAGCAGGAGAGGACTCTTTAAAGTAGAGACACTACATACTGATATACACCTGAAAATGAACATATTAGGGCCCCTTTAAAATATACAAACCACAACACTAATTACACACAAAAAAGCAGTTTTGAAGGATGAGTTTTGATTTGTGATGAGTTTTCTGCAGTCTCGGATGTTTTTTGGGGGGGAGATTTCCAGAGGGATGGGAAGCTATGGAAAAGGCTCTGCAACCCCATATATTTCTTCAATATTGTTCATTGTTTATGTGATTTAATGTTTTGACACGTTGACCTTTTAATTTTTTGTTTCAGTCTCACTTTTTAACCCCCTCTTTCCCCTCCATCTCCCCCTCTTTCTCTCTCTCGTTGAGTACTATCTTGCATCTGGTTCCTTCTGTCTTCTCCTGTTTCTCTAGAGTGTTTCTGCTGATCCCTGACTTTCCCTGCAGTTCCCCAGGGTGTGTGTGTGTGTGTTTGTGTGTGTGTGTGTGTGTGTGTGTGTGTGTGTGTGTGTGTGTGTGTGTGTGTGTGTGTGTGTGTGTGTGTGTGTGTGTGTGTGTGCGTGTGAAGCCAGGTGTCTGCTCTTTGGGCTGTGTCTGTCAATGATGTCGGGGTTAGGGGGGGGGGAGGCAGAGGAGGTGTGAGTGTGTATCTGTGTGTGAGTGTGTATCTGTGTGTGAGTGTGTATCTGTGTGTGGTGAGTAGGAGCTGCCGGGGCACTGTGACCAGGAGCGTCTGGGAGAAATTCCCAACATTCCCAGGGATCTGCCTGGGATAAAAGCTCTGCAGCAGTGCCATGCACCTGGCTGAGAGAGAGGACAGAGATACAGGCGTAGCCCCAACTCTGACAGACACATTCACAGGATCACACATGGACACACACACACACACACGGACACACACACACACACACACACACACACACACACACACACACACACACACACACAGGCATCATCTCTGCACCAATTAACCTGAAATGTAAAACTACACCATCAAGTTCCAAGGTCAAATTTAAAAATTGAACCCGAGGACCACCCTTCTCTCCTTCTCCGAAAATGGATGACAGATAGTTTTCTCCTTGTTTTTTCACTAATAAGTGAAATCAAAACTTACTTTAAACCTACTTAAAATTGACTTTACTTTAAAATGTGTGGTCTAAAATGTGGAAAGTGTCTTTGGCTTTACCACATTACACATCAATTGCAAACAGTTAGAAACATTAAAAGCATTGGGAGGGCTTGGAGTTTGATCATATGGAATGAAATACACTTCAAGCCACTTACAAAAAGTGCAATGTGCAAATTCTGCAAACACTCTTGGATCCTGAAACTCAAACACATTTTTTTTTCCAGAGTTGAGGAATCGTTTTTAAACAAAACTTCTAATTCTAATCGGATGGGACCACCTTCAATGAGTCCTTTCATGTCGTATACGTACGTAAATAAATGACCATAAATAACAGACATACTTATTTTAACTTATACCATGAATTTAACCTAATACTAAGTGGTTTTGTTGTTATCTAATCTTCCCAGCATTAGTGTTGAGAGGTTTAATGCATATAAACGTGGCAATGAGGGTTGTGCCATTGTCAGTAGGTGTGTCTGTGTATATTTACATATTTATTGTGTACTATTTCGTGTGTATGTTTTTTATAAAAATCTTGTGTGGGACTGCAGGAAAGAGTCCAGAACAAATGTCCTTACGGGGACAAAAACGTATATCTTATCGTAACTATGAATTACAACATGAATTCAAAAGTTGGGAATGACAACAAGACGTTAAGTATTGATTGAAAAGCTTAAAATGCGTCTTCAAGACACATGAGATGTCCTTAAAAGGCGCGTCCTATTTATATGCCTCCTCATGAGATCACGTTAAAAAAACATGTCCAACCCTGAAGATCCAACCCTTCCTCTACATACATTTCAGTATAATCTTC
Source organism: Dissostichus eleginoides (assembly GCA_031216635.1). Lineage (NCBI taxonomy): Eukaryota > Metazoa > Chordata > Actinopteri > Perciformes > Nototheniidae > Dissostichus > Dissostichus eleginoides. Next base: position 31,278,183 of record CM062268.1, on the reverse strand, counting down.
ATCTTCTTCTTCCGTTCTGCAGGACTGTCAGTCAGGCTGTGGATACAAAGCGTGAGTCACAGTGATAGTGAGTGAAAGTGTGCTGCTGGAGCTGTTTGTGTGATCAGAGGCCCTTGACAGTCTGTCATCTGTCAGCACCAGTCGTCAAGAGCGCTGAGAAAACAACCACAGGCACAATGTGAGGAGGGAAGAGCGTTACTGGAGACCAAACGCTGGTTAAACATTGTGTTTGTATGGGGATATAATACATGGGTATACAGTATGGTGCTTGGAAACAGCAATTTTGTACTGAAGAACATAGAAAGATGAATAAATAAGTGACTTCCATGTATGTCTATAGTGAATGTTTGCTCCATCAGGAACTTGTCTTAAGTATTTATAAGTCACAACATTTTAAAGCGTTACTTCTTCTACACTCCGTTTATTTTACTTGCTAGTTACACTCAATGCCGTACATTTAGAGGTTACTTATTTGGCTAATGTATTAGTTAAAAAAGTGAATCGTTCATTAAATATGAATATACAACCAGGGGATTGTTAGCTTAGCATAAAGAGTGAAAGCAGTGGCAAACAGCTAGTCTGACAACTTGTCATTTTTACATTTCTTTTTTTTAACTAAACAAGCATAATATAAAATGTTTATTGGTGGTTAGCTGCTTTTCTCAGTTTTTATGTTAAAGTAAGCTGCTGGTTGCAGTTCCTTTAATGGCACAGTGTAATCAATCTTTGCATCTATCTCTGCATAAAAAGCTATTAGCCGCTTTCACACCAAGTACTTTGCCGTACTTAGTTCCCAGCACTTAGTGCCAGCACTTAGTACCCCCATGGAACTAAAAGCCGATCGCGTTCACACCGCAATAAGTTCCCTGAGGGAAGATTACGCAAATGAAGCTGCTGACGTCACTTCTTCTTCTTCTCCTTTGGGTTTACTGGCAGGCCGCAAACAACTTCACGGCGTATACTGCCACCCGAAGTCCCCGGTCGGAAGTCCCCGGAGTTGGAGACTGGCTTCAGTAGAAGCTGCTGGGACTCCCAGCAGCTTCTACTGAAGCCTTCCGAGTAAATCGCCAGAACGCCGACACCTCCTCATCACTCCACCACTCAAATGTTTTGTTTGTGTTGCCATAAGTTATTGTCTCTCCGTTGGTGCGCGGGGCTAATGCTAATGCTAATAATGCTAATGCCAGCAAATACAATGGCGGCTTCAAAAAACTTTTCAGAGTTTTACGGGGCGTGGTTTTCAGGAAAGTACCTGCTCTCTATCAGGGACTGAAAAGGGGGTAAAAGTTCTCATGAACTAAGTTCTCTTTTTGGTGTGAACCCAAAATCCCAGGAACTATCGGAACTAAACGGGAAAAGTACGGGGAAAAGTACGGGGAAATGTACTCCGGTGTGAAAGCGCCTAATAACAATAGTTCTGAAAAATAGTTTATTTCTTCATGTAAGAGATCTTTAACACGGTGGCTTAATTAGGCTTCTTTCAAGTATCCTTTTAACAATCGCTGCCACTAATTGCTTGGAAATGTTCAAGTTGATGTCACAAGTGTTACCTTTAAAATATATAAATATAGTAACAGTTCCTTAATTAATACACAAGTTTTTGGACAACAGAGACAGTATTTCCTCTAAATGATTATAAGGAAATGTGTTTAGTAAGACTCTGGCTGTAGTAAATAAAGTGAATAGTGGATTCTGTGTGTTATAATGGATCATGTGCTCTCCACAGCTGACGTCTAAAGCTTCTCTTTGATACAGAGCAAGTGTTTACTTGTACTTCACTCCCCTCCTGTTCCTTTGTTATTCCTCCCTTCACTCTCCTCATCCCTCCCTCTCTTCCATATGTGTGTGTGTGTATATGTACATCGCAGGTGTGTTTTTGTATGTACATATGTGTGTGTGTGTGTGTGTGTGTGTGTGTGTGTATGTGTGTGTGTGTGTGTGTGTGTGTGTGTGTGTGTGTGTGTGTGTGTGTGTGCTGGAATGTTGACCCACGCGGAAAGAGGGTGAAAGACTTCCCAGACTTCAAAGGGCAGGTAGCTGACAGGGAGAAGAGGGGCCGATAAGTCCAGTTGGGTGACAATAGACCCCGACGCACACCTGGACTGTATGGAGAGGCAGCGACGTGGAGAAAACTACACACACACACACACACACACACACACACACACACATATACGGCACACTTGCAGCTCAACACATTCTCATTCATTTCCCTCTCCAGTTATGCTCCAAACACACACACACATCCTCTTAAACGCCTTGGAGCACTTAGCTCTGTTACCATGCATGTCTCCGCAACATCCATACGCTCCCTCTCGGCCTCCTTGCTTTCCTCCCTCAGAGACCCCCACCCCGATCCACACCCCCGACCTCTGCACCCGCAGGTGTTGGGGTCTTTGTCCTCGGACATGTGTGAGCAGCGCGATGTTGTGACGAGCCCCTCAGACCCTCACCCGCCCGACATCTCTCCTCTCAGGTGCAGCAGGGTCTCAGGTGAGCTTGTAGAGGGGGAGGAGGGAGATTAGGCATTACTTCACACCTCACAAGTCAAAGCATTTGAGGTGGGATCAGTGTGTTTTTACTTTTTACATCACTTTAGATTTAAAACCTGTCCTTAGTCTTTTTTTTTTAAATCTTTTTTATTAGAAAATGTGCAATTTTTTCATTTTATTTACAATATATACATCTGAAAAAGAATCACAAGTCCTTTATGGACACATGTTTCCTTTCAAAACATAACTCGTAAAAATAAAAAACACTCCACCACCAAAACCAAATTACTTAAATCAATAAACAAGTAAAACATACAAAAATCTAACAAATCATAATAAATCAAAAATAAACAATTGTTCTTTTCCCAATACACGATTATGCATTTTGTAACTGTCCATTGTAAATGAAAAAATAGTCCTTAGTCTTAACATTTGAGTCAGATTAGATTGTTGTACCACATTGTATTTTGTCCATACATCCACATTTTGATATTGTACAATCTATACTAATGTAATATTAAACAGCCTGTTGCATTAACCAAAGGGAGAACATATATGATATCATTTAGAACTACCTTCAGCATGCAATAACTTTTTTCGGAACTTGGACCAGAAGGTCAAGCTGTAAAGATAACTTTAACATATTTTCACCTTATTAGTTATGTTAAATTCGTACGTTAAAACTATGCCATAACTGAACCAGTAGAAATGTGTCGGCTTTATAATTCATTTTTAGCTGTGTGTCTGAATGTTCGTCCAATAATTACTTCCATTTTTCCCCTGATTTGATCTCGGCAATATCTGGCTCTTTAGCTGCTAATGTTCGACAGCAATATTGTTGTTGGACACCTTTCATAAAAAAAAAATATTGATTGGATTTAACCTATAGTCCGCAAAGATTGGTAAACATATACTGAAGCACGAACATATATTCTATCTACATATAAGGTAAGATTGTGGTTCAATGTGTGCACAGTTCAAATGTCTTTGATTCTGTTGGGATCCTGTATTACCTCCCCTAGGAAGAAAAAACAAACACATTAAACATGTCAAAACACAGTGTCCTTAATACATGCATCCACACCAAAACTTCACAAGGTGTTGAGACCAATGGTTACATTTCTGAGGGAGGGGATTTGACATTTATCTGCCTAAAAACGTTGTTTCTCTTTTAGGAAGTCACAGTGCTGGGTTACAGTGATCTCCAAGAGGCTGAGAAGTCACAGGTATGAGTGGCTCAGAATGAATCTGCTCGACTACAAGGCAAGATTGAATTAATTAAATATGGATACTTCAAATAAAAGAAAGGATACATGCTCATCTTGTGCAGCAGGTCGCATTATAGGGATAGACAAGCAGGTATTGTGTCTGATAACTCGTCCAAGGACTCGGTAGGGAGGAAGAGAGGGAGATAACACGGAGAATAGAAACAGATGGATTAACAATGACCTCCAGCCTTACACACTATCGTGGAGAGGTGTGGATCGGGTAGGGCACGGCAGGGAGGTCTGGGAAAGATAGACATGGAGAAAGGAGGCATAAGTGGAAACATGAGGTCGACTGTAAAGTTAAGGAAGTGAAAAACCAATTCATATTCAGAATAGATTTTTTATTACGAAAAGTATAGATTAACAAACATAGCATTATGCTTCTGTAATAGCCACAAGTTTGTATGAATGTAGGAGCCAATTAGTGCTGAGGATATACAAGTAGGAACCAATGATTATTTACTCAGGTTCTGCCGGGAGGGTTAACAGGTTTTGACCACACACACACACACAAACACACACACACACACACACACACACACACACACAAACACACACACAGGCACAAACAGATAGAGGTTGAGTTTTCATTTTTGTAAGGCGATGGAAGGCTGAATCAAGTTAAATGGACAATGCACAATTGAAAAGACATGGACTAAGTGATCAATTGGAAACAATTAGTATTGGTCTTTTAGGTGCTGTTTACACAAGAACGCAAACGGTTGTATCCGCTACTTTTCTCTTTCGTATAGCCCGTTCGTTCACACGAGGCCGTAACAGAACCGTGGAAACGGAGCCCTAAAACGATAACGGGTCCCAAGGTGGATAGATCTGCTGACGGACCGCTCTGGGGGGCCAAACGGCTCCGTGTGTACGTCCTATACGATCATTTTCCTGATAACGATGAAGCCATAGCCCCGCCTCTCCCCACCTCTGCTGCTCACTGCTGTAGCATGGTCAGTAGCTACTGCTAGTGCTACTGCTACTGACCATGCTACAGATGTTAGTGCACAATCTACAGCTCCTCTACCACAACCATCAGCAACAAGTGGACATGGAGAACTACATGAACTACATGTTGCTAAATCCACGCGGAGAATAAACAGAAGGGCAACCAGGCAACCATGCTCGGGGGTCTTCTTCGCTGCTTTTGGTGTATTTTGTGGCGGAAGTACAGCGCCACTTACAGGCCCGGCATATGTACTACAGCGTCTCCAGCGGGTCGAGCGGTCTCGTGTGAAGGGACACATTTATTGAGCCGTATCCGTGTGAACGGAATACTTTTTTGATATCGAATTCGGTTTGTTTGTGTTTCGTTTGCGTTTGCGTTCCCGTGTAAATGGGGTCTTATTCATCTGACAAGTTTACGAGCCAATTTCATTAACAAAGCAACATCTCAGTGGGTTAAGCGTTGACTTAGCCTCTACATATACCCTTTAAAAAAATAAAAAAACATGTTTTATTGGCCATGTCCTGGAGAAGTACTACACTACCCACAATCCTCAAGTGTAACAATGACGTCTCTGATTGGTGGATTTCACTTTTACCATTGAAATGTGTACCACACCAGCAAATGATTAGTGAAGGTACATGTCCATGTCTGTGCAATGGATTACTCCTGGGTTTTAAACCAAAACAAAATTGTGGCTCATTTTGAAACACACATTTGTATACAGTATATACCCTTAATAGTCCCACAGAGGGGAAATTTACATTCTGCATTTCACCCATCCTAGTGTTAGGTGGCTTGCTCAATGACACCTCGTTAGCACTTGGTCTTTGGGGGACTTGAACTGGTGACCTTCTGGTTAAACCCAAGTCCCCATGGACTTCGCCACTATATATACCAAGATAGTTCACCAAATTGGATTTCTGAAAAGATTTTCGGCGAAAAATAAGCATTGCAGTTGATGAATCTGTCTTCATTTGAGATGGACAACAGTTGCTTCAAGGTTTTTGATGAATTTCCAAAGGCGCCAATACGCCATTCACAATGGTTTCTGGCTTGAGTTTTTGTCTTCACTCTCAAAACACTTATGTACACAGTCTTGTGCCATTGCCTTTTTTACCCAATTCAGAATCAGATCATTGAGGTCAGGATTTCCTTCTGTCATTACTTGAAGCATAAAAGCATCTTCTGAAACTTCAATGGAGTAAATGAGGTATAAATTAACTTCCGTAACCGGAGCTGAAATGGATCTCCTAGCCTTGAATACAGAATGCTTTCATGACTGATAATAAGGTGAAATACTTGGGTGTTTATTCACATGGTTACAATGTTTATTTTAAGTGACACGGTCCCATTAACACATATACAAAAATGAAAGAGGGGAAGGGGGCTGCACGCGAGCAAGGAGGGGTCCAATCAGAGTCCCTCCTTGCCCTCACTTCCTGTTTTTCCTGCCGGGATGTCCCGTCACCTTGGCGACCCAGTGGCACACGCAGCCTTTCAGTACCCCTTCTTCAAAGGAGTCGGTATGCCTCAGGAAATTAGTTTAAGGTCTCTGAAAGGGAATCAGTCCATTTCCTAATGGGCACTCATTAGAACAATGGCCAACTGCCAAGTCTCCACTGGCTTCAGTGTGACGTGTTTTCCTTCTTCTTGTGGTGATTGTGTTTGATTCTCCACCAATTTCATGACCTTTTGTTTTGTTTTAACCATTTTTCTTAGCAGTGGTATCTTCTGGATTAGGCAAACTGTGAGATTGCAACATATAGCTGCTAAAACGTTCAATTCCTAAATGGTTATTGGTTTGTTATTGTAGAACAAAACGTGAACATATCTTCAACTTGTTTTAACCACAGACCTCATTTTGGGCCTCTAACCGAAAACATGTTTGAAAAATAATCGTCGACCATTAACAGGGTTTTAGGACTCTCACATAAAATCTGTGCGGGAAGAGTTCAGGGCAGCTTGTATGTTCAGAAGCTTAGCATCAAAGTTGAGCTTATAGGTTTTTAAGTATACTGAGGGATCTTAACAGACATACATCTACGGTAAGCCCATAGGGTCAAATGTGTGTTAAACCTCTCACACTACCGTGTAAATGATTACTTACTGTATGTGCATTTGTAACCTTTTTTAAGGGTTGTGATCCTTTAATTTGAGTCACTGGCAGGTTGTTTGGAGTTGTATAATACTGAGAATGTAGTCAATGTTGGACTTTGGGGCTGTGGCTACTTCTTGGAACCACCAAACACCAAAACTCCCAGTTGATAAGATGTGTTTGTTTATTATTTGCAAGTGCTATTAAGAATAAACAGCATATGTGGATTATGACTGGATTTCACAAAAAAACCTAGATACTCATTGGGAATTACAAATGAAAACCCATTATCAGAACCCCAATATCAGAAAAAACAACTCTTACGTTTTATTGAAACCCATTAAGTGCTACTTCACAATTGAGTGCATGCCAATTGTTGGCAGCAATGAAGTTGGCATATGCTAAATTGGGGCCATTTGCGAACAGGATATGTCACATTAATCTCTCCATGCCATTTAATTTAGTTGTGAAATTAGATACTTGATACTTGTCTGAGCTGTATGGTAATGCTGAGATCTGTCTGTAAATGTCTTTAAATATGTTGGCATCGGATACATGAGTGCAGATCGTTGGAAGCTGTCATCACATATTGTCACCATATGTGCTTTGTCTGTTTGTTGGAATCAGGTATGATTGGCCTCTCATTAGACATATAACATCTGTCAGTGACTTGAACTGGCTAAGCTTACTGTTCATGTAGCTTGTGAAGTATTACGCTGATCTGACATGTGCTGCCAACACGGATTTGAATCCCAAGACTAAAGTATGTGGTTAGGTCCATTAAATGTGACCCTTTGGGTGTCCTCAGACTCATTCAAATATAGCAAAGCACATTATGGTTTAATCAAAAGTAAGTGGCTTTTTATACAATCCACCAAGTTCCTATAGCCACTTAGTCCGATAGAGAGGCCTCAAATGGACTCCTTTGTTTACTTCCTGAACATAGTGACATCAATATGAAACACTCCAACACATTGTACGTGATGGGCTAAGGGGCGGGACATCTCTCAGCGGTTGACCAATCACAACAGAGCCGGCCAGCTAACCAATCAGAGCAGACTGGGCTCTGGTTTTAGACAGAGGGTGAAAAGAGGTGCTGCAGCACAGGCAGAAAAATAAAGAGCTTTCTGAACATTAAAGCATGGAGACATGTCACAGTAGAGACACTACATACTGATATACACCTGGAAATGAGCATTAAGGGCCCCTTTAAAATATACAAACCTTCTAGCATCTTACTAGCATACCGTAGTTTTAAAAAAAACTTCACCTGCCATAAATAAGGAACTATAGCACTTAATAAGAAAGGTATTGCAAACAGAAACATAACCTAAGCACAGTCCACCTGTATTAACATTTACAAAATTATATAAATACAGTGGAATTATTTTAAATGATATTCAAGACTTTGTATCGGTCATGCCAACATTAATATTTTTCTCGAATATAATGTGTGCTTATCTGAAACCTATAACTTTAAAGGAAAAGGTTGCACATACTTGCTGATACGTGAGCGAATGTGTGTGTGTTCTCCATCGGGTTGGGCTAAAGGTCAGGGTTGAACCTCAGGGAGACGTCTAGGCACACGTTCACCTCACACCCCCTGCCCCTCTGTAACTTTCTCTTCCTTTCATTCATAATAAGGTTAACGAGATCTGTCACCACCTCGCCCTGCGTTTATTATGAGTGGGCTCTTTCCTGTGTCAGGTAAAAATAATCGAGCAGTTCCACGGACGCTTTGGGCCACTGGGGTCCTCGATGGCTGATTTGTTTTTATTGCAGATTCTCCAGAGGGAGTGTGTTTGATGGAAGGGAGGACATGGAGGAAGTGACTTTAGCTTTTAGGGGTTGTAGTCAGGAATGTTGCCACCACCTCCAAAGGATTCTCATCTTACCTGCTAGAGTTCACACTGAAAAATATATGGGTAATTTTGGCTCGAAAATACAAAACGGCTGTTCGAGGTGAGTTTTTAAAACAGTTCGACAGCAAATGTCCTAATATCACTTTTTTTTTTTTTTTTGCTGCTGCTGCTGCCAAACCTGTAAGATACATTCGTCATGTAACTGTGATAAATTACGAGAAAAAAACCCTCCGTTTTCACAGTAGAACAATAGGAAACACTGAAAACCCTCACTTACAATATTTAAACGTACTGAAATTCTTAAATAGACCTATAACCCTCTTTTTCAGGTTTTATATTTGTATTTTAGCCTCTCCTGTGACATGTCTCCATGCTTTAATGTTCAAAAAGCTCTTTATTTTTCTCATACTGCCTCTTTTCACCCTCTGTCTGAAACCAGAGCCCAGTCTGCTCTGATTGGTCAGACGGCTGGCTCTGTTGTGATCGGTCAACCACTTAGAAATGTCCCACCCATTAGCCTATCTCATACAATATTTTGTAGCGCTGGCCAATAGAAGCGCAAATGTTACAGAAGTAAACAAAGGAGTCCAATGGAGGCGTTTTTAAGGCAGGGGGGGTCATTCAAAACTTGATATTTCACCCAGATGGGCGTAGATTTGCAGGACATAGTGTGTTTATGTATTTGATGAAAGTCAAGTATAAAGACATACTGAAAGGCTATAACAGTCAAATTCTCCTATTGGCTAATTTGTATATGTTATGACCCACTCCATCAAAATCAGTCCAGTGTCTCTACGACTCTGATTGTCTGCCTTGTGTTCTCTTTCTGTCTTCATGCCAAATACTCATCATGCCGAGATAGCACACTATACCTCTGAACTCTCCTCACCGCGCATTCTGCCCCTATTTCACACCCTTAAATGACCCCCTTAGACAAACATACACACATATATAAATTTACTCACAGTCCTGGCTGCGATATCAAGAATGCCTGAGCTGATTATTTGATGCACCTGTCAGCAGCAAATGCAGACACCCACAAGCATTGAACTCGCCCACACACACACACACACACACACACACACACACACTACACAGGAGCTGTTTATCCCGACGGGGGTAGAGATGTAGTTCCATGTAGGCCAATGTCAGCGTTAGGAGAAGCAAAATATTTTCATTGCGAGGGTATCTGTTCGTGTCAACAATCTGATAGGAGGCTGGGTAGAGATAGAAGTTTCCCATGAGGCCTGTGGCCTCGGCAGCAACAGGCAAGGGGGGGAGGGGGGGGGGGAGGGGGAGATTTTCAGGGTGAGGAGGGGGTTGTGGGATTGGTTGTTCCCGGATATCAGGAACATGATGAGTGTCAACACCTCCAGATAGAGGGAGGACAGGGTGTGACAGACAAGCGATAGACACTGTGACACAGGTGATTCTACACTGAGACAAACGAGTAAATACTTTCTACTTTAGATGCTGTTGGAATCATTTCCTGAGTAATATCTATTTCCCTGAAACAAACACATTTTTGCAAGTGATTTCCAGCTATGCAGATATACAAGTGGGAAATCCTGCCTCCATCCCAAAACAATGGAGGTAAACAATATCTAGTTGGTCTCGCTTAAAGCATGGAACATAAACATAAAATAGCAGCACATTTTTCAGTTGTAGTACTAAAAGGATAACCAGAAATAACAGCTTCACTTTTCTCTTCTTGGTCTATGAGATCAATTTCATGCATGATCACGTTCATATGTCTTCTGACTTTGCCTGTAAACCTTCATAGCTTAGTGAAGATGTGCAAACTGTACAATGATTTTCTGTTTTGAAAATACACTACTAACGGAAGTAAACCCCGTCCATACAATATGCCCCGCTTCCACTTGCCATCACACTAGGTTATTGGTTATGAGATGTATTGTATTTTTGCCAGCTTTTTCTCACAACTAATGGTCAAACGAACAGAAGGAGGAGAGGAACCGTTTTGTTTGAGTGCGTTGAACTGTTAACGTCCTGTATGTAGCCAAAAGTTACACTAAATTGTGCCAAAACAGACTATACAGAATGGACCTGTAGCTTACCTTACAGTAAAATGATGTGTGCCTTGTTTTTTAAACATGCTCTCACTTCTAGTTGTTGCTTTTCTGATATGTTTTTTAATGTTGTCCTTCACTGTTGAATGTTTTTTTCCTTATTGCTTTATCTTTTCTGCACTGCTACTTTCATTAAAGAGGTGAACTCTGTGCTCCGTCCTTGTTGGTAAGACTTTGTTCTCAAACGACCTGAATGCTGAGGCGAAGGACAACACAATACTGCGTGTGTAAATCTGGAAGTGTGTGTGTGTGTGTGCGTGTGTGTGTGTGTGTGTGTGCGTGTGTGTGTGTGTGTGTGTGTGTGTGTGCGTGTGCGTGCGTGCGTGCGTGCGTGCGTGTGTGCGTGTGTGTGTGTGTGTGTGAATGATCTACCTCAATCTAAGAGTAGTTCTGTTTTCATAACACTGTCCCAGCAGTGTGTCAAATCTAGATGCATTCACGGTTATGAATGATATAACCGACTCATCTCCACACACGAAGACGGACACAATTTAAATTGTAGGAACTGCAAACGTATCGTCTCTATCCTATTACCTCTGAAATATCTTTTAAACACTCCATAATGCTGTCATAATATTGGCGTTACATCTGTCATAACATGCAGCGGCGTATTATGCCCTCGGCGGTTTTTACAGATTACCCCGGCACTCATTCCTTCAACATTTATGTGTCTAGAAAAGCATCAAGTGTTGTTGCTCACTAAGTCGAGCGCCAAGCATTACATTTGGAGAGTTTATTTATTAAAATAGGCATGATAAGTGCAGCAGGTGTAAGATAGTACAACTAAAATGATAAGTAGGTTTACTTAACCCTACTTACAGAAACAATTACATTTAATTATGAGTCACATAATAAGCAGATTTGCCCTGTTACATTACATTATTTTAAACCATCAATGCAAGCATTAAAGGATGATTGTGATTTATCGACAGGATATTATTTTTAGAAAAGTTATTATTTATTGCACAAAGGTCAAACCATTATTCACAAAAATGGACAACTTTACATTTCAAGGCAAAAAACACGTTATATCTCAGAAATACTACAAAATAAGTTAAGTTATCAGCATTTTTCTCCTTCTTTTCAAGAGTCAAAGGCTTCATTTGTCATATTTAAAATAGATACAGGCTAGTTTTGCCAATACAAAATCGAAAGTCTCAGGATTTTCCAACAATTCAACATACGATATAGTTAACAGGAAAGAAAATACACAAATTATTGCAATAAAATATTGGGGTGAAGTGTCTTGCCCAGGGACACAACGACATGCTGACTGCAGTGGGGTTTGAACCTGTGAGCCCCTGATTGAACACCAACGCACAACCCACTGCGCCACACGCCTCCTGTATATATTATTAAATAACTTAGAACATACACTGCTACTTTGATATATGTATTGGGCTTGAGTAATGAACTCTTGTCTTGATCTGTAATGCAGTATGTGTAAAACAGTCATTAACATTTGTTTCTATATATATTTTCTATCCTATTTTATCTGTATTTATTTGCACTATTTTACCTGTTTTATTGTGTTGCACTGCTGGAGGAGCCTGTGACCTAAGATTCATTGATTTATGATGTATGTACACATGACAATAAAAGCCTTGAATCTTGAATCTTGAAAAAAGGTAGAGTTTATATTCACAAGCATCAGAGAGCAGACCAAGGCTTTACCCTTGAGAAGCGTTTGGAGAACAGTCGGTTCCTCTTTGACCTGAAAGTCTGTGACAATCTGTGTCACACGGCGGCTGCTTCACCACAGGAATGCTTATCCTTGAGCAGCAACATATTGGGATAATATTTGTGCATTTAAAATAGTTCTTCTGGACATAACAAAAATAGGAGTGAGGGGTTAAAATCTAGATCTTGGTGTACGCCAGTTAAGAGCAACATGATTAAGGGCAGACAGTGGCGAGATATTAAAGTAAGAAAATGAGACGAGTGGCTTAATGAGGACAAACAGCGTTCAGTAACAGTATGGGACAAAGGGGAAATGCTAAAACTAAGTAGCATAAGTCAAATAAAATCATTAGACACTGAAAAAACTGAAAGGTTGACTTTAATTAAATGTATTATGTCAACAGATTTCACATTATCACATCAGTTTAAATGAAAAATGTAGATTCAACTTATTATTATTGCTTTCAACTAACCTAATCCAGTTATTACATTACATGTTACTTGTTAGACGCTTTTACCAAAGCGACTTACATACTAATTACTGTGGACAATCCCCACAGGAGCAATTTGGGGTGAAGTGTCTTGCTCTACAACATGCTGACTGCAGTGGGGTTTGAACCTGTGCTCCCCTGACCCGAACACCAACGCACTAACCCACTGCGCCACACGCCTCCAGTTATGTGAAATCTGTTGACACAATACATTTTATTAAAGTCAACTTTTCTGTTTTTTCAGTGAATCTGCTCTCATCAATATTGTTATGTCAACAATGGTGAAAAGGATCATGCGTCATTTCAAAGTGTGAGCTTTCAGTGACATTTAAGCTAGCTCCACTACGGTGTGTTTTTGCCGCTTGTATTTTATAGTTTTGTTTAAACCCTGAAAAAGTTCCAATTAACCAATGTTAGCTACCTGTTAATTAGAAGTTATGCAAGCTGAAAACATGAGGTTAGCATTAGCGAGTGGAGCATTTACCTTTAAGCAGACATTAGCTACCTATCCAGAACTAAAATGCAGACGTAGTGGTGACCGTAATGGAACATTTAGCAGCCAAAGAGTTAAATCTTTTCTTGAGGAGTTAGTAAAAGAAGAAGGAATATTGTACTTTCATTTGTGATGTGGCTCACAAATGATGTGCTAACGTCTGCTGGATGTGTTATCAGTTAACTGTTTGCTAACAGGTATATTAAAACAACTTCAGAAGCTAAAATATGTCAGTGTTGTGTTTACAGCTTGTTTCACTGCCCCCTGTTATATCAGTTACACAGCGGTATCTGTATGTATTTATTAGCTTACATTAGCCACCATTAGCTATAAGTCATACCAGGCTACCTAAGGCTTGTAGCAAACCCCTGAGTGTACTTGAGCAACAGCTTTTCTTTTTGTAAGAGGAAGGATAGTCTGCTTTCTTCTAAAGTGAAATGTTTTCTCAATTTAAAGCAGGTTGTGTTAGCGACTGACTTCCTGTAACTGGATCGTGCAGCTTGTAGTTCAGGTGCTACGAACACATGCTAGTTATAGATGTCCCTCACATTGTACGTATTTAATGAACCTAAGTGGCCCGAGGCAGCTGTGAATGCAGACTGATGTATAATCGGCACAAAAAGGTTCGGAGCGAGCAGGCCACATTTTTCCTCTGAAGGTTTTTCTAAGTTTGATGAATAGACTTCAGACAGACGTTCCGTGTCACCGAGGCTTTTGTACGCACCAAAACAGAAAAGTCAGAGGCTGCTACTCAAACGCCCAGCTTCCTTACACACACATTCTTTGATATAGTCACAGTGATGATGTAAATGTGTGTGTGTGTGCGTGCGTGCCGTGCGCGCGTGTGCGTGTGTGCGTGCTTGTGTGTGTGCGCGTGTGCGTGCGTGTGTGTGTGTGTGTGTGTGTGTGCATGTGTGTGTCCACTACCAGCTTTGATAACACTTTTATGCATCAATAATTATAATCATTACATATCATATATATTATTCTGAAATGTACCAAACTGCAGAATGAGTTGTTTTACTTTTGATACTTTAAGTATATTTAGATGTCAATACTTTTGTACTTTTACTAATATACTCTTAATAGAGTCTAACTGTACTTACATTAAAATATATTGTCTCGTTTGGTAAACATGCTCTCAATGTAGTTTTTCTCAATCTCTGATATGCTTGGTGTGTTTTTTCTACGATGCCACTTGTTTTTCATTTATTGTTATTCAGTATCTAGTTCTGCCTTCCTGTTGTTGATTGCTTTGTTTGCTTTGCTTTATTTCTCCTGCATCCCACTCTAAAGAGGTAAACATGTGTGTGGATTTAAAGGATAAGAAGCTTTTATTGGTCATATGCACAATGGCTAAAGCATAGTTTGTTCAATGAAGTCTTGCTGCTCCAACAATGCAACAAGGAATATTAAAAACACATAAAATACAACTAAAAAACATAAATAAAATTGTGCGAAAGACAAAATGGTTCAAGTAATTTGCAAGTATAAGAAAAATGTGTACATATAAAATAGAGTAAAATAAAACAGATACAAAATTAAGTACTATAGAGTAAAATAAATACTGAAGATATGAGGACTATAAATAGAGTATTTTACGAACATAACATGTGAACTGTGTGTTGAACTCATTTCTGAATGGCTTTAACCCTTTGTTAAACTTATTTTCATGACACCCTGAACTGGAATAAAGAAAGGGGAAGAAAAGAAATGGAGATTGACAAAGAGCAAAAGAAAGCAGAGGTTAGCTGGGAGGCAGACATAGGAAGGAGGAAGTTCATCCACCTGTGTCTGATTTACAGCAGTCGGATATAATCTGCCTGACCAGAGAGAGATACAACTCTTTTTTCAGATCGATGTGCTCAAGCGGGACTACATAGGATGAGGCCTGTTCTTGATATCCGACTACAGATATGAGACAAAGGAGGTAATATAGCGTCGCGGTATAAGAAGCGTATGGCAGTAACAACCATCAAAGAAGTGAGAATTCAGATGTTTGAGATTTCTGAAGATAAAATGTATTGCTGGATAATGTTAGTGCAGGAAAGAGAGCAGGGGAATGAGTGCTGTCATCACGCCGGAGGTTTATAAATTGTAACGTCAATGTTAACTTGTAAGAGAGTTTGGATTTGGAGGAGCGTCTCTGTTTGCATGCCGACCCTAAATGAAAGGGTCAAAGGTTGGGTTCAACCACAGACTAGAGACCTAAAAGTTTAAAGGTTTCTAAACCTTAAAATTACCGTTCAACAAAACTGCATTTTATATATTTTAAAGGGGCCGTAATATGGTCCTTTTCAGGTTCATATATTAGTATTTTTGGTCCTCTACTGTGTTATTTTTACATGCTCTGAAGTTCAAAAAGGTATTTTTCACCCTCTGTCTGAAACCAGAGCCCAGTCTGCTCTGATTGGTTAGCGGAACTTTGGGATTCTAGCCTTTGCAGACCATTGACATGCAAAAATCTATTTTACAACTAAAGGGAATAAGGGTAACACATTTTCTCAAGGTTTGTCTTTGACGTCCACATTCACATTTGCATGCTGCACATAAATATATTTAGCGTTTAGACTGCATACAAGTTAAGACCGAGGGTAAGAGTAGTAAACAAACCTTAAAATGTCACACATAAATACTTTTGTTACTGACACATAAATGAAAATCCTTCTTTACTTGTACCTTTAAAGGTCCTTTAACTCAAGCAGCCACACTCCATCTGAGCAGCTATCTGTATGCACAGAAGAGCTAATCAGCAATTAGCGATAAGCTATGTCGTGCCAGCATGGTAACCCCGCCACAGTGACATTTCCTGACCTGCTGACTGACACCCTCCGGTTCTTTCACTGTTACACATCCTCCTCATGAACCAGCTGAAGTAAAAAAAATGGCCGCTTATTACGTCGCAAAAGCCTCCTTTCCCCTTCGCTCTTTTTCTCTAATCATCAGGCCTCGGCTCTCGGAACAAAAGGGCGTTGTTTGTTATTTTTTGCGGGCCTTTTACTCCAGGCGTGTTCCTCCGTGTGCCTGCTGGTCTTTGATGTGAAACACTGACGCTCGCCTCCACCCCTCGCTCACTCGACTGTCGGATCCTCGACAAAAGCGTGCAGAGAGGAGGGAAGGAGGGGAATACAAAGGAGAGGAGATGTGTTTTCTTTCCTTCTCAATCACTAGTAAACTGTTTGGAAATGTTAAAGCCTTTCATTCAGCTTGGCTCGGCTCGGAGCTAATCAGCTGACATGACAATGAACTTTTCAACCTAGGCGGCTCGTTCCTAAGTTTAGCTCAAACAAGTTCGACTTGTAATGACGGTAATGGTATTTTTCCTGCCCTTGCCGTTGATCACAAGGATATTGTTGTCTCTGAAGCTTTTTTTTAAAACTTGTATAACCATGATGACAGTGCCACACTACACACTTCTATTCTTTAATTGTACTCGTCTAGACAGAATCTGAGTCACAGTAGAGTGCCTGATTTCTGTCATAAAGTACAAACGATGCTGCAGGAATTAGCCAGAGCCGATCATGCTGATATGTTGAAGTCCCCTCGCAGTGAAAAACAGACAGATGATGAAGAGACAAAAGCTGATAAGGTGGTGTTGCATGATAAGTCCCCCGAATACACACACACACACACATACATATTTCTTCATCGTCTGCTGGACATGACGCTTGAGCTGACTTGGAGAATGCCTGCGTTTCATGTGTGTGTGTCTGAGCGATAAGCAGGGAAGGTGTGAAAAGTCTGACTTCTAATTCACCTCCCTCTGCATACGGGTTAATTCTTCCTTTCCATCCGGCTTACTTAAGATTTGAGAAGAAGGGGGTCTGAAGTGGCAACAGATGCATACGTGTGTGTGTGTGTGTGTGTGTGTGTGTGTGTGTGTGTGTGTGTTATTGGAAAAAGGACCTGTCTCAGTCTCAAATGTCTTTCTAGCTGTCACACACCCGCAGCTCAAAATCTGGTAATTGTTTAATCGTTTTGAGAACAACTCTACTTTTAAATCTGAATTTTAAATGAACACACATTTCTAATATAGGGATTACAGTTCCTGCTCTCAGGTTGTTAAGCCCTGTGTTTTTGCAGCCTCTCTGCACAGACAGGAGCTGTTTGGAATAACACTTCTTCAAAACAAACACAACAGACCCTTATCAGGCTGGGATCAGGCCGTTTCTGAGAGGCTGTTGACCCTCTGCAGCGGTCCACAAGGGGGCAACGTTTGTAGGCCGAATGTGTGACATCATGATGTCCCAAACACATACTGCATACTCACTCTGGCAGGTTTTTTTTGTTAGCATGTAGCATGTTTTACACTTTGACAGACTAGATTAAACTCAGAGAAAAGTCATCATGATTTCAGTGCCGTTGATCCACAGGAGCAGCTCAACAATTCTAATAAAGGAAAATATGGTGGTGAAGCAGCTGCAGGAAGTCCTTGCAAAGCAAACATGTATATTACATCTTTAAAAAGAAACTCGTTAAATTAGCTGTGGCCTTGCAGAGGATGTTTGTAATTGATATTTGTATAATAAAAGATTACTATTACCATGCATTTTTGAAAATATCTTTCTTAAACTAATTGTGACAATGCATTATTTCAGGTGATCCAGAGTTTTAAAAAGTATATCCTCAACCCATAAAAGAACGATTTACCGTCAGATTTTCTGAAAATGTCAATGTCTTCACTCGACAAAAAAGTAGATTCTAATAAAAATGTATCCTTATTTCATTAAACCTACTAATTTTACCTACATAGTATGTACTTTCTTGTCATAAATCCAAAAGTTTTTGTCTGAATACTGACATCTTTAAACACTTTTCCAGAGTAAAAACATTCAAATCCTTAGCTGTTATTTCAACTGCATCCCATCTTATTTTAAAAGACCAACCAAAGCTTTAAAAAAGTGAAAACACACCACTTTATTCGTCCTTCTGTTAGCACACCACCAGGCAAAGCTAATACTGGCAGCGACAGACGAAGTGCACGATTATATAATCTTGTTTTTGGTGACATATAGTGACCTTATAACAAAATGACAAGAGAAGGCCAAGGTGAAGAAGACCATCCTTGTATATTTATTGACATATACATTCTCCACATAATCATTAAGGATGCTTTATCGGTCCACAAACTCTCCATCTCCCTCCATCTCCCTCCATCTCCCTCCATCTCTTTCCATCTTCCTCCATCTCTCTCCATCTCCCTCCATCTCCCTCCATCTCCCTCCATCTCCCTCCATCTCCCTCCATCTCTCTCCATCTCTTTCCATCTTCCTCCATCTCTCTCCATCTCCCTCCATCTCCCTCCATCTCCCTCCATCTCTCTCCATCTCCCTCCATCTCTCTCAATCTCTTTCCATCTTCCTCCATCTCTCTCCATCTCCCTCCATCTCCCTCCATCTCCCTCCATCTCTCTCCATCTCTCTCCATCTCCCTCCATCTCCCTTCATCTCTCTCCATCTCCCTCCATCTCCCTCCATCTCCCTCCACCTCCCTCCATCTCTCTCCATCTCCCTTCATCTCCCTCCATCTCTCTCCATCTCCCTCCATCTCTCTCCATCTCCCTCCATCTCCCTCCATCTCCCTCCATCTCTCTCCATCTCTCTCCATCTCCCTCCATCTCCCTCCATCTCTCTCCATCTCTCTCCATCTCCCTCCATCTCTCTCCATCTCTCTCCATCTCTCTCCATCTCCCTCCATCTCCCTCCATCTCCCTCCATCTCCCTCCATCTCTCTCCATCTCTCTCCATCTCCCTCCATCTCCCTCCATCTCCCTCCATCTCCCTCCATCTCTCTCCATCTCCCTCCATCTCCCTCCATCTCTCTCCATCTCCCTCCATCTCTCTCCATCTCTCTCCATCTCTTTCCATCTCTCTCCATCTCTCTCCATCTCCCTCCATCTCTCTGGTAGCCAGCCCTGGTAATACCATACATGCCCTGCGAAGGCTCCTAATTGCCAATAGCTATTAGACGGCCAAATGGGATTATTTCTTCAAAAGAAACATTAGCTGCTTTTAGGAAGGAGTGTGAGGGATTGAGGGTCTTGCTGCTCCCCTCCCCTAATCTAGCGGGAGACCCCCACAGTCACACCCCTCCACCTGGCTCCCATTACCCCCGCCACAAATCCCTAATCCCTGCGTTTGTTTTCCCGGATGAGAGCCAGAAGAATGGAGGCGAGGGGAGGAAAGGGAAGGCAGGAGTCGGGGTCATGGGTGACAATAGTGATAATAGTGGTTTGATAGGAGCCCATTTACAGCTGCTTAATGTGTGTGTTCATTAAACATTCATTTAGGTGTTTAGTGTGTGTGTTTGTGTGTGTGCCGAGGTGTAAAGTACATTTACTCAAGTACAGTAAGTACAATTTCTAAGGTACTTTACTTGAGTATTTCCCATTTTTGCTACTTTGTACTTTTACTCCACTACAATTATTTAATACCTTTAGTTACTTTACAGATGTGGATGAATGATGTGAATTATAATCAAGTGTTAAATCAGACTTTAGTTCCACCTGGAGTAAATTCACAAGCTACCCTGCAGTATACAAAGTCATTCAAACTAGCTGCACCTTTACCAGCTTTGAGAACACTTTAATGATCAATCATTATAAAACATATCATATATATTATTCTGAAATGGACCAATCTGCACAATGACTACTTTTACTGTCGTTACTTTAACTATATTTTGATGATAATACTTTTCTACTTTTACTTGAGGAACATTTTGAATGCAGGACTTTTACTGTAACAGAGTATTCCTACACTCTGGTACTTCTACTTTTACTCAAGTACAAGATCTGAGTACTTCTAATTTTACTCAAGTACAAGATCTGAGTACTTCTCCCATCTCTCTCTCTCTGTGTGTGTGTGTGTGTGTGTGTGTGTGTGTGTGTGTGTGTGTGTGTGTGTGTGTGTGTGTGTGTGTGTGTGTGTGTGTGTGTGTGTGTGTGTGTGTGTGTGTGTGTGTGTGTGTGTGTGTGGCTGGCCTCGGTGGCCTCCTCTCTTTAATAAAAGTATTGTTTGTGTTTCCCCTGATTGGGAACACATTGGGCCTGGGTCGGGGCCTGGGTCCGGGGTCTCGGGGCAGACCGGGGGTCCTGTTTCTCCGGGGGTCTCTCCTCTGGTCCTTCCTCTCCTCTCCTCAGAAGTCCCGTCTGCTCGGGGGGCCGCGAGGGGCGGCGGGGTCGCCCCTGAGAAGTGTCCCGCTGCGGGATGACCCCGAGCTGCCTCTATCGGGGGGTAACCTTAGTCCTCTGCTCACGGACCCCCTCCCCTCCCTGCAGGGATGTAATACACACACACACATATATAAGTCACCAAGCAACCACACAGGGTGATGAAATACAAGTGCGCACACAATATTCAGATACCCAGCCAGGGCTGATTGTACTCTTTGTACCAGACCGTGAAGTACACACATGTACATTCACACCCCTTTGTTCGCACACACACACAAAAAAAACACATGCACAAGCACACGCACACGCACGCACGCACACACACACACACACACAGACACACACACACACACACACACCATCATGCAGGTCTGCGGCCTGTGTGTGTGGCTTCAGCTTTGTTGCCTTGACGACACCCTGTGTTTGAGATCTCCATATCTGATAGTGTTAACATGATCGAATTCAAGCTGTTCGAGCCGTGTTGCTGAAGGGGAAAAGGAGGCAGGAGAGAGTGAGACAACGACGAGAGAGGGGATAAAAAACGCTGGAAAAATTATGAAAATTAAATAACGGGATGGCATTTATTAAGGGATATAAGAGAGAGGAGATGAAGACAGAAATGTCCCGGACACATGGACTCTATATTAGCTCATGAGTTAACAGGCAGCTCTCTGACATGAGCTCATGTGTTTGGACAGATCTGCTGAAGGTCTAAGACCAGCACCGAAGCCTTATCTGATCCACAGATAAAGTCTCTCAGTAAGAATGAGAGGAAAACACACACAGGGGCAGCCCGTGTGAATGACTGCTCTGAGGAGAGAAGTGGAGCTTATGTACGAAGGAAGGAGAAAGAGGAAGGGAAAGAGACTCAAAGAGTGTGTCCTGGGAGACCCCCGGCCACAGAGTGAACACTGGGTGTGTGTGTTGGTGATGTCAGTGTGAAAGACTAAAGTGTGGACAGATATGAGAACAAAAGTAATGGAAGACATCAGTAAGTGTGTGTATGAGTGTGTGTGTGTGTATGTTAGTGTGTTTAAAGTGGACACACTTCATGAATGAATGACACTTGTGCTGTATGAGGAATGTGTTGTATAAGTAAGGGTGAATGTACGTCCTATTTCTAATTGTTGTTGGCTGTAATGTGGCCCTTCATAGTGTTTATTGACAGATTGTTATATTTCACGGTCAACTTGTATATATTTTACTTTTCAGTTACTATTTTGAGATGTTTCTATTTTCTGTTTGTTTATGTTCTTCTCTTTTTATTT
Organism: Dissostichus eleginoides; assembly: GCA_031216635.1. NCBI lineage: Eukaryota > Metazoa > Chordata > Actinopteri > Perciformes > Nototheniidae > Dissostichus > Dissostichus eleginoides. Next base: position 31,256,318 of record CM062268.1, on the reverse strand, counting down.
TTCACATTATGCCTTGTTTCAACATGCTGCTGTGACGGAAACGTTTCCCAATTGGGATAAATAAAGTATCTTATCTCATCATGTGTGAATCTTCTATTTATTTATATATTTATTTGTACACTGACATTTTTTACATGCAAGCATCAGCGGTGACTTTGAGACACCTGTATTCTTTCCTGCATTGAGTTTTATTAGTGTAGAAATAAGGAATTAAAAGACCCATCATTGTGAGTAGTAGCTTAGGTTGGGCTTGTAAGGTTTTTAATATTAACTATTTCTTTTCAAATAATTTTAAATACCTTTGAGCGATTTGCACCTAGTTGTTTTAAAAGAGCTTAAAAATACAGTTTTTCTCATTGTTTTTCTCACTACAACATGGAATAAAATACACAACAGTCTAGAGCACATGTGTCAAACTCAAGGCCGGGGGCCAAATCCGGCCCTTGGTGGATTTAATTTCGGCCCGCAGGATAATTTCTAATTACTATTAGATCTGGCCCGCCGGTATATTGCACGCACACCTTCACTCAATCCTGAGGGTTTCCTCAGCTCAGAGCCTGACCCCAAACATTGATGACCTTGCACCCAAGATGAGATGCCAAGTATCTGGCTTGAACTAGCATCACAGAGCAGCACACTGAGTTTCAATGGATGTTTCCTTCTGCACTTTGTTTCTTGAGACAACAGGGCATGTTTGGTTTTCTCTTTGAGGGAAATAGTTTTTTTTAAGATGTTGTGGAAAAATGTAATCATAAGAAATGACTCTGGAAAAGCTGCAGATAGAGCCATAAGAAATGAATGCTACTGATTATTTCATGTTTAATGTTCTTTTTATCGGCAATCAAAGCTTTGTTAGTTCCAGGTTTAATATGTGCAATAAGTTCATTTCAGTAAGTTTTGCAATAAACATTGAACCAGTCCGGCCCTCGAATAGTACCCATTTTTTATTTTGGCCAACTGTGTATTTGAGTTTGACACCCCTGCTTTAGAGTTTATGTCTGTCTTTTTTTGTATTATTCTAACTGTATTTGACCAGGTTAGTCTCATTGAGATGAAAGATCCTGGCCAAGACACACAGCAGCACAACAGCTAGAGAACACGAATAATACCTCATTCACACCAACGCAACTCCGGTTCAAGCTCCGTGCTAGAGCTTTTCAGGTTCAGAACCGGTTCTTCGGTTTAGCTCCGGCTCTTTTCACACCGCTCAGAGCCCGACTGGTGCTGCGTCATTGCGTCATCGTTTGCGTCATGACGTAACCGTTTGCGTGCCTGCTTCATAAAGCCAAACCGCGCGGAAACCCCTCACAGCTCACACCGACAACAACAACAACGGCCGATTGTGTTGAAGCGTTACTCGTTTTGGTTTTGGTAAAAACCAGCGGTTGCCATCTCTTTCTGCAATTGTTGGAGAATTGCTTTGGACCGCGTGCTCCCCTCCAGCTTCCTCTGTACCTCTTGGGAAGACCAGATTCCCAGTAGGTAGCTGGTCTCTTCAGTGGACCACTGCTGCTTGTTAAGTTTCTCCATCGTTGTGTACAAACTGGATAAAACGTGGGCTTTTTGTTGTTGTTCAGGAGTTGATCCTGCCCCTGCCCCTGCCCCCGCCTCGACGTAAGCGTGACGTATGCGGTGCTTTTGCTCGAGCCGGAGAATTTTTTGGTGCTTGAAACGAACCGGATTCCGGAGCTAAGAGGCTGCTCCGCTGCGGTGTGAACAGGAAAACCCGGTGCTTTTCAAGCTCCAGCTCCGAACCGGCCCTGAAACACCGTTGGTGTGAATGAGGTATTACAGAAAACAAGTCATGGTCACAATAACAAAAATCTCCATATATGATATGATCTACACACAAAGTGATCTGCTTCTCGGTCACTAAGAAGCAATTAAAAACTATTTAGAGATTTAATCAAATGTATATCGGTTCATCCTATTTCACTTCCAGCTTTTCTTGCTTTAATTGATTCAAATGCCTTAGATTAGAATTGTGTTACATTTATTCTTTTGTCTGTTCCTTGTGTTTCTTGTGTATTATATTTTCAATCCAAAATAAGGTCTCTCCCAAAATGTATGAGTTATAATAAAACTTTAAAGATTTTCTCTCACGTTAGATTTTCAACTGCTTTCACTGCTTACACGTACACAGACGGATCCACGGTTTTCAGTCATCATTTTTATTGTTTTCAGTCATCATTTGTTCAATTTATATCAAACTTTTAAGATCCTCCCAGTGTGTGTGAATAAGTTCTGTTAAGTGAACCTTAACATAATTGTTCGGCTTTCATGTATTTCGCTTTAATTGCTCCTTCGATTTTACTTCAATTAAAACTCAAAGCTGTGTCCTGAAAATAAAATGTATGGTACATTACTGGTGTACCAAGAAAATCAGATTTGGATTTCAGAAAAGGCTGAGGTTTCTTTCAACTTCCCACCAAAAATGTCTACAACGTTTTTTTCACGTTGTTATATTAAAAAACACTCTTAAAGTTCTGCTGTGTATCCTTTAGTGGCAGATTCTCCAGGCAGTTCATTGGAAGGACCATTTCTTTAAGTGACACAATATAAGATTCAACTATAACTAAAGACATAAATACAGCGGCTTCACCACTTCCTCAGCAAATCACATCGATTACATTTGACTCGCTGCACATCTGTATGTCTGTGTGTAGCGTTGGAGCTCACATCAGAAGCAGATCTTTCCGAGGCCTTTGTGCCCAGCGTGATGTTGCTTCCTGCAGGAAGAGGGAGAGCCGAGGAAAAGCAAAACAGGACATCTTCAGATCTGTCAGGGGAGCTCCTCTTCTCTGCCCTCGGGGGAAATCGGACCAAAGGAAGCTCTCTCCCTCCTTTTATCCCCCCTTTTCTGCTCCCCCCCCCCCCAAAACTCCTCTCTGTGACACTGAAGCAAACACTGATGGATGTCACCTTCATCATCTCAAATTCTGACAGCCACCTGTTTCACCAGAACGCTTCATCGCTCAAGAACTATTTTTTCTTAGAACTACTTATTTGTATAAACAAATGACCTGTCCCACCATATAAAATGGCACTTTTGCTAAACAAAAAATGTAATATGTGGCATTTTTAACATAACATTAATAGTTATTTTGGGATATACATGTATCAAGGCTTTAAACGTATGCCAGTATCATTTTCGGGACATTATATTTTAGGTAGAATTTATTAATCAGCATTTTTAGCACTTAAAAATTGAAGTTTTTTTTTAAGAATTCTACTTCCTTACATTATAGGAAAATACTTTTCTACAATCTTAACTTACATTTTATTTAATTACTTTAATCATTTAGTGATATGTGGTACTTTTAACAATAGTATATTACAGTCAGGTTCATAGTTATGTCAAGATTTCAATACATTTAAACAAATTCTTAATTTCATGCCAGTACCTTTTATTGTATGATTAGGTAGAATAAAAAAATGTGTATAATATACACATACATTTTAGATTTTCCTGAAATATAAAAAGATATTAGCTGTAAAAATCCTTAAAAACGTCATTCCGAGAAAATCATTTTAACTCATATTCTTTCTAACACTTTAACACATTTTATAGGGTAGAAAAATGTGCACTTCTTGTTTTAAGAGGAATAATTGTACCTAAATTGCACGGACATTAAATGAACTGTTCATTTCCTCATGCTGTGCTTTATCCTGACCATCCACTGCACGTAAAACGTTCACATAGGAAAAGTTACGGCAACATTTAAAAAATATGTTTTGATCAAATCTGACCTTCGTTATATTCCATGTACAACACTCATTACAGTGCTCAACCTTAACATGATGTCTGTCTTTGAGCTAGGATAAATCCGTTTAGCCTCATGTGTTTTCCAGCAGTAATGAATGACAGTCTCAGTGGAGCTGATCCAGTTTGAAACAGTAACCCAAAACTCTGCTCTTAAACCATCGTCAAGGTTACCACAGCCACTGTTTGTGAGTGTGTGGTGTGTGTGTGTGTGTGTGTGTGGTGTGTGTGTGGTGTGTGTGTGTGTGGTGGCTTTATTGCCTGGTTTTCCTGTTTGTTATTTGTGGTCGTGGCGGAGGCTGCAGAGCTGGATCTGGGGAGGTTTGTTTGGTGTGCTGTGTGCAGGAGGATCTAACACACTGGGACACACGTTTGGCAGAGCAGAGTGTGTGTGTGTGTGTGTGTTGTGTGTGTGTGTGTGTGTGTGTGGTGTGTGTGTGTGTGTGTGTGTGTGTGTGGTTTTAAATTCCCATCTTGAAACTTTATGTACTGGCTCTGTTTGAAGTCAGCCTTGAACATCATCTCTCAGCCAAATTGCTTAGTTTGTTTGTGATTATTTGTTCCTGTGACAAAAATACCCGCACAATAGGGTCCCTTTAAGACAACACCATACCATTTTGTTATCAAATATATACCAATATCTAACACAGTGTCCATATCCAACCACTTTTGTACTGTCTGTCACCAAAACCTGAAATAAGGTAATCCTACAGCCATTAATAATAATAAATAGTATCCTGTATATATTGCAAAAATCTGAAAAGTGCAATATACTATACTATATACCCTGCAATGTATTGCTGTTATAACTGTCTGCTATCTCACTTACTTCTATATTTCTGCTACTTTTACCTTGGTTGTATACATATTTGATGTACGTGTGTGCTTGCTTCTTTAATTTATACGTTAGCCTATTTTCCCTTTCATCTGCACTCTCCCTTTGCCGTTTTAAGGCTGTACATCTTCCTTATCTGGGAGGTGTGCACATGTAGCATCTTCTCTTAGCAGTCAATCAATAAGACTGTCATTAGCAAAGTAGCCTAGCATGGAGCTCAAGTTATATCCACGCTTAATGAATAATCAGGAGATGGAGGGATAAAGGAGCAACACAAGAACAACACACACACACTGAGGAGAGAGAGGGAGAGGGAGAAGGAGCGTAGTGGACAGCTGGTGCTCAGTTCAGATAACATCTCCTACCTTATTCACTGCATCCCACATCCACTCTGCTCTATTGTGCACAGGTAAGGGAGAATAACCTTGCCTGGTTGCTGTGACAACACTGGGGCTGCGAGGTGTGTGAGAAACAGAAACAGAAGCAGCACATGTGAGTGGGCGGCTGTGGCGCAGTGGATAGTGCCTTGGTGTTTCAATCAGGAAGTCACAGGTTCAAACCCCACTGCAGTCAGCATGTCGTTGTGTCCCTGGGCAAGACACTTCACCCCAAATTGCTCCTGTTGGGATTGCCCACAGTATTGAGTATGTAAGTCACTTTGGATAAAAGCGTCTAACAAGTAACATGTAATGTAATGAGTGTTTCTAGAATTCAGTGCGAAGGTTTTCAAGGAAGAATCTTCATTCAGAAAGCATGACAAGATCAATTTAATTGAAACTGATACAGTACAAGAAGTTCAGATGAGATAGAAGAAGTCGAACAAGGCATAAAAAGTGGCCATAATAATATAGTATACGTCATAAATGGATACTTTAAAGGGCCTTCACATGCAAAACGTCGCTCAAAGAGACACGTACCATCCAGGAAGAGACTCAAAATGACCATGAAGTAACATCAAGCAACTATAGGGACTGCAAATAAAGTTAAACAATTATATAATGAAGAAAAACAGCAGCAAAAATCACCAAGATACCACAAGAAGACACAGACAAGCTATGAAAAGGTGTCAAACAACCAAGAAGAGACCCAAAACAAGTGCAAAGAGAGGCAGAGAGACACAAAATAACAACCAAACACCAAAAAAGATTAAGAAAAAGACACAAAATTACACAAAGAGACACAAAAAGACTCCCAAAACAACTAGAAAGTCTATTGCTGTCTCTCAAATAGTGTACTTCTTTACTTACATTTGCTATTTTGCTAATAACAGTCAAATTCAGTGTCATTTCATCAGGTTAATTGAGAGGTCTGTCACGATTTGCTGCCATGAACGGTAACGTTAGCTAACAGCGATGATCGTCACTTCGGGTAATGGCACAGCAGCCGTGCTACGATTTGAATTTGAATGTGTTTTTACGCAAGCGGTCATCGCCACGGAGGAGCACACAGCGTCTGTGTGTGTGTGGCACAAGCGCATTTTGTGTGAGTGTGTGAGCGAGAGAGAGAGAGAGAGAGAGAGAGAGAGAGAGAGGAGAGAGAGGAGAGAGAGAGAGAGAGAGAGAGAGAGAGAGAGAGAGAACACCAGTTACGGGGGTTGTTGTTAGCATCTGGTGCTAGCTCGGAGCTAACGGAGATTAGAAGCTGTTTCAACAATAAGGAGAGGGAGAGCTCTCTCCTGTGGGACTGAGAGGCTGAGATAACGTCAGCTCAGGGAGGTAAAGGACTCACTGAGGGATTAGATTGTAAACTTTAGTCTAAGTTATCTCAGTGGGTCTCAAACGGTTTGGTCATCTATGTAAACAAATATTTCCATCTATTTAACATAGTTGTAAAAATTAAGTTAAGAAATCATTCCAATGTGTAGGCTACTATAGGTCAGTGAAAAATAAAAAACACAGTTTGAAAGGGGAGTGATTAGTAAAATATGCATCAATAACAAGAAAGAATGCAGACTATGTTAAAGATAGGAGAGAGGAGTTTATCAAATATGTGTTATTGCTTGTGAGCATATTCTATTGATTATGGAAAAATATACAGTTCTGTTTCATATGAGTGTTGAGAGCTGTATCCCAATGTTGCCCTCAAAGTGCACCAGATTGATCCATTTACCTTCAATTTGCATGCCCCCGGACCCCCCTAGACGATGTGAGGTCCACCCACAAATAAAACAGGTTCACATGGATAGGAGACTAGATCAGTTTGCACACTCATCATATACACTACACATTTTTCTTTGATTTTTAAACACCATAGTCCCTAATATATTTGTAGAAAGGCAGGAAATGGAATTAAATCGAGAAAATGTTCCATTGCGGAGGACCCCCTGTTTTGTGTCCCCCCTCCCACTTCTTAAACCAAAGTTACACCCTTGTTTGTATGTATGAGGTGGGGGGCCTTCTGTACAGTATATCTATGCCTAGGGGCCCATTGTCTCATAATCGGTGCATCTGTGTCATTAAAAAGAGCCGCATTGACAGCCAGCACATCCACCACGTCTGATATCATTCCTCACCACCTCATCTAACCCGCAGACCACCAAAGCAGTGCGCCCCCCCCCTCCAGCACAATGTGCAATACATCTCGGTGTTCTGCACCATTAACACACACTGTTCACACGCAGCTCAACTGTAAAGGTCGTATTCACCTCGTATTCCTCTCAATCTTTCAACTGCACAATCCCCCGCCCGTTATAGAGGAAGAGTGTGAAGAAGGTGTGTGCATGCTCCCATAAACATACAGCTAGTCGTGCACAAGAAAGTGTGTGAGAGGGGGGGGTGGGGCTAACAGGCCAGCGTTTGAATGTTCTCCTCCCGTTCCTTGTCAAGCCGACACTTTGATCTGTCTTCAGGGTGTCAGCTGGCAGCCATGTTTGTTTGCCCAGCGCGGTAGGCTACCTGTGTAATTACCTCTAACGAAGTGACTTGTTTTGATTTGGCCTGAAATCTAATCCCCAGCCGGGACGAGGAGGATGAGGAAACGGGCGTGAGGTTACTTGGGGGATTTTAAAAGTGTCGAGTCTGGCTGTGACTAGTTAGGCTGTTTCAGGGCTTTTTGAGGAAGTTAGGGAGGAGGAGGAACATGTTGGCTCAGTGTTAGTTTGGCTTCTTACTACTCTTTACACCAACTAAGGACTTTAACTCTCACCACCTCACCTTCTTTTTCCCTTTTCCCTTCCCCTAATATCCCTATTAAGCTTAAATATGCACAACACACGCATTAAATCTCCTTGTTGACTGAAACCCTCTCCCTTAGCTCGAGCAAGCGTACAGTACACACACACACACACACACACACACACACACACACACACACACACACACACTCCTGCGAATCATTTAAACACTGGCAGCAGTTCAAGAAAACCTCAAAGCGAGTGTTGTTGGCAGGACGCTGCAGCACTTCACCTCTCTGTGAAACACAATGTGCCTGTCCTCCTTATCCCCGGCAAATCTCCACATACTCTTTCCTTTATCTCAGCTATCACTTTTCATACTCGTTTCTGTTATTGCATTTGCAGAGAAATAATTGTCCATCATTGAGTTATGCATGTGATTTCCACCTAAGCATTAATAAACCCAGAAGAATGACTATCATTGTACGGGAAGCTGCTCTGATAGAAGCGTTGCACGGTACTTGAAAAAGTTGAACTAATGCAAAGTTACTGTGGAGAAATTTAGTTTAACAAAAGCTACATATAAGTTCAGACTAGTTTGTAAATAATAATAATATCACACTAAATAAAAAGGACTTGAGCATTGGTGTAAAAATGTTGTTGATGCAGGTCAGAGGGCGTTCAATTGCAGAAGATAAAAAGAAAAGAAACAGCATTCCTTTCCTTTAAAGGCCAAGACGTTGTGCACCGTTTCATTTAGTCACAGAAAAAGGGTGCAAAGTGAAAGTACTTCTACTCGATCCCTGTGCAAGTATCAATGTAGTCAAACAGAAAGCTATGTTCAAATGTTTATTTTAATACTGTTTATTTATCGGCTTATTTCCTTAACAGATGCACAGATTTGCTCCGGATGTAAACGCCTATTTTTTAGATAGAGGAGAGGTCAATTGTAACTGAAAAGAATATATAAAAAGAGCAAATTCTTAACAGAGTTACATTAAAGCTGATTACAGAGCAATGACTCCTAAAATGCATACTTCGTCAAGGGGTCGAACAACCAGAGGGATGATTTCACAAATATAGATTCACACACACCCAGCTACAAATGTACGTACAAATGCTATCTTAAAATGTATTAAAATACTAGATTAATGTAGTTCATTGCTACCTAACACTGACCACTATATTCTGTATCTATTCTTTACTTAATGCAAGAAGATCTTATAGCTATTCTTTTTTTAAATCATTTTTGAACATGAAACATTTTGAAACCATCATTTTGTTTTTATTTTGTTTTGCCGTGGGATTGAATTTCTCAACGGTCACATTTTTAGATCAGGAGAGGCATCTATGATGTTATGTCATTATAATATTATGAATCCCGCACAGAACTCATAACTTGCACATTTGTGTACAAAGTTACCACTTTTAATTATCTGCACAGCTCTCCAGTTTGGATCACAATACTGCATATATTCTATTCTCATAGTATTTTGTCATATTAAACTGTACTCTATTTTTATATTGGGTGTCAATATTTCTCTGTATTGTCAATGTTACCAGAGTTTCTAAAATAGACCTGTTTTTGGCCCTTTTCTTACATGTATTCTTGTCTTTCTTTCCTTGTACGTGTAAACCTACTTGGCAATATGTCTAATTCTGATTTCAGATTTTGAGCATAGATCAGAATATTCAAGTGGTTTTTCCTTTTGACGGACTAAGTGCATGTCAGAGGAGTTACTGTGGAAGGCCGTAGAGCTTCCCATAGGCTTCCTGCAGCCGATAAGAAACGTAAACACACACAAAGAAACACCTCACCCACAGAACTGCAGCTAATGAAGGGGCGATAGAGGGGGTGCACTCTCACACAATGATCTGAGTGTTTGCAGCAGAGGGGATGGACTGTACAAAGTAAGGAAGTGTCCCTCACACCCCCGCAGAGTATCCACCTTAATAAGACATTTTTCTCATGCACACACACCTTAAAAGTGAGACCATGTGTGCCTATGCATTTGTGTTTATGTCTGTGCATCCCTCCCTGAACCTTAATCCATGCGGGCGGGGATGTAAAGGAGATGGGAGGAATCTGGTGGTCAGTGTTTATTTGCTCTATCTCCCTCTTCTTTCTGAGAGGAACAAGAGCCATGTTGGAGGCGCTGCATGAGGGCTGAGGGTACATCCTTCTTCTTCCCCTCCACCTCATCCCTCCATCTCTTTCCTGCACCTCATAAGGATTCCATTGAGCAGAGGCAATGTCTTGTTGATGTTTAATCACGCAGGCAGGCCAGATGCAAATGAACCAGAGACAAACCCACAGAGATAGAACTGGGACAACCAGGGAGAGAGGAACCTCACTGGAGTATATCCAGGGCAGATGCAAAGAATCAAGATGTGCAATAAGCATGTTATTTATGCAATTGATTTGCAATCCACACACGATAACTCAACCTCAGGTGTGTTTGATGCCTACGAATCTATCTATGAACTTTGGCCACATGCAACGTTCAATATAAAGAGGTTCCCTTAAAAAATATGCCAGTGTGGGACAGCAAAATATACACACATTATAATAAAAATTAAAGCGATAGTTCTTTCATTTGAAAAAATAGTTTAAGAACTGCAACAGGGGCTATTTGGATTTGCTGTATTATTACCACCACCTCTGCTGCTACTACTACTACTACTACTACTACTACTACTACTACTACTACTACTACTACTACTACTATTATTATTAATAATAATAATAATGTTCCACTTGTTTATTATCATACTATTAATGTTAAAAACAATATGGAGTGTTTATTTATTTGTATTTAGTGTTTACATTTAATAATCAATCAATCAATCAATCAATGTTTATTTATATAGCCCAATATCCTGTTACATTTGTCTCAGTGGACTTCACAGTTTGTACAGAATATCAGTATGACAATACGACACCCTCTGTCCTTAGACCCTCACATCGTACAAGGAAAAACTTCCAGAGAGAAACCCACAGTTTAAAGGGGAACATGGGAGAAACCTCAGGGAGAGCAACAGAGGAGGGATCCCTCTCCCAGGACGGACAGACGCGCAATAGATGCCGTGTGTAAATGGAAGAGATAATACATGTTACAGCGTAGGTAGACCAAATGTTTGGAAATGCATGTGTCTATAATAAGAAGATGAATCCACGAGGATGTCAACCGGACCTGAGATGTTTGGTGAACGCCTGCCTTCTGCTCACGGGCATCATCCATGCAATGAACTTAAAGGTGGGGTAGGTAATTTATTTCAGAAACACTTGTTGTTATATTCCATGGAATGCTCTTAACATCCCGATAGCAATGAATACATTAAATGCTTTGACAATAATACATAAAAACATGTCATCTGTGGAAGCCGTGGCGCTGTAAAAAGCACGACCAATCATCTGAGCCGGCCCGGCTAAAATAACTGGATGGGCTACCTGCCTGTCAGCCTTCCATCTCGTACACAAACTTATCTCGTGCCCTCATTGGTCATGTGCGCGTTCGTGTGTGTTGGAGGTGGGGCTCTGTAAGGAAGGGGCAGATTTTTTCCGGTTGTGTATTTTCAAATTCGAGCTGGTTTCTCCAAAATTACCTACCCCACCTTTAAGTAAAGGGCCGGATTCTTCTTCGACCTGAGTGACAGTATGTCAATGTGTTTCTGTGCCTGCTTTGTTTAGTTTAACGGATGTATGTGCAGTATTTGTTAAAATCATTGTAAATTGTAGCTTAATCATGGCATCTATCAGACAACAGAACAAAAATAAATGTGTTGTTTAAAAGTGTATACTGTTTTGTGTTTTGTAATTGCATTGGATGTTACATGTAGAATAAATGATATTAAAATATTACCTACATATTTATTAAATAAAAGATAAGAATAGCAAGTAAAAAAACCCTGAAAAGCCAAATATCTTTTACTGGAGATTTTCTAATAAGATTCAAATGTAATCTTAAGTAAAATCTACTAAGGCAATAGAAAGTAAAATGTACTGAAATTTGACAGTAATGTTTACTTGATTCCCTTTAGTAACAAACACTTATAGATGTTACATGAAATATAGGTTGTTACATTTACTTAGAATGTATGCTTGGAATATTGTTACCGAAGTAAATGTCACTCCACTTTTTTTTCAGTGTGGTATTACAAAAACAAAAATGTGTGTCACTTATTTATTCTAAAAAGCTAGTTTTCTGATTACACTAAGACTCGTCTATCTGGCCCTCTCCTCTCCTCCCCGGTGGTGGTTCTCCGGTCCGGTCTGACCCGGTAGATCCGTCCGCAGCATTCCACCCGCACGCGCTATCATAAACATCCTATCCTGGACCCGCGAAGGCAGGAAGTGCACGAGGACAGGAATTCCACTCTTTCAAATTACATTACTGTTCGGCGCAATGACGGTTTGCAGTTTATTGTAGGCTACCACACACACACACACACTCACACACAAACACACACACACACACGCGCGCGCGCACACACACACGCAAATACGCACACGGCACGATGGGAGCTCTGCGGCCTCTGATTGTGGCAATATAACTAAATAATATCGGTTGAAATGTTCTTATAATATTTAGTAGTGAACAGTAACTAAGTTTAATTAAGTATTTGTACATTGCTTGAGTATTTTCATTACTTGCAATACCTTTTACTTATACTCCAGTAGCTACAATTCAAAGGTAAATATTGTACTTTTTTTTATATAAATCTGAGAGCTTTAGTTATATTGCAATAATAAATGTATAATCAACACATATTAGACTTACACCTTGACTATGTAGCACACGCTACAAGCAATCTAAAAAAATAGCTCCATCTTGCAGCTGCATCAAACACAACCATGCATCAAAGATTAACCAAAAATATAGATACTATTTTTTTAAAAGCCATTATGCATAATGACTTTGAGTTATTGTCTTGTTGTGTTAAGTAACATTTTGAATGCAGGACTTGTAACAGAGTATTTATACTGTGGTGTTTCTACAGGATCTACTTCTTCCACCTCTGTATATCTTATAATTGGCTATAATATGTCTTAGCATGTGTCTGAGTGTGGGGCGGCATGTTGGATCTTTTATTGCAGGGTTTATTGGAGAGGTGTTGAAAGACTTGGATGTATATTTATCTAAGAACAAACACGGACTCCTCTGTCTAGCCTCACTCACTGCGGCCTCGTGCAGCTCAGAACATCTACTTTATGCACGAATAACAACGCATTTAAAAAGGAGAAACTGTGCAAATTTGAGAAATAAATGGAGTCAAATGTTTGTATGAAAATAATATTTTTTGTGGCATTTTTTCGCTCATATACGGAGCCTTTGCGGCAGCGACACTCCTTTTCCCCTGAGAGGCCTTTTCTAGTGCACTTGGCTCACAGCAAAAACATTTCTTATAGGTTTTGTTTGTCTGAATATGTCAGTGAAAAAGATAACAATACCAAATTGCCAATTGGTAAGAACTCATTGAAAATGGACCACTTTGCGAAACCATGTGTGAAAAATAAGTGCAGTGAGAGCCAATTCCAAACTCAAATCATATTGAACACATTAGCATATTTTACCTATAGGCTAACTATAGATTTGCATTTTATCCATTAATTCCATTGGTGTTACTTATTTTGTTTTATTTACGAATGTATGTTTGTGTATTGCTCATTAAAGTCCATATGAAAACAGGCTTTACTCCACATTAACATTCCTCAGCGCCTCCTACAGACAGGTCCAGTTTCAGATCCTTGTTTTGTTTACGGATTTTAGACATGCTAGTTTGCAGCTCTGTTGTGACGTCAGTGCTGCAGCTCAGACCCGGAAGGAGCAGGTAAGCTAAATTATGATACACAACATATCATGAGACCGACCCTTAACCTTTAAGACAATTTAAAATGTAAAGTAAGCTCGTTTGCAAAAAAGAGAAGTTTGCTAGTCAAACTGTCTAAAGCATAATGCTAGTCTAATTAGCCACATTTCTGAGGACGATTTTTATAAAATATGTTAATGTGTTCAATTAGCCTGCATTGCGAACTAATACACTTCGAAATAACCTGTATATTAAGTAGCTATGTACATGTATTCAAGTAAAAGTACAAAGGAATTAAAATTAGCTGCACCTTTACCAGCAAACAGATCGTAGAGATATTTAATGTTATAGCATTTTAGTCAAAAAAGTATCAGTTTTCAAGGGTAATTTACAGGGTATTTCTACGGTTTTTTGAGGGGTCTAAATAATGTCTAACCGTTTTATGGCTGCTTTAGGTAACAATTTCACTTTGTTTTTTAACTCATATTTTACATTTCTCTGGAAGATTTTAGTAGGCCTTGCCTCACTGCAAAGCATGCTAGAATAACCCTGTAATGATATATTTAGAGTCCCTCTTTGAAAGGTCTTCCCTCAAAAGCCTGTTTGGTGATTCCTGTTTCTATTTTTGTTTTGGTTGCAGAGGCAGCACCACAGACTTTCTCTGGGACAATAAGAGAAGACTAAACAAACTCCCTGAAATCATGTGAGGTAAATCTAAACACAGCAGCTCCAAACAAGAGAGGGGTTATTCTGAGGTCTCTGCTTTTATTTTTGGATCACATAACAAACCACCAGTATATTTCTGTCGATGTGCGTGTCTCTGTAAATTAACAGTAAAACACCAAATCTAACACTAAAGTAATAAGACAAAAATAAAGGGGGGCTACTTTGAGGTCTTTTTGACAAAGTTATATACCATTATTTTTTTATCTGCAAAACACCTTTTCTAACTTATATACTATTTATATTTTAACTTAATCAACTTGTTGTGGAGGCGTTTGATAGACTGGTTTCCTCTATTCATAAATATAATTGTGAATAACTTTATTGATTTTAATTAACAAAGTTTACCTCCTCTTGTGTCGTGTGATATCTGTGGTGGAATAATGCCCTGTAAAAGCCCTGCATTCAAAAGTATTATCAGCTAAATGTACTTAAAGTACAAAAAGTAAAAGTAATCATTATGCAGAAAAACGGCCTTAATGTATATATTTATTTATGTGACATTTCTAGTTAATATTTTTGCATCAAGTAGGATTTTAATGTCGTTCACTAACAAAGTTCTGATTACAATGATAATTTTAAGAAATGTATTTTGTTAAAAGTAGATAAAGCTGTTAAATAAATGTAGTGGAGTGAAATTAAATGTTTTCCCTTTTACATGTAGTAGAAGTATAAAGTAGCATAACATGGAAATACTCAAGTTAAGTACAAGTACTTCAAAATTGTACTTAAGTACTTGAGTAAATGTACTTAGTTACTTCCCACCTCTGTAATTAACACATTGAATGACGGTTAACTAAACCCAATACTCACAACGCAAAGGGGCAAAACAGTAGTGTTGAGATATCCTCTGTCAGAAACGTGCATTAATGAAACAGTCTATCCATTCATAAATAAATACAAATGTTGAATAACTTTATTAGTCTTCAATTTAACCACACGGTTTACCCCCTCTTGTGTCATGTGATATCTGTGTTAATTAACACATTGGATGACGGTATGCTTTAACTAAGCCAAATACTCACAACGTGCAGGCAAAACAGTGGTGTTGAGATTATCTGGAAATGCTCTCTCCGTCTGAAACATGTGAAAGAGACACTGAAACATGGAATAACACGGCGCTGGGACGCTGGAGATCGGGAGTCTTGGCTGGGTAATTGCGCGATGAGAGACGGCTGGCTGTGCCCGCGCTTCAGCTGCTGCGGCCCGGCTGAGGGTGATGACACACACACCAATGCTGCTCCACCTGCACACACACTCTGCTGCACGGAAATACACTCCGGAGAAAGCCGAGGGGACCCTCATGGGTGGCCGCAGAAATGTATACTCTCCATGCACTCTCCCCCCCTCCCCTCTCTATGTATGTGAGCTAATTAAGCAGCAATACCTCTCCAGGTTGTCTTGGAGATGTGTCTGCAAATGTGTAGTTTTCAGTCTGAGATCAGGAAGTGAGAGCCTTATTGCCTGAGCTTATAGTCAAATATATTTGGATATCTTTTTTGAATACCAATTGTGTGGAAAACATATCTGTCGAGGAATGGCGAGTAAACTGTATTTCACATGACACATGGGATAATTATTGGGCACCTAATTTATTTTAGATTTGTATTTTAAGTGTTTATTCCAAACAGTATAATATTAAACCTACTTGAGTGTTTTCCCTGTTTCGTTTTACGTCTATTCCAATTCAGAGGGAAATATGTTAATTTACTTCACAGCTTAAATTATATTTAATATTCATAGTCAGATAATTCACAAGTTCACCTGAATAATATATTGAAGAAAAAAGCTCCTCCTTTACCAGTTTCAATATTAATGTATTATTGGATGTGCACATTAATTCAAATGCATTATTGCACTATTGTTGCACATTAATGCAAAGATAATCCAATAATATAACATGTCTGAATGTTAGGTTTTAAATGCATGACTTTTACTTATAATAGAGTATTTCTACACTGTGGTACTACTTTGACTATACATAAATACTTAATTCACCACATTTCATTGTGCACGAAAATATCAAAAATGCATTTCTTCAATTTCTTAAATGTTTTTTTTTTTTCCGTTTGCTTCTTCCTATCCCACAAAGCTAAGATGTTATGCAATTGTCTCTCTGTGATGTTTCTATTCTATTTGAATGCACACATAATGTAATGTTCATAGCTAGATATGACCCGATACAAAAAAACGGAATTCCAACATCTTAAAAACAGCCTAATATTATTTTTCATTCACTAACCACCAGAGGCGGAACTCACACAAATCACGACGTCGCTACACGGAGATCATTGGAGCAAAAGCAGCCTGTCAGTGGATCCGGGGAAAAAAAGAGGAAAGGGCTGGGCTTACAGAGTCACAAACCACAACTTGGGTAGCGCCTCCATCAGAAACCAGTTTAGAAAAATCCCCGTTGAAGAGAGAGGAAGGTCTGGTGAATGTCACCCACTGAGCAGCAAAACAAGAGATTTCTCTGCGCGTAATTTGGAACATTTGCATCCTGAGCTTCTGCAACACATCGTTCTGCGCATCGAGGATACATTTAAAAGGTTTGCTTTCGCATTTGAACTGGACTTGTTTTGTTTTGGTGTGCGCAATGATGGCCACTTACCAAAACCCAGAGGATGACGCAATGACTCTAATGACCCACGACACCAACACGACCAAGGAGAAAGAGCGACCCAAAGAGGAGCCGGTCCAGGAGAAAGTCCCGGAGAAAGCGGACCCGTCCCAGAAACCTCCGTACTCCTATGTGGCTCTCATCGCCATGGCCATCCGGGAGAGCACCGAGAAGCGCCTCACGCTGTCAGGCATCTACCAGTACATCATCACCAAGTTCCCCTTCTACGAGAAGAATAAGAAAGGCTGGCAGAACAGCATCAGACACAACCTGAGTCTCAACGAGTGCTTCATCAAGGTTCCTCGGGAGGGCGGCGGGGAGAGGAAAGGGAATTACTGGACGCTGGACCCGGCCTGCGAGGACATGTTTGAGAAGGGGAACTACCGGAGACGTCGTAGAATGAAACGGCCGTTCAGACCTCCACCGACGCATTTCCAGCCGGGGAAGTCCTTGTTCGGGGGGGACGGCTACGGCTACCTGTCGCCACCAAAGTACCTGCAATCCAGCTTCATGAACAACTCCTGGTCGCTCGGCCAGCCGCCCCCTCCCATGTCCTACACGTCCTGTCAGATGGCCAGCGGCAACGTGAGTCCGGTGAACGTGAAGGGTCTTTCAGCACCTTCCTCTTATAACCCGTACTCCCGGGTGCAGAGCATGGCGCTGCCCAGCATGGTGAACTCTTACAACGGCATGAGTCACCACCACCACCCGGGGCACCCCCACCATGCGCAGCAGCTGAGCCCGGCCTCCGCGGCTCCCCCCTCGGTCTCCTCCAGTAACGGAGCCGGCCTTCAGTTCGCCTGCTCCCGCCAGCCCGCGGAGCTCTCCATGATGCACTGCTCTTACTGGGAACACGAGTCCAAACACTCGGCGTTACACACGAGGATTGATATTTAAAAGCTTACCCAAAATGGTCTGTGTGTAAACAAAAAAATGAGGACTCTGAGAGTGAGGTAATTCCTGTGATTTCAAAAAAGAACCAAGAGTATTTTTGACGCGCTGCTCGGGTCCTGCCGATCGATGGGAAAGTAAGCTCGAGTGGACAGTTTTACAAAACGGAATCGGGAGGTAAAGAAGCCATCAGGACACATCAGGTTGCACAAACTCTGGGAACCATTTCGTGCGCCTGAATTACACTTGGACTGATGGCTGTAATAACCCGGCATTGTAGTCATAATCGTGCCTTTGGAAAGAGTTTCCACGGGGATAGACATTGCTGATATTGCTTCAGCTGTGTTATTGTGCGTAATGGTTTCTCTCGTCTTTACGCACGGCTTTTTTTTTTTTAAACCATTGCCAAATGAAACTTGATGCCCAAAATAATTCAGTGCTTTAATATGTGATTGAATCAGAGCTCTATTTAGCCCTCTTGCACTGAGAAGGCCGAAACTTCACCCTGACACGGTTGTAAACTTTGTTGCGTTAAAGGTGAAAGTGTGGATAGAAATCCACCAGACTGCCAATTCAGGATTTTTCATATTCCTTGATCCCATTGTAAATGTATGATATCATGTCCAATATGACGCCAGCCAGCCAGTGCCAGGTTTTGTAAATCTTTCTGATTATTATTTTGTTTTTTTATAAACGTGATTAGCTTTATTTGTCTCATTCATGTTGGGGCCATGTTTCATTTTAATTAGCACTTTCCCCTCTTTTCTAGGTTTGTGAATTTCTTAATAAACTTGTATTTCTAAAAGTAATGCAGTGGTCATGAAGTAATCTGTTTTATACTATAGGCTGAGATAACCACTGTTGGCACTATAACAGCAATCTGAAGGTAACGCAGTATAAAAGTACTACATTTAAACTAAATATTACAGTATTTTGTTCGGGGTTTATGCAGGGTTATAATAATCTATTTAATAGCATTTATTATTTATGGCGCAATTTTCTCGAAAAATGTCCGATATTCATGCATTGCGTCTCATGAAAAAAATAATATAGGTCTTTATAAATAGTCATATGTATTTTATTGGATGTAATTAGTTGCACACGGCCTTGTATTTACTATTTACTTTTACATTTTTGTTCAATCCTCATTTAAACTAATAATAATAATACAAATCATAATAATAATAATAATAATGTGCAAAGATAATATCATTGATAATTGTTCTGTTTAACAGGGCTATTTAATATATATTGTAAAATGTCGGGTTCTGCACAACTCTACAAATCCATCCAGCCTTATAGCCGTTATTCATAACTTAGTATATATAATGTTAAACTGCTAATATCACTTTACAGTCATTATGTTTCTTGTATACATTGATTATCATTTGCCAATAATGTAATTCAGATCTGAACCCGTGTCCGTGGAAAAACGCCGAGGCAGGGAAGCTAAGACCGTCCCGTCCTACATTCATTTATACAAAAAATACACACTGCTGTAAAATAACTTATTTGTCATTTGCGTTGGATGTGTGATTTTGAGCACGAATTTAAGAGGTTACTATCATGTTTTTCTAAATATAGGCTACTTTTGAACTCCTCCTCTCAATATAAACAATCAATAAGCAGCATAGCAACAATAATAATAATATATAGGGACAGCAATAATAAAGAATAGGCCTACAAATACAAAATAAAAAGAATAATACTAAAAGTAATGGCTTCCGAAATCCACCTGAATTGCCCTTATTAATTAGGATTTTCCGAGTTTTTCCAGGGTTGCCAACAAATAAAAAAGTAATTACGTTCATGCAGTTCACTCTAAATATTACAGAATCATTTAGGAAATCCGGGCAACAAAGACCGGAAGTGTATAAATACATGGGATGCAAAATGCTCATGCGGTCATTAAAACGCTTTCTAGGGTTTTCAAAATAAGACGAATGGGAGTTCATCCTCTGATTTAAAGAGTGGTTTAATATTGACATAGAGAGTCATCTGTTGAGGGTTAAATATAAAAACAGCTCCTCCTCCTCCTCTGTTGTGTTTGAGTGTGACTCTGTTGAATTACGTAAAGACTTTTAGCCTCTTGATGAAAGAGACATGTTGAGACGCCTTCAGGAACCCACTGATCTCAGACCATTCCTCTCATAATCACTTTCACATTATCACAGCGACTTATTGCTCACATCTGGATCCCACTCTCGTGTTTGAGGCGTTTGAGTTTACTGTTCTGACACCACAGTGATTGTTGTAAGAGCTGAGCAATTACACAATGGGACTTGTTAATGTATAATGAATCATTGCAGTATTAGATTATGGAGTTAAATGTCTCCACACTTTCCTTCACCCTGCATCCTCCCTCTGTCAAACACAGGCTCATCATCACCCAACGTAAAATAACACACATGTCCCTTACAAAGCACTGACAAAGCGAGTTAAAATGACACATTATTTGGAGCAATTGTGGATTATTAATGACGTTTGCAGTATGTTCAGTCATGGTCAACAAGGTTTTACACATACATTTGCTTTGGCGTGTAAGTTAACGATACATAAATAAACACAGTAAGCGGAATTAAGTTGTAAAACGGAAGCAAATATAGAAGTGGAAATATAACGAATATAACGAATTACAAAAAAGGTGTGTAGGTTATTTAGACAGATAAGCCTATGTGTGTTCAGTGTGTGTTGGTATTAGAGTTAGTGAAGGGTTGTTGGGACATGAACAGCATTTGAAAGGGTTTTTAATTTGTGATCTTTGCAGGATCAATACCCAAGTTAATTATCTTTAAAACCATCGACTTAAATGATCAATAAAAAAGAGCAAAACAAAGTTATAATATGGACATTTTTCATAGGAAAAAATATACAAATGGCAGTTATTTAATACTGATATTTCTTATGTTGGTCAAATAAATGTTGGAGTGTTTTAACCCTGTTATAATGTGGATCGCTTTCAAGTTGAACAACTAAAATACAGATTTATATATTTAAAATGTGCCTTTATTTTTTAACACAAAGGGTCAAAGTCCAATTTTTGAAGAATGAAATGCTCATGGTGTATTTTTGAATTATTCATATCTATTATAAAAAAAAACAATAATAGATTTAACCACTGAAGTAACTATAAAACACACAACTATATAAGCCAGGGATTTCAGGCGCATTCGCTGACTGGTTTTTAACGCACTCAAATATATTCTTAGTTATAAGAGATGCATGACAGGCACTCAATCTCGCATCACGTGCAGCCAAATTCTGCATGAAACCAAAGTCACATGCAAACTCGGGAATAATAATATTTCCAGGATGAATAATCGAGAAGTGCAGCGTTATTTCCACAGCCTTCAGGATGCATTAGCAGCGCAAACACGCTTTTTACTCCGTGTTCCTTTATTATAAGCTGCATGCAAGTACAGCTTATAGAGCTATAAGAACACTGGTGCTCCATGAGACCCGGAGCAGGAGCTGATGATGTGTTTCTCTGCTTCCTCACATTTATGTTTTGTAAACAGCGAGCAGATAAGGGGCGCGTTTGAAAGGCAAGTGTATTCTAAACACTCCTCCAAAAATAATAAATACAAGTGTTTAAAATAAATGATGTTCCGGTGAGTGTAACCAACCTTCACACACAAACATGGAGAGGGTTACATGACTGTAATGTAAGGCGTGGCGATACATGCTTAAAAAAAGTATTGACTTAGTCTCAGGAACATAACGTTTAGCTTCTTCGTTATTAGCATAATTAGCATAATTCGTGGTGGTTGATTTAGCACTTTATTAGATATGCATTATTGATCCCAAATTGGGAAATAGTGTCGTCACAGCAGTGTGTTTACAAGGCATTGCACACAACTAAAAAAGCACAATAAAATAAACAATAAATACAAATGTCATCAGACCAAGGATTCACTTTATTTTGCTTTTAGTTTTCGATGTGTGTAAAAATTAGGACTATTAATGAAAAGTAAAAATACTTGTATTTATTGCAAAGTAGGTTGAACTCATACAAGTCATTTGCTTTGGTGTATAATGACACATGCATAAACACAGCAAGAGGAATTGAGCTGCAAAATGGGCGCAAATATACTGTATTTTTGTTTTTAAACTTTCTAAAAAAGAATGAAAGAAAAATAAAAAAAATATCAAGAACAAATTAAAAAAAAGGAAGGAAGTAAAATTAAAAAATGACAACAATGACATGTGTTCAGTTTAAATGTATAAGCCTATATAATACATGGTTGTGGGTTCATTAATATTTAAAATAAGTGTGTGTTATAAGAATCAGCAAAGGCTTGTTAGGACATACATCTGAAATGGTTAACATATGAATTTTTTTAATATGATTATTTTTTAAAGCTTACCATCTTTGAACTCCTGGACTTAAATCAGGTCATCCATTCAGGTAACACATACATACTTATATGCAGCTCTTTTTTGTTTAACGTAAAGAACAAGAACACATGATAAAATAAGATAATACTTTATTGATCCCAATTTGGGAAATGTTTGCGTTGCAGCAGCATAAGAAGACACGGCATTGTACATTAGAGAAATTAAAAGACTAGAAATAAACAATTTAAAAATGTAAACATCACAAATAGAAATAACGTCCTGCTCCTCCTGGACTCGGGTGCGGCAGGTGTGCATCTGCGCAGAAAGGCTGGCAGTGCAGCCGGTCGGCCGCGAACAATGGCCCGCAGACAGGAAGTCTGAGCGGCCGCACAGATAAGAGTGAGCTGCACGGCTCTTCTTCTACGGTCTGTATAAAGCAGCATTTCAGCCTGCATGTGAATTAAATATAATGAGGTGTTAAATATTAACTGAAAAGAAAATCACTGATAGATTTTTTAGTTTTAATCAGTGATGTACTAACTAAGTGCATTTACTCAAGTACTGTGCTTTATACAATTTTGAGTGACTTATTTTTTGTACTTCTACCCAACAATTCAGAGGTGAATGGTGTACTTTTACTCCACTACATGTATTTAATACCTTTAGTACTTTACAGATCTGGATGAATGATGTGAAATAATCAAGTGTTAAATCAGACTTTAGTTCCACCTGGAGTAAATTCACAAGCTACCCTGCAGTATACAAAGTCATTCAAACTAGCTGCACCTTTACCAGCTTTGAGAACACTTTAATGATCAATCATTATAAAACATATCATATATATTATTCTGAAATGGACCAATCTGCACAATGAATACTTTTACTGTCGCTACTTTCACTATATTTAGATGATAATACTTTTCTACTTTTACTTGAGGAACATTTTGAATGCAGGACTTTTAACAGAGTATTCCTACACTCTGGTACTTCTACTTTTACTAAGTACAAGATCTGAGTACTTCTACTTTTACTCAAGTACAAGATCTGAGTACTTCTACTTTTACTCAAGTACAAGATCTGAGTACTTCTACTTTTACTCAAGTACAAGATCTGTACTCCTCCCACCTCTGGTTTTAATGTATCGAATACATTTGAGAAGAAGACTTAATTACCTGATGCCACAAGGGGAAATTAACTCCCTAACTAACTAAATTGATGATACATGTTTTTATGTATGGATTCTTATAAAACAGGACTTGTCGGCATAGTCCTGCAGGATTCAGCTGATTAAGCATTAAGAGTTTTTTTATGACCTTATTGTGAATGTAACCCAATTCCAATTTTTTAACCTAATTATCATCCTATAAGTGTAGCACACAACAGTAACTGCAGCTCTTTCCAAATATGTAACAGCTTACCCCTTAAGTGTGTTATATGGAAACCTGTAAATGCCTAAAAGTTCCCGTAAATTCTCAATTTTTTTCTTCCAGAGGTGAAAAGGTTTTCGGCGCACTGTGAGGCTTTGCTTTCTTTCTCCTCTTCCGCTGAATAACCGTGATTGTATCCTTTGTTGTGCTCTCAGAGATGACAGATTATAATCAACAAGACGAATGAGGTCAACTCATTGTAGAAGGAACACATTTGACCCTCACTTGTTCTTGCTCACACACACACTGAACAACTGAAACGTTGACTTTAACTAAATGTATTGTGTTAACATATTTCACACAACTGCATTAGGTTGGTTAAAGGCAATAATATTACGTTTAAATAAAAGACATTAGGTTCAACTTAATAGTATTGCTTTCAACTAACCTAATACAGTGAAGTGTGAAATCTGTTGACATAATGCATTTAATTAAAGTCAACGCTTCAGTGTTTTCAGTGCACTTTGACACACACACACACACACACAGAAACTTTGACTTTAATTAAATGTATTGTGTCAACATAGGTTAGTTGCAAGCAATAATATTAAGTTTACATAAAAGACATTAGGTTCAACTTAATAGTATTGCTTTCAACTAACCTCATACAGTGAAATCTTTTGACATAATACATTTAATTAGAGTCAACGTTTCAGTTTTTTCAGTGCACATTGACAAAACACACACACAGACACACACTTTTACCTGGATGACAGTCTGCACGCTCCACACATTTGACCCTCACTTGTTCTTGCTCACTCCCACACACACACTGACAAACTGAAACTTTGACTAATTAAATGTATTGTGTCAACAGTTGAAAGCAATAATATGAAGTTCAAATAAGAAAATATTAGGTTCAACTTAATATCATTGCTTTCAACTAACCTCATACAGTGAAATGTGAAATGTGACTTAATACATTTCATTAAAGTCAACTCAGTTTTTCTGTGTGTTTGTGTGTGTGTGTCAACGTGCACTGAAAAAACTGAACCGAAAGCAAACACACACACACATACACACACACACACACACACACACTCTTACGTGGTACCTGATGACAGTTGCACGCTCCGCAGGGCCCCGGCGATGCGCCCCGGCCGGTCGTGTCACACGCAGGTTGCAGGTTTCCCAATGCCGGCACACAATTGAATTCCTGACATTCCCGCTTATGTTTGAGATTGAAGAGTTTCCACTTCGAAGCAGAAATCACCCCGACCCCATTGAGAGAGGAGAGTGGGGGTCACCACTGTTTGGTATACATCTGCTCCAAACAGGAAAATAAGCGCAGATTTGATTCGCACAAAATCCGGGAATTGTTCAAATCAGCATGAGTTTTCTTTTCCTCTCTCTCTGCAGCAGATGGACTAGTTTCACTCTGAGCTATTTCTATGACATTACTCACTATAGAGCTGTTTATTTTCCCATGAGCCTCTGGTGAATCTCCAACCGTGTCGCGGTGATCTACGTGATGTTTTCAGTGACTCCTGATAATGACCACCCCGAGAAACAATGGACCTCTTGCAATAATTCTTTAATTTTGCCAAAAGAACTACAATAGAGTGTGTTGATACACTGCCACGGTTTATAAATAAAGGAAGGTGCGTTTTGTCAACTGGTCATCAGAGGTTCATCAAATGTCTATAAATACACCGCAGTGTCATCTATTCAAGGAAACGATGCTCTGTCAACTATTCACAGAGAAAAACCATCACGCACTGACCTCTGGGTGACCTTCAGCTCACCCAAATGTCACATACTGTACGAGCCACGTCTGAAAGAGGGGAGGGGGGATGACTTTTACTCTGAGAAGAGCTGCACGACGGAGGCTGCTGAAACAAGTGATTGCAGTTACATTAGGCTATACATAATATACAGAACACCTTGTAACTTATAGCATTGCTTGTGCTTTACTTACTGTACTTTTCTGTAATTTCCTAAATCTATTCAAAGTCTTTCAGAGGCTTTATTTTTCATATGCTCAATACGGCTATGTTTTGGCATGAAAATCTGTTTCAACTCCTCCGGTAAGCAATTAACACAAAAGAAAAGACATAAAATAGTGCAATAGACAATATGGATACGAAACCAGTAGTAGTAAAACCAGTAGTGGAATAAGTCCTATTTACATTATATTTAACATTTGAAGAAGAAATCAAGTACAAGTTAAAGGGGACCTATCATGCAAAATGCACTTTTTGATGTCTTTTATACATAAAGTGTCCCCGGTGCGTCGGGGAACTCACGCAGCGTCAGAAAATAAAACCCTCTCTCTTTTCCTCCGTACCCAAATCTTTTAAAAACGGGGCTACAACGAGCGGATACAGATTTGCTGCCGATATGACGTCAAATCGCCCCACAGAAAGTTGCTATCAGAAACAATGCCTGACGTGTTTTGGACGTAATATGGTCTGTGTTTACATTAGCAAGCATCGCTAACACTCAGAGCTAACCTGTACTGGAGAGCACTTGTGTTTAAAAAGCAGGAAATAAAAAAAGGAACTCACCTTGTGATAAACCCGCAAGAGAAAAAGCATTTGAGCTCCATACTGTTTCAGAAATAATCCTTGATGTGGTTTAGAACAGGATGGCGTTTTATCACAGCAGGATTTAACTTTATCTCCGGTAGAATTCTGATCAGGCATTAGCTCCGCCTCCTCTTTTTTTTTTTTCAAGCTAAGGACCCAAAATCCGCGTTTCTCTAACAGGGCTGGAATAGAGGGATATGAGGGATGATGCATGATCTGTTTGTATTTTGAGCAAAACACATCATAGACATGTTTTTATATATTTTTATATATCTGAGACCCATAACATATGCCTTAAAATAGCATGATAGGTGCACTTTAATGTCCAGTAGGAAAAATCCTACTTAAAGGTGGGGTATGTAATTTTGGAGAAACCAGCTCGAGTGCGCTAGATTTTGAAAATACACAACCGGAAAAAATCTGCCACTTCCTTCAGACTTCCTCACAGAGCCCCTCCTCCAACACACACGAACGCGCACATGACCAATGAGGGCACGAGATAAGTGTGTGCACAGATGGAAGGCTGACAGGCAGGTAGGCCATCCAGTTATTTTAGCCGGGCCGGCTCAGATGATTGGTCGTGCTTTTTACAGCGCCACGGCTTCCACAGATGACATTTTAGCACTTAAGATATTCATTGCTATCGGGATGTTAAGAGCATTCCATGGAATATAACAACAAGTGTACCTCGAGCCGGTTTCTCAAACTTACCTACCACACCTTTAAGTAAAATAACAAAAGTACTTGGATCAAAATATAAAGGTACCAAAAATGAAAGTACTCGCTGAGGGAAATTACCCATTTCAAAAACATATACTATATCACATTCTTTTGATTATGATTACTGATGCATTGATATGACAGTACTGGTAAAGTTGGAGCTAATTTGAATAACTGTCTCTACTGCTGCAAGTCAAGCTGTCAGATGAATGTAGAGGAGAAACAAATACAATTCTGGAGTAGAAGTATGAAGGAGCATGAAATGAAAATACTAAGTTAAGGTATAAGTGCCCTCAAAAATGTACATAATACTTAAAGTAAAGTAAGTACATTTAAAAAAGTAAGTAAATAAACGTTCAATTGTATGGTAACGTATAGCCTCACTTATGCTGTAGTACTTACTGCCTGTTAATGTAAAGTATCATCTGAATAATTACAAAAGTCAGAGGACTTTTCTTCCAAAATGCAAGTATTAATGTATTTACATTTCACATGCATGATCGAATCTTAATCCAGAAACTCATCAGACAAACAGGTTTTTTATAATGGGATATCACCTCCAAGCAATAAGTGCTTTCGTGCCAACAGACCTGTTTGAACACACACACACACACACACACACACACACACACACACACACACACACACACTCTCAAGACTGAACATACTCCTAGGAGAAGGAGACAAGGCACATCTTGCTGCCCAATATGTATACACATGCCACAACCTGAGGGACAGTGAATGAGACACACACACACACAAAATCACGCACCCATGCACCCAAAGAAACACACACACACACACACACACACACACACACACACACACACACACAGTGTTGGAACTGGCCGGCTTATACTGTAAAGGGAAATGCGATTAAAAGTTTCCGTTCTCTTGATTAGAAACTGCAAATCGCTTTGTCGGGATAGAAATGGCAGCTCTTTTCCCATCGTGCCCTGATGGAGTCTATTTTTAAACCCTCTTTCCTTTCTCGCCAGCCTAAAAAACTTCCGCACGGCTGGCAACCAGAAGCTATTAGGACAACTCTTCTCCTGTTAACATGCCAATTAATCAAAGATGAAACCCAGTTCCCACCGGGGTCATTAAGGCCCAGCACCTGTTCTGCTGATACTGTAGGCCTGCTTTATAATAAACCAGAACAACTTCTTGGCTGACCTCTGGGGACAGTGAGAGGCACACACTCACTGCCAGCCACTCATACTGCAGCCCACTATCAGTAATAGTAACGTGACCTCACTCGGATATGAATGCCAAAGCTTATTCCACAACCAAAACAACTTCAAAATGCCCTGGTATTTATACTATTGGGATTTCCTAAAATTTCATAACAGACCATGCAAACCCTATTAGGAAACAAATTGCATGAGAGGCAAACCTAACGACACATCCGTCAATTCAATTAAGTGATGATTTAGTTAATTGTTGCCTGTTATGGTGACTATCCATCAAATGTGTACTGCATTGTTAGATTTTTATTGTATTGGCTGAATAAAGTTTGTCAATATGAATCCACCCCTCTCTCTTAGAGGTGAAATAATGACATATTGTTTTAATGCAACACCGAAGTTAGCATTGACTAAAAGCAATATGATTTTTTACGTTTTGTTTGGCAGGACAATCTCCACATATTAACAGCACTTTATGATTTGTGAAGCGTAAAAGCAATTGCCATTAGTCAAAAGTGAACGTTAGGTTACAAACTAACTACATAATGGTCACATGACTTCACGTAATCACTGCTAAGCTAAAAGGCGGCTAATGTTATTTAGTTGTTGGCAATTACCGCTTTTAAAGAGACATATTATGCTCATTTCAGCTTCATATTTGTATGTTATTCCTCTACTGGGACATGTCTCCATGCTATGATGTTCAAAAAGCTCTTTATTTTTCTCATACTGCCTGTGCTGCAGCACCTCTTTTCACCCTCTGTCTGAAACCAGAGCCCAGTCTGCTCTGATTGGTTAGCTGGCCGGCTCTGTTGTGATTGGTCAACCGCTTAGAGATGTACCGCCTCTAGCCTATCACGTACAATGTGTTATCCACAGATTATATTTCATTCAGACAAAGACACATAAAAACAAACTCTTGACCTCAACACCAGGATACCAAAAGTGTTCAGATGCTAACTCATTTCCGCTATTTAAGACTCATTCCTGCACCACTCTATGGGCTATAACACACACAAGCTAAACAGGAAGTTGCCCTGACCCTGACCCCGGCCTCATGCCAAACCTAATCCCAGGTCAGATCTCAGACACTGCAATCCAATTTCAGCCATATTTATTTCAAGCAATTACATACCTCTTGGCAGGCCCTCACAATTAAACAAATGATGGTATTTTGATATCCATAATTATACGCATTCACATAAGGTATCCTTTCATGTTAAATGTGCTTTTTATTACACGCCTATCATCTGTGAAGAGATTATGCACAGTGTGGGTTTGGACCGGGTCCGGGTACATTTAATCGAATAAGAGGAGCAGTAATGGAAGCATGCTGGACGCCGGGACACGCTGCTGCTGCTGCTGCCTTTGAGCCCGGCGAATGTTTGGCAAATTTCAGACAATGAGAACGTTATGAGGGGAACTGTGAGGGAGCGACTTTGACCCCGGAGCACAGAGGTCATCACCTCATTTCTGTATCGCTGATGAGGCGCACCACACATATGGGGACTGACGGGATTGTTTACATGAGTGACAACATAATGTTATAATTGATAGGATGGCGCTGGAAATGGCATTGGAATTTTGTTATTCCGGGAAGCAAAGATACAGTGTTCTTACAAGTCAAAAATAAAAAGAGAAGACAAAGATATTAAATAAGAGGCAAGCACAAGTTAGTTAAATACAATACGTCAATGGTAAGAAATCTGTAGCAGCATAAAAAAAAAGGTAAGTGAAGATATACAAGTGTTAAAGCAGCAGGCAGTATTAACACTAATTCATTTTAAATGGTTGAGCTTATTGAAAGCTAATTAACTTACAGGATGCCTGATTGTTGAGTTTGTAATTTCGTGGTTGAAGGCATTTTTTGTAAGTCGCTTTGGAGGAAAACATCAGCTAAGTGAAATGTAATGCGATGTAAAAACACACATATACAAATAAATCAAATAATTCAACTTCAATAAAACCAGTCACATTGTAATTTTGTATTTCTTATTCTGAATGATTAATCATAGGTTCTCTCTTTAAACTGACCTATTTCAAGTGTGCTGTGTGAGTATGTGCTGCCCCCTTGTGGTGGCAGGAGAAACCTCACTGTGTAAAATGACTCGGATCTCCCTGCTGTTCGTGCAGACGCTACTATCCCAATAAACACAGACAACAATTAAAACAGTTAAATATAATTTGGACACCATCACTTGTGTGCTTGAATGCATTTTTAATAAAAAACCAAAATGCGTTTTTGAGTATGTATTTCACGCTATATGCCCCCCCCCAAAATGGCAATAATGAATACAGATGCCTAACACCCGACCCGAGTCCTTTATCTATTTTAAGATAAGAAGGAACAGGACCAGCAATGCATCTTGTGTCAAGCGATAAGCGTGCATACGAAAAACAGCATTTCTAACAAACATACAACCAGCTCATGGTCATACTGTAACTTGTGGATATAACATCTTGTTTGTGATCAAACCAACACAGTTACACATAATCATAAATGCCAGTGAGTGTCTTAACTAACTTAATGTAGGAGCTTGCAACGAAGAGCACTTAGTTAAGTTGTTTGTTAAATTGCTAATAATACAAAAAAAACAGCTGTGCAGGATACGACTAGGCCAAAGCCAATATTCAGTCTATGGGCCAAAGCAGAAAAGTCACTAGTAGGAACTACGTGCACGTTTATAATGCCACGATATTTGTACTTGATAAGAAGCTTAGTGCATTTATATCAATGTTACTGCATGTATTAATTTCAAATCTAGTGTTTCTATTGAAGAGTTAAAGCGTGATTGATTCGGTCGTTTTCTGGCAGGTTTGTGTTCAGTCATGATTTCCAAACAGTAACATCTATGTTATTAACTATTGGGGGTATAACAAGTGATTTATTGTGTATCTTTTATTGGTTGTTTGTTTTGTGTGAAACTCTTACCTGTGGTGTCCATGGATGTATAATAAAGTGGTGTCCCGCGTCTGCTGCAGGATGTCCGGCAAAAATCGTCCCAGGGGTACGAAAACCAAAATAAACGTTCCGGGAGAAACCAAGAGAGAAAATACGGGGGGGGGGGGGGGGTTGTGTGTATGTGAAATGATTATTATAATATTTATGTGTTTAATTTCGGGGTTAATATCAGTTAAATTGTGTAAATATTATGTGTTATTGGATTATATGTATGTTGTTGATGGTAATTATTTATGTGGTAATATTTCTAAGAACCCCTGTTATTTGGAAGAAACCAATTTAGTATACTTTATAAAAGACACCAGTTTCCATTTGTGCTGTTTAGGTGTCATTAGCAGTATTTAAGCATCTTGTTACAGTTTATTAGTGTTTGGGAATAAGACAGACAGACAGACAGACAGACAGACAGACAGACAGACACAGACAGACAGACAGACAGACAGACAGACAGACAGACAGACACGGACGGACAGACAGACAGACAGACAGACAGACAGACAGACAGACAGACAGACAGACAGACAGACAGACAGACAGACAGACAGACAGACAGACAGACAGACAGACAGACACGGACGGACAGACAGACAGACAGACAGACAGACAGACAGACAGACAGACACGGACGGACGGACAGACAGACAGACAGACAGACAGACAGACAGACAGACAGACAGACAGACAGACAGACAGACAGACAGACAGACAGACAGACAGACAGACAGACAGATAGACAGACATATACATTATTCACAGCAGAAAATACATATAGTCAAAAGAGTATCTAAGAATACACACGATGGATAGACAGAACAAATTACAATACTCTCTTATAGGAATCTACTAACTAAAGGGACAGAAACATATAAACATACATACAAAATTGTGCACTGTAGAGTTTAATTAAGCGTAAAATATATCCTGTGAACTCACGCCTCGGGAACTCATTCCACTGCAACATCCAAATGGAAATCGTGATAGAGACATTTTCAGTTTTTTCTTGGCATGTCATATCATTAAGATTAAATCCATCTTGCAATATTATTTTTGGACACTTGGTGGCGGTCATTACATGCAAAACTTTGTACATATGGTGAGTTGTATTTTTAGATGATGCAACAACGCATTTGTCCACCAGAGGGCAGCAAAGCTCTGCCTTTCAAACTATAAAGCCTACTTTGTACAGTGTTGTACACATTTCATAATAAGAGGTTACACCTATAACATGTGGCATTACCTCATGATGATGTGTCGTGGCTTAAATGGGTGGTTGATGGCTGAAAAATATTTAAACAATGGTTAAAATAACATATAGCCTGTATTACATAACATAACGGGATCATAGGCTATACTATATTGAGATCAATTTAACGTTATGTTCTCCATGCTTTCACACAGTGGCGGCAGAAAACATTGTGTTTCCGGGTGAAATCTCTGCTTGTGAGTTTTGTGCCAGTGCTATGTGGTTGTTGGAAGACAGCCGGAGAAACTGGACCAGCCAATCAGCTTCAGACAGACAGTAACACAGCAGAAAGGAAACGTGCCCTTCACAATAAAACCCTCACTTTGAAACATGATTCAGGATTACTTTAGTAGGAGTTAACCATTTTTTTAAACATAATTTAATGTAGATTATGTGTCATCAACCAGTAGTCATTATGTTATGCTGCAAACTAGTATTGATTCTTAATATCTATATACAAGAAAACACTTATAATGAAGAAATAATTGCCATAATTTGCTGAAGTTGTTTTCTTGGATATTGTACAAGGTTTTTGTTTTTAACTAAGTGAAGAGCAGGCTGTACTGATGATGTAATGTGGAAACAAATACATGTAGGAGCTGCTTCAGTAAATACAAATGGTTCAGGTTGTGCTAATGATAACTCCTTTAGGTAGTGTAATCTACCATATCGTCTAAGATCATCACGTGTTAGTCTTTTTGTCGCTGTCCTGTGAGAACAGTGTTTCTCTAAAATGTCAACTTTTTATGATCGAAGCCAGGGGTGTCAAACTCAAGGCCCGGGGGCCAAATCCGGCCCGCGACTTCATTTTATGTGGCCCGCAAGAGCTTGCAAAGAATATTATATACGTTTATTATACGGTTACATGCTACTTTACAGAATATCTATATATGTTCATTTTAATTAATTTCTTATTTTATAGTTTTTTCTTTTTTTTCTTTTTTCATCTTTGATTTATCCTTAATTTTATTAATCTGTGTGAATCAGTGCTGTCCTGTTTTTCAATCTCACCCCGTTGCTGTTAAACTACTGAATTTCCCCACGGGGATTAATAAAGGTCCATCTTATCTTATTTTATCTTACAGAAGCATGTTGCCCATAAACTATATGTCCCACAATGCATCTCATTTTGTGACATGCGCACTGAAGAGACTTGCAATTATTTACCCTAGACTTCTGCTTTCAGACGTAGCTAATTATGAAGTTATTACCCTATCCAATAAAAATCCAATGCAGAGGCAATAATGTAATGTAATACATTATTTCATATATATGATGTATTTAATTTGAGTGCAACCATAATGCTAATGTGGCCCACGATGAAATTGAGTTTGACACCCCTGATCTAAGCCATGTTTTCAGCTTTGTGATGATGCACTTTTATATAGCTTCAAGAGGATTTAGCTGAAGAAGTAGAATCATTTCCTCAACCCTTCATCCTTTATGAGGACAAACATTTAAAACCAACAGATACATGTTGTACCGGACAAGAAGAGGATGACAATTGTAATCCTTAAAGTAAAAGCTGTCTATATAGTTCAATAGTAAAAGGCTCAATATGTGTCTTTGAGAAGAAGTAGGAGTATAACGTTTCAAACACATTGAAAAGTAAAGTACTAGTAGCATACCTCAAATGATCTTAATTAAAGGTGGGGTAGGTAATTCACTTCAGAAACACTTTTTGTTATATTCCATGGAATGCTCTTAACATCCCGATAGCAATGAAAACATTAAATGCTTTGACAATAAATACATTAAAAAACGTCATCTGTGGAAGCTGTGGAGCTGTAAAAAGCACGACCAATCATCTGAGCCGGCCCGGCTAAAATAACTGGATGGCCTACCTGCCTGTCAGCCTTCCATCTCGTGCACAAACTTATCTCGTGCCCTCATTGGTCATGTGCGCGTTCGTGTGTGTTGGAGGAGGGGCTCTGTAAGGAAGTCTGAAGGAAGGGGCAGATTTTTTCCGGTTGTGTACTTTCAAATTCTAGCGCACTCGAGCTGGTTTCTCCATTCTTACCTACCCTACCTTTAAGTACAGTACTTGATTAAATGTACTTATTACAATCCACTGCTTGACCAGAGATACAGTCTGTTATTCTTTAACTTTTATTCATGTATTTTCTACCTATATTGTTCTATATTAGCTTGTTTTAATGTTTTTTTGAAGGACAATATTTCTTAATGCTTTCAATGTCTTTCAACTTGTAAAGCGCTTTGAATTGCCTTGTGTTGAAAGGTGCTGTATAAATACACTTGCCTATACATCTTTTTCTTGACATGACATTACACACCATATTAAATGGGACTTTTGCTATGCAATATGTAGCTCTTTGAACACTGGTACATTCACATTATGTCGAGACACACAAACATTAATGTTTAATCTCATGCCACTATAATTCTCTAACATTATAATTAAGTTAGACATGTATAAATCTGTATTTTTAGCATTTATCAATGAAACTTAAAAAATAAAAAAGTCCCACTTCCTAACATTAATTGAAAAAAACGTCATGATAAACTTCCCTTTTATTCCAAAAGTTTCTCAAAATAAAAATGTAACCACATAGATTTTACTTCCTGGTTTTATTTTGGAAATCCTCAAGCGGAGGTCCTGTTTTTCTCTCCCACTTGACAGCTGACTTGGCGGAGGGAGAGCTGGCGGAGGGAGACGCAGCAGCGGTGGTAGTGTAGTGGTTGTTCACCTTCTCCAACAAACAGGAAGCACTGCGCTCCACCTGCAAGACCTACGTGCTGCGTGGAGAGGAGGAGGCACTCTTTCTGTGCGTGAAACTACTCCATCGTGGAGAGAACACTTCAACTTTCCTCTGTCTGTTCCCATTCTCCAACCACCTCACCACCACAGGGTCTGAAGGTAAGTCCGCACTTGTTTTTCTCTTTTAATGTGGATTACTTTTCATTTACCGAGTGGTGGGCACGTCAAGACAAGCTCTGTTCATCAAGCTGCCAATTTAAACATGTCAACATAATGCATCCTTAAAGATTGAACCAATGGAAGAACTGTACACAAAAGATAATGTGATTAAAAATGTCAGAAAGAAAGTCCTGAATATCAAAACTGTGTTTGTCTACAACAGCAAAATGCTACTGTGTTGAAAAGTAACTAAGTACATGTACTTAAAGTAAAGTAATACTCTGCGTAGGAGAGCATAACTTCTGCAAAGCTATAACACGCACATTTTATTTGCACATTTACAGCCATAACTTAGATACAATAAATCTGTTGTATTGGTTATTGGCATTACTGGTCTCATATAGGCGATGGCAACGAGCATCCAAATAATGAGTTGCAATTTTTATGAATATTTCCATAATTCTTTCTTGTAAGTATAAGCCGAATAAACCACACAACACTGTTGATTTGTTTAGGTTTTTAACATTGTTTGAAAAAAGTTGTTTACTTCAGTTAATAACAGAGAAACCACAAAGTCTGTACATTTTGACCCTGAGTTTGTTCAGTGTTCCCCCATCAGAGAACAACATGGAGCATTCCGCAGTGATTAGCCAATCAAATGAGCTGCTTAACTGTCTGTGGAGTTTTTAGTAGGATTGTGTGTTAAATTCTTCCATTTTGACTACAAGGACTGAAGCAAGTTTAGCGCTTTTTTTTGTCAGCTTCGTCACAGCTCATAGCCTCTAAACTTGGACTTTTTGTAGCCTCGTAGTTATTTAATAAAAGTCAAGATGTCCTCTGAGAAGTTTCATGTGACAGACTGATACTAGTCTGCAGAGGGGGAGAAGTACTCTGATCTTGTACTTCAGTAAAAGTAGAAGTACCAGAGTGTAGGAATACTCTGTTACAGTAAAAGTCCTGCATTCAAAATGTTACTCAAGTAAAAGTATTAGCATGACAATATAGTTAGAGTAGCGACAGTGAAAGTAGTCATTGTGCAGATTGGTCCATTTCAGAATAATATATATGATATGTTTTATAATGATTGATCATTAAAGTGTTCTCAAAGCTGGTAAAGGTGCAGCTAGTTTGAATGACTTTGTATACTGCAGGGTAGCTTGTGGATTTACTCCAGGTGGAACTAAAGTCTGATTTAACACTTGATTATATTTCACATCATTCATCCAGATCTGTAAAGTAGCTAAAGGTATTAAATACATGTAGTGGAGTAAAAGTACGCCATTTACCTCTGAACTGTAGAGGAGGAGAAGTACACAGTAGCATAACATGTAAATACTCAAGTAAAGTACAAGTCCCTCAAAATGAAGTACAGTCGTTATTTTAACTAACTAACTAACCTAAGTATGAAGTAGCAAAAAACAACTCAAAGTACAAGTATCTCTAAATGTTATTTAAGTACAGTACTTGAGTAAATGTACTTAGTTACTTTACACCACTGATCAAGAACTGTACTGGTACAAATGTGAGGTTGTTGGACTTAAACATTTTTATTTAAGTACCATTCTAATTACAGTACTGTTACTTGTAATGGAGTATTTTTACAGGGTAGTATTAGTACTTTGACTTAAGTATCTGAGTACTTCTTCCACCTCTGGTCGCAGGTCACAGCCTCTTGTTAGTCTTGTTGTTATTTAATAAAAGTTGAATTAGATTTTTTTTAGAATTGGGAGGGATGAAACCCTCTTTAATGGTCTCACATGCAGAGCACACAGCACACACAGTGAAATGTGTTCTCTGCTTTTAACCCATCCTAGTACCAGGAGTCTAGTTCTAGGAGCAGTGGGCAGCTATTGTACAGCGCCCGGGGAGCAATGGGAGTGGGGGGGGGGAAGGAGGGTGTCCGGTGCCTTGCTCAAGTGCACCACGGCAGGGCAGGAGGTGAACTGGGACCTCTCCAAGTAGCAGTCCACACTCCATATTTTAGGTCTGGCCGTGGACTTGAACCGGCGACCCTACAGCTCCCAGTCCAAACCCCCTACTGACTGAGCCACTGCCGGAGTTGTTCTGTGAGAAGTTTTGCCTTTACTTGAATTGTAGTCAG
The DNA here is from genome assembly GCA_031216635.1 of Dissostichus eleginoides. NCBI lineage: Eukaryota > Metazoa > Chordata > Actinopteri > Perciformes > Nototheniidae > Dissostichus > Dissostichus eleginoides. The sequence goes on along the minus strand of CM062268.1, from coordinate 31,219,179 downwards.
ATCAGTCTTCACAGTATTGACTCCTCTTATTCTGAAAGAGATCCTCTTGATCCTTTCTAATGATCCATAAACCCGAAAGTAATTTAAAGGATGATTGGGACATTACTCCTAAATGTGTCACCGATGACTACTGTGTAATTTTTTTATAATTGTTGAGAAATGAAACGGCTAAACAAAGAGGATATGAAACTTTGAAAAGTGATTCATTTGGTCAGACTTTCTGCCATTTTTACATTTCGCTTAGATATTATTCAGAGAGTCAACACAGACTAAATATCTTTGGTAGAGTTAAGCTGCTAGCTTAAGCTTTATTATCCCCCTGATGAAGCTGATATATAAAAGCTAAGGCTGCACGACATGTTTACTTTGTTAAATATATCATCATATTGTATTTCTTGAGATAAAAAAACTGTTATAAGTTGACTCAGTTCGGCTTCTCTGCTGCTTTCAGTACATACGCCTACTGCTAAAATACAACTAATTGCTTAATAAGAAGACATGATTTAACTTACTTTTATTGAACGTTAAACTGAACACAAATGGCACCAATACAAGTTTGATAGTTTCATTTTTAAGTGCAGTTTTCTACCGATACTTCTTCGTCGTTAATAACGAAACTACATATTGTGTAATAGAAACCTTTTATGAATCAACAGTTATTCACTCATCTCACTCCCAGCGTCTGTCCCAGTTCCTTTTGATCTTTAAATCATGTTAGTGAGCTTGGTTTGGGCCATTCATTTGACTTCTAATGAGGGATTGACAGTTAGGCTTCTTCCTTATAATTGTTGTGATGTGGATTCAGGTTTTGGCATGTCGGCGACTCATCATCCTCTTTCCCAGAGAACACGTTGGATCAATGCCAGCTGCGTTTTATACCTGTGTGAATGGAGAATAGTGATATGACTGATTTGAGTGTTGTTTTTGTGTAAAAAGAGGCACTCCTCACTAGGGTTGGGTATCGTTTGAATTTCCACGATTCTGATTCTGATTCCGATTCTACTTTTCGATTCCGATTCTTAACGGTTCTCAATTCCGATTCTTTGAGGGGCAGGGTAAAAAAATGTTACATGTTTCTTCCACCAAAAAAACTACATTTATTCGAGAAACTTTTACACAGGTTAGTTTACAGTAATATCCACATTAATCAGTCTGTTTATATTCACTGCTATCTAACTTTAACCTGAGAACCACTGAAGCTACAACACAGCAACAGTCCAACTTTTAAAGGAAACCCCCCCCATTTAAAAACAGTTCTTGTTGAGAAAAACAAGCATATCTGCCTTCTCAGGCAGTATGCGTGAGCGTTCAGCACAGATTGTGTCACCAGCAGTCGAGAAAACACGTTCACTGGGTGTAGAGGAAGCCGGGACACATAAATATGAGAAGGCCATGTCTGACAGGCAAGGATAGGTTGTTCTCATGTTCCACCACCAGGCGGACGGAGACTGGCGCAACAGATTGAAAACGGTACACTCCTTGATCTGTATACCGTGCAGACGAAGGTGTTTTGTCATATTGGTCGTGGTCCCTCCTTTGCAGGAAATAAGTTTGGAACAGGTGTTGCACTCTGCCGACCCATTGTCTTTCCTAACAAAGTGAATCCACACTTTAGAGCGTCTACCGCCATTCATGATCGGTGGTCCCAGGTTACGCTGTAGAAGTGTAGGTACAACGCTACATTTCCCGCCCCGCCGCAGTCATACAGTAGGCTACGGAGAGCGGCGAGAAACATTTCCTCAGGCATGGAAAAGCGGAACCGAAATTCACATTTCTAAATGATGCCGTTGGAATCGAAATGTTGGAACCGGTTCTCGGTACCCTACTCCTCACACATCTTTCGGCTGAGTTAAATGTCCACTCTGGTTATGATTCACCAATAGAGAGATTTATGAATCAGAGTTTGAAGTGTGTGTGTGTGTGTGTGTGTGTGTGTGTGTGTGTGTGTGTGTGTGTGTGTGTGTGTGTGTGTGTGTGTGTGTGTGTGTGTGTGTGTGTGTGTGTGTGTGTGTGTGTGTGTGTGTGTTGTGTGTGTGTGTGTGTGTGTGTGTGTGTGTGTGTGTGTGTGTGTGTGTGTGTGTGTGTGTGTGTGTGTGTGTGTGTGTGTGTGTGTGTGTGTTGCACTTACAGTTAGTACACTGTGTTCATCATAATGGCGGTTTATGATTTGAGAGTATTTCGACCAGTGAATATTTCGCACCACCTTTTCTCTAGAGGCTACTTTCCATTTGTATAAGTGCCTTTGATTCACTGCAAATTGATGAGCTGTGCGGCTTTAGGCAATATTAGAAATATATTCTATGGTGTAACTCTTCAAAGTGACCTAAAAAAAGGCACTCCAATTCATTTAGTAATCTAAAGTTAACAGTTTCAAGGTTTATTTCTTGATTATGATTTAAATGTACATGAATCTAGGGATCTCCTCAACTAAAGAAACTATTGGTCGACTAACATCTGTCCAATCTCAGTGTCATTTACCTGAGAGGTTTGTTTTTTAAGATACAATACCGTAGAAAAAGGGGCAATTATGGGTTCAGTGTCGTGCCAAATGATGCTTCAACATGTTGACTGGTTTTCTGCTATTCTCCCACCTAAGCCGCATCCGCCAATGATTGACTTAAAGGTGTGGTAGGTAATTTTGAAGAAACCAGCTCGAGTGCGCTAGAATTTGAAAATACACAGCCGGAAAAAATCTGCCACTTCCTTACAGAGCCCCTCCTCCAACACACACGAACATGACCAATGAGGGCACGAGATAAGTTTGTGCACAGATGGAAGGCTGACAGGCAGGTAGGCTATCCAGTTATTTTAGCCGGGCCGGCTAAAATGATTGGTCGTGCTTTTTACAGCGCTACGGCTTCCACAGATGACATTTTTTAATGGATTTTTTGTCAGAGCACTTAAGATATTCATTGCTATCGGGATGTTAAGAGCATTCCATGGAATATAACAAAAAGTGTATCTCGAGCCGGTTTCTCAAACTTACCTACACCACCTTTAATGAACAGATATGTACAACCTTCAAAAGCACACCCTAAAATCATGTTTTTACCAGCGACGGCACATAAGTTACTTGGAAATAAGTTACTTGGAAATAAGTAATTCAGTTTGAAAAAGCAAGAATTGACTTATAGACTACAGACATCTGAGTAAGCTAAGACCAAAGTAACCAGTTAGTGCACTAATAGACTAATAGTTCAGTACCCTGATATATGACTTTTTCCCACCCTAACCCTAACTCAATGGCAGCGATTGTTGCCGGCTGTGTATTTCATGTCATGTGAGACTCAATCTGACATTTCACATCTGATTGTTTATCAATCTGAAACGCACACCAAAACACACATAACCTTAAAGGTATTTGACTGTAAGATAGTCAAAAGTATCATCTACTCACAGTGATTTAAAGGCATGTTGATTTCTGACAGTTCACACACATTTCCAGCTGTGTACTTAAACCTGAATGTAAGCTTGCAGAGAGAGTTACAAAAGGAGAAAGCTATTTCCTAAGAGGATTAGCCACTATGTGCTGTTACTTTTTCTGCCTTGACACAGCACTACTGCTTTCTGACCAATTGTTACAGATTTTTGGATATTTTCTTTTCGATCAGGCCTCCAGTCACCGGTTGCTCTTTTGTTGGGCGGGGTCTGCTGTCAGGCCCCTTCGTAAAGTTAGAAAACACTGATAAGACCGACTGACGTCACTGCACAGAAATCAGCCAACAATGCAGCTATTTACTCCGAGCCAGATTTAGTCCCAAAGCAGGCGTCTCCCCGGGTTCAAATGAAAGCAGAATGCGAAATAAGTATCCCACGAGAACAATAAAGACGTTTTTTCCAAATGTGCTGACGTCCACATCCTGGGCCTTAAAAAGTTGAACAGTAGTAAAAGTGATGTCGTTTTCTTTGTAACGCAGTTTAGGAGGCTTCTGCTTGAACGATACAGGGCTGTATGAACAGAGAAAAGGTGGACAATAATGTTAAAACTACATGTATATGTTTCTGGGGCAAATATCGTGGTGATATTATGAGGTACAGCAGTATGTTTAGTGCCAGTAATCAGTCCTACAGCAGTTTATATTAGTGTATTATGCATCTCTGCTCACAGACTCTTACAGTGAGTACAGCAGGGTGTTATAACGGCATATTTTGAAGGTAAAACGAAACGCACTGTGCAATCTGTCAGTATTTGGACAGTGATATTATTTTTCCTTGAACTGGCTGTACTCCACCATGTTGGATTTCAAAAGAAACAATGACTCTTTCACCGTGTGGGAAAGCTTTTACTATTTTACGCAAGTCCATTGTGCTGGAGTACACTAACTTAAAGGGACCGTATCATGCTGATGTTCAGGTGTATATCAGTATGTAGTTTCTCTCCTGGGACATGTCTCCATGCTTTAATGTTCAAAAAGCTCTTTATTTTTCTCATACTGCCTGTGCTGCAGCACCTCTTTTCACCCTCTGTCTGAAACCAGAGCCAAGTCTGCTCTGATTGGTTAGCTGGACGGCTCTGTTGTGGTCGGTCAACCGCTAAGAGATGTCCCGCCCCTTAGCCTATCACGTACAATGTGTTGGAGCGCTAGCCAATAGAAGCGTGAGAGTTCTATAGTGATGTCACTATGTTACGGAAAAGTGAAACACCAAAAAGCATAATAGAGCCTCTTTAATACTTACTGGCTTTACTGTATAAAACCAAAGATGCTAAAATAATTGTAAGACAGAATGTTCAGGGTTTGAACCCAAGTACAGAACAAGAGAAATAATTGGAAAATGTTGATTCTTTTATTTTTTTTGAGGGCTAAATATGGAGAATAATTGCTGGCAGTGTGTTGGTGTGTATTGAGCTGATGGTTATTGACCTGCTGTTTTTTACCTGTTCCTAAGATCTGAGTTTCCGGCTCACTGATTGCCTGCTGTGTGAAAATACAGTTGAATTGAGCAGGACAAATAAACACTGAGATGTATTTGTTTTACAGCACGTTAGAATAAAACGCCCGTGTGTGTGTGTGTGTGTGTGTGTGTGTGTGTGTGTGTGTGTGTGTGTGTGTGTGTGTGTGTGTGTGTGTGTGTGTGTGTGTGTGTGTGTGTGTGTGTGTGTGTGTGTGGTGTGTTGTGTGTGTGTGTGTGTGTGTGTGTGTGTGTGTGTGTGTGTGTGTGTGTGTGTTGTGTGTGTGTGTGTGTGTGTGTGTGTGTGTGTGTGTGTGTGTGTGTGTGTGTGTGTGTGTGTGTGTGTGTGTGTGTGTGTGTGTGTGTGTGTGTGTGTGTGTGTGTGTGGTGTCACGTGCCTCCCTTATGGGGACAAAATGGAGGTCCCCATGAGGGGAATCGTTAATTTTAGGGTGAAGACTTGGTTAGGGTTAGGCATGTGTTGGTTAGGATAAGTCTCCAGGAAATGCATGTAAGTCAATGTGATGTCCCCTGAAGTGATGTATACATGGGATGTGTGTGTGTGAAAAACTGTTGTCACTTATATCTTCCCAATTATTGGGAAGAATGAACTGATTTTGTGTGTCTGTGTGTAAGCTGGCTTTCACAATTTGTCTTCCAGCTTGCATAATAACAAATCTGAGCCCCACAATCTCATCTAGTATAGGGAACATTCCGGATTCACTCAAACTAAGTGCACACTGCTCCTTACTGCTTATTATTATTATTATAAAACTGTACATAGAATTACCATGGCAAGAAAATGTGATTGAGTGCTGGGATGAAAAGTGAACGGTGTGCTTGACTTCTTCACGGGCCGAGACCTGCACAGGAATGCAGGGAAGACAGCAGGAAAGAGACGTAATGAGCAGAGAGAAAGAAGTGCAGTGCACCCAGAAAGGGAAATCACAGAGAGGGGCATCTTACATGTGGTCATACGAAGGAGTTTACACACAAACAACATTACGTAACAGCTCCCTTTGATTCAATCCAAGTGATTCATTTGCCCCACGGAGCAGAAGCACATTCAGGTTGTCTATGAAAACAACTAAAATGCATCCGTCCAGATGTGGTCAGAGACATATTTAGCCATAGTTACCCCACGTGTTTTAGTATTAGGAACAAACCCAGGGCTTCACAGCGTCTTTCCGGTCAGCAATGGAAGGTTCATCTTGTTGTTGTACGCTAAAAGCAAACCAAGTCTCACTTTTTCTACTTTCCCATTGTGAATTCAATCTGAAGAAAACTGACTCTCAGCAACCAACTCTCTGCATGTTGGACTTAAAGAGCAACTTGCAGGTTTTTTTTTTTTTACTAGATTTATGCTTAACCTTGCCTGAAAATTACAATTAAAAAAGTTAATGCAGGATTTGATATGTTTTACGAGACATAAGGGCAGGAATTCAGAGGGGAATGGAGCCGTTTTGAGCTCTGCTACTAAAAACTGCTTTTTTTTTACGTGTCATATTACGTCACATGGGGGAGCAACTTTCTCGGACTCATTCTCTGCCCAATCCGCGGTAGTAGTTTGTGCGTGTGTGTGGTTTGAGCGGTTGTGATTTAGTGAGCTGGTATTTTTTCGGTAATTTTACATTGCATTTCACCATTTGTAATCATGGTGAGCTTGAGTTTGTGCAGGTTGCACAAACTCCAGCCTGTCAGGACATCGAGTCACAACAACTCTGTTGTGATTGGTCAACCGCTTAGAGATGTCTCGCTCCTTAGCCTATCACGTACAATGTGTTGGAGCGCTAGCCAATAGAAGTGTGTGAAATAGTAATCTCCCTATGTTATGGAAGTAAACAAAGGAGTCCAATGGAGGCGTTTCAGGCACGGGAGTGTGAGAAAAACTCCCTCTGAAGGGAACTTTGGGATTTTAGCCTTTTATGGACCATTTACATGCACTAAAACCTATATAACTCACTACAAAAAGCATGATAGGGCCCCTTTAACTCTGAGTTATAACCCTTATTCTTCTATAATTGTGAAAGTCAGTCTGTAAGCCATTCATTTGCTAATGATACAGCAAGTTATGATAACATTTATATATGATGTTCCTGAACAACACTCCACTAAGGGGAAGAAACGTGTCATTTAATCCCATGTAGTTAAGTTTATTATACACAGTGACAATCACTGACGTTAGTATAAGAATTACTGATGTCTGCACTTTCCCAGTGATGGAGAAACATTTTGTAACAGGTGTAATCTACTTCAGTCCAGTGACATTTGAAAATGAGGTCACGACTCAAGTGTTGCTCTCTGATGCACATTGGGGTTTCTATTAAACCACAGCACGTCTATTGAACTATGTCTTATAAAGTAGTCAAAGTTCATGGTATAATATTTATTTAGCTGGTGACTTAACATATAACCGGAAATAAAATGTCATTTTAAAAACACAGAACACGTCACCTAAAAACGTGCCCAAAGCTGCCTTCAATATAAAAGCATATACAACTTCTTAAACTAACTAAAAGAATAACACTGAAACACTACACTTAATTTACTATAAATGAAATGTATGAATAAATTATATGAATCAATGTATAGCTCCAACATTAAAAAGAACAGAACATATTGAAAAGAAAAAGCCTTCTGGTTGATGAGTATAAACTTTGAATAAAAGGGAAAACATTTGAAGTGATTCAGATCAGATTATTCTTAAAGAGGCCCTTTTATGCTTTGGGGGTTTTCCCTTTCTTGTATTGTAGCTGAAACGCCTCCATTGGACTCCTTTGTTTACTTCAGTAACATAACGCAACCACTTTGTAACACTTGCACTTATATTTGCTGGCGCTCCAACACAAGGGAGGGACATCTCTAAGTTGTTGACCAATCCCAACAGAGCCGGCCAGCTAACCAATCAGAGCAGACTGGGCCCTGGTTTCAGACAGAGGGTGAAAAGAGGTGCTGCAGCACAGGCAGTATGAGAAACATAAAGAGCCTTTTGGAACATTAAAGCATGGAGACATGTCCCAGTAGAGACACTAAGTACTGATATACACCTGATGATCAGCAGGAGAGGACTCTTTAAAGTAGAGACACTACATACTGATATACACCTGAACATCAGCAGGAGAGGACTCTTTAAAGTAGAGACACTACATACCGATATACACCTGAACATCAGCAGGAGAGGACTCTTTAAAGTAGAGACACTACATACTGATATACAACTGGACATCAGCAGGAGAGGACTCTTTAAAGTAGAGACACTACATACTGATATACACCTGAACATCAGCAGGAGAGGACTCTTTAAAGTAGAGACACTACATACTGATATACACCTGACATCAGCAGGAGAGGACTCTTTAAAGTAGAGACACTACATACTGATATACACCTGAACATCAGCAGGAGAGGACTCTTTAAAGTAGAGACACTACATACTGATATACACCTGGACATCAGCAGAGAGGACTCTTTAAAGTAGAGACACTACATACTGATATACACCTGACATCAGCAGGAGAGGACTCTTTAAAGTAGAGACACTACATACTGATATACACCTGAACATCAGCAGGAGAGGACTCTTTAAAGTAGAGACACTACATACTGATATACACCTGAACATCAGCAGGAGAGGACTCTTTAAAGTAGAGACACTACATACTGATATACACCTGAACATCAGCAGGAGAGGACTCTTTAAAGTAGAGACACTACATACTGATATACACCTGAACATCAGCAGGAGAGGACTCTTTAAAGTAGAGACACTACATACTGATATACACCTGAACATCAGAATGAGAGGACTCTTTAAAGTAGAGAACTACATACTGATATACACCTGAACATCAGCAGGAGAGGACTCTTTAAAGTAGAGACACTACATACTGATATACACCTGAACATCAGCAGGAGAGGACTCTTTAAAGTAGAGACACTACATACTGATATACACCTGAACATCAGCAGGAGAGGACTCTTTAAAGTAGAGACACTACATACTGATATACACCTGAACATCAGCAGGAGAGGACTCTTTAAAGTAGAGACACTACATACTGATATACACCTGAACATCAGCAGGAGAGGACTCTTTAAAGTAGAGACACTACATACTGATATACACCTGAACATCAGCAGGAGAGGACTCTTTAAAGTAGAGACACTACATACTGATATACACCTGAACATCAGCAGGAGAGGACTCTTTAAAGTAGAGACACTACATACTGATATACACCTGAACATCAGCAGGAGAGGACTCTTTAAAGTAGAGACACTACATACTGATATACACCTGAACATCAGCAGGAGAGGACTCTTTAAAGTAGAGACACTACATACTGATATACACCTGAACATCAGCAGGAGAGGACTCTTTAAAGTAGAGACACTACATACTGATATACACCTGAACATCAGCAGGAGAGGACTCTTTAAAGTAGAGACACTACATACTGATATGAACCTGAAAATTAGCATAATATGTGCTCTTTAAACTTGCCAGTTATTCAATTTCATTTTGGAAGTTAAAGAGTGACTCAATACGACAATAACATTAAAATAAACAGTAAATATACACATTCATTCAACAGTAGGAGGATATAGTGCATCTATAGAAACACACAGAAGTTAAAAAACAACTAAATAAACTTGTAAAACTTAGGAAGCAGGCGTCTGTGGTTGCAGCGGTTCTCCTTCTTCTCCTCCTCTCAGATGTACAGTAGCTCTAGGCAGTAACCACAGCAGCATTAGATGCGTAGATGGTGTGGAGTTATGGCGGCACCCTAGGGGGCTCCAGCCTCCGCTATGCAACCTGAGAGGGCAGAAACCTCAGCTTCACATCGCCATGACAACGCTTTCTCAGTGTGCGAATGCCAATGACACACACACGCACACACTCGGTCCCACACACATGCTGTTGTGAGCAGCACATGTCGAGCCTTGTGATATCTGAATATGGGTAAATGTGCGTGAGCTACAAATATTCCTCCACCCACTAATTTTCATAATATTTGATAAGATGTAATTCAATGGTTCACAAGTGGGGAAATTGGTTATGTTGCAGCAGTACACTATGCAAACAAAAAATATATAAACATGGATACAGTAAATACAAATGAACAATAGGAAGATATAAATACAGGAATAAATCATTATTCCCCGAGTTAACTGGAAAACATTTTTACACACAGAGTTTTAGCTCCATCTTCCACATAATTTACCGCTTAAAATTGCACTCCTGTCTCGTCATTGGGTCATTGGGTCATTATATGCACACGTTTGAAGAGTGTGATCAGCAGCGCTTCACCCCACCTTCGCTCCTTCAGGCAGCCGGAAGGTAACTGATTTACAGCTGCCACCGCGGGGAACTTTTGAACACACACACACACACACACACCACAGACTGACACTCCTTCCACCTCAGGGCAGCCTCACAATAGCGCCTAAAAATAGAGATGCTAAAAAAAGGGAGACAAGAGGAAGACGTGGGTAAAGGCCACGGGTAGACACACACACACACACACACACACACACACATATACACATACACATACACACCACATAGAGATGCATTGATTGAACTACTTTGATGACGGACCATTAAAAACCTGTGTGAGTGTTGTGTGTGTGTTTCTCATATGTCCGTGTGTGTGTGAGGGTTATAAACATCCCACTGTGCTAATGAGTGGGTGTGTATTGTTTTTTAGAATCGGGCAGACAGTGCTCTTGTGTTTACGAGAAGCCGCTGATGGTCAAATGTTACGGCCCTTCAGAAGACACTCGGGTTGAGTGTGTGTACCGGTGCATTCCTCCTGCAGGTTCTGAGCTCATTACCTAGATCCTATTTGCTTGACCATTTGCAGAGACTTACTTGAGATTAACCACAGGGGGAATATTTCTCATTTGTTTGTATGCGGGTTGTTAACATCTTGTTCTCGAGAAAAGTGTGAAATTTGATGATTCAGGTTCTCCTTTTATTGAGTGTATTTTCTGCAGCCAAACCCTTTTAAACCATGCAATTCAACGTAAATATACATAGTCTTTTTCAGATTTCATCCTTCATTACACACTTTACTTGTATTTTATCGTTATTGCACATTCTTAATTTATATATTTATATATCTACAGGTAAATACTTTTGTTCTATTGTATAGTATTGGACATTTTACCTTAACGTTGTTCCACATTCTTACTTCTACTTGTGTTCGTATACATACTTTTAATTCAATTTTATATTTTAACTTCTTATGTTTATTTAAATATTTGTCTTCATTTATTTTTGTCTTTTATTAGGCATTTTACTTTAAGATATGTTTACATAAATATATTTTATTTTTCGCAAATCAACGATTAATCTTTATATACATACTTTTATTACATTTTCAATTTTGTATTTGTTTTAATTTTATTGGATATTTTACTTTAACTGTTTGTATAAATATTTAAAATGTATTGTCATAATAAAAATGAAGGTATTCTGATCGGATATCCAGGCTGTGATTTAATGCCCTGGGGATAAAGCTTGATACAGTTTGAAAACAATAGGGCTGTCCCGGTGCAGGGAGTGTCCTTAAAGAAATGTGGTTTATTATCCACTCCTTCAGGGCCTGACTAACCACCTGTGAACAAAAGGATCTGCCCTTTATAGCCTGCAGGCAGTTATAACGTGAAGGAGTGAAAGCATGCTGACTGAAGCACATGACCAAAGCTCGGAGAAACAGAGACTGGCAGACAAGGAGAGAGAGAGAGAGAGAGACTTTTAGGATTGTGCATTCCTCACATTCCTGCAGAGGATGGGTGGAAGGGAGGAAGGTTGTGTGTGTGTGTGGAGTCAGAGAAAGCCCTATCAAAGCAAGATTCTCCTGAGGTGTTTGTACAACGATAAGACTGACAACTACTTAGGAAGAGGCTCTGAGAAACCTTTGTGTTTGTGGTCGCTTACAGTAGAGAGTTTGAGCATGATCCTAACTCCCTTTGCGTCAGAAACCACACGAGATGACACTCGACACCAACGTCACTATCCACTACTCTGTGCTTTGTGCTGGAAATGGTTTTCTCAGTGCGATGATGCCTGAGAAATAACTTACATTTTAGTGATACTTGGGGTCGTCCTCGCTGACTGCTTGGATGTTACTATGAAGTAATGATAACTTTATTTATATAGCACCTTTTAATGCAAGATGCAACCCAAAGTGCTTAACAGGTCAAGATAAGATGCTTAAAAATGACACAATTAAAAAGAGTAAGATCACAAAACAATAAAAAAATGACACCACTAAATTTAACCCACATTTAAAGCCAAATTAAAATGATACGTCATTTATTTTCAGTCACTAAACTTAGAGGAGTTTTTATTAGTAAGGAGCTTTAACTGAAACATTGTTCATTTAATGATGTAGCCCTAACTTAAAGGGGACCTATCATGCAAAATGCACTTTTTGATGTCTTTTATACATAAATATGTGTCCCCGGTGTGTCGGGGAACTCACGCAGCGTCAGAAAATAAAACCCTCTCTCTTTTCCTCCGTACCCAAATCTCTGAAAACGGGGCAACAACGGAGCTGATCCAGATTTGCGTCCGATATGACGTAATATCTGAAATGTGGACCCACGGTCCTATCAGAAAGTTGCTATCAGAAACAATGCCCGACTGTTTTGGACGTAATATGGTCGGTGTTTACATTAGCATCGCTAACACTCAGAGCTAACCTGTACTGGAGAGCATGTGTGTGAAGAAGCAGGAACTAAAAAGGAACTCACCTTGTGGTATAACCGGCAAGAGAGAAAGCCTTTGAGCTCCATACTGTTTCAGAAATAATCCTTGATAATCCATGATATGGCGTTTCATCACGGCAGTATTTAGTTTAGACAGTAGCTGCCGGGTCCCGCATGAGCTCAGCCCCCTCCGTTTTTATTTTATCAATTTTTATTTTCTTTAAAGCTTTATACCCCAAATCAGTACTTTTGAAACAGGACGTGAAATAGAGGGATATGAGGCATGGCTAGAATGGGTGATCTGTTTGGTATTTTGAGCAAAACACTTCATAGACATGTTTTTTATATATTTGTATATATCTATATATTGCCTAAAAATAGCATGATAGGTGACCTTTAAATACACTAGAATCTGAATTCAATGGGTTTCAGGGTTCTGTCTAAAGCGCCCTCATACCAGAATGCAGATATCCCCCTCTAAAATGTTTAAGCGATGCCAGAAAACAATATATCTGTTCATCAAAAACTGTATAATTACTCCAAAAGTATGAAAATCGTGTCAAATAGAGCGTCAGACGGCAGAGACAGCTTTGTTTTTACTGAGCTCCGACGTCACGTTGTTGTTTACGTCCGCAGCGCCATCTTGTATACGGGCGTCATGTCCGGCAGTGGCTCAGTCAGTAGGGGCTTGGACTGGGAGCTGTAGGGTCGCCGGTTCAAGTCCCAGACCAGACCTAAAATATGGAGTGTGGACTGCTACTTGGAGAGGTGCCAGTTCACCTCCTGCCCTGCCGTGGTGCCCTTGAGCAAGGCACCGGACACCCCCCTTCCCCCCCCACTCCCATTGCTCCCCGGGCGCTGTACAATAGCTGCCCACTGCTCCTAGAACTAGACTCCTGGTACTAGGATGGGTTAAAAGCAGAGAACACATGTCACTGTGTGCTGTGCTCTGCATGTGAGACCATTAAAGAGGGGTTCATCCCTCCCATTCTATCTATTTCTAGCAAGAATTTACTGTATCTTATATTCATGATCAGCGTCATACTATTATCTTTCTAGAGAAACCCAATTTATTTTAACAGTTATTAATTATTCAAACTTTCACTACTGCTGTATTCAGTCACTTTATTTCATATTCAGATTAACAATGTTACTTTTCCCAGTTGGAGCTTTTCAATTGCAGGTTTTCAAATAGGTTTGTGTCGGAGTTTCGCCCAAATTTAGCATTTAAATGACTTGAATTGATGCTTTTTGTAATTTTTATATTGTTATTTCATTATAGTTGGCTCTCAATTACAATCAAATCGGCAGACCTTTCCATATTTATGATCTTAATAGCTTTTTTTATTTGTTCTATTAATGGAAATATTAAGGCTTTAAGAGAATTATACTCTTGTAGGACGTTTGGATTCTTATCTCCTGAACAATGCCAAGTAATAGTAGACCAATAAAATCTTCAGGCTTCAAAGAAATCCATTTAGGAATCTGTGGGGGATGTCACAATTTATTATTATATCACAGATTATTTTGAGAAGCAACCCCATTGACGTTGGAGTGCAGAACTTTGCCTGCAGCAAAAACATAAATGTTCCACTCTATAGTCAATCCTCTGTTTGTCTCTCAATTCCTCCTAAAATCACTAACACACACACACACACACACACACACACACACACACACACACACACTCTTGCTGTGGATCATGTGATGTTTTGAGCTGAAGTTAAACATTGACTGTCTTTGGTCTGAGATGTTATCATTTTGTTAACAGCTCACTTCCCGGAGCAAGCAAATGCCACATAGAATTGTAATGTTATTGTATTTGTACTCAAACCCAGTACGAGGTATCATGTGCCTTATCCATACTGTAGACCCTCTCTGCCTCACACACACACACACACACACACACACACACCACACACACACACACACACACACACACACACTACAGTTGTTTTTGTGACTCTCTGTGTCACACCCTGGTAAACAAGATAGAGCATCTCAACCACTGGGGAAAAACAGGAAGTTAACTAGCCTCAATCAAGAGTGTGTGTGCATTGCGTGTCACCAGCGCTCACTTTGTGTGTTTGTGCCCTCAGTATATTTGTTTTTCCATATCGCTCACTTCACATCTCGGTGTCCGTAACTGCAGCTCTTTGAACTAAAGAGAGACGGTACGGGTGGAGAGGCATCGGGCACTTAAAGAGGTCACGTCCTTCCTTTTTCATCTTTAAATGTGGATTTTTGAGACTGGATAGTACTCTTAAGACGCACACAACTCACACTTGAGTGAAGCGACAATGACTTCACAACTGATGATGTTTTCACTGATTCTGAGTGACTCTTCTGGTGTAAAGAGGACATATTACACTCATTTTCAGGTTCATATCAGTATTTAGTGTCTTTACTGGGACATGTCTCCATGCTTTAATGTTCAAAAAGCTCTTTATTTT